>OW240921.1:121191505-121363059 GCA_933207985.1 Pelobates cultripes | reverse complement strand
GACTGTGTGTGATCTATGTGTGTATTGACTGTGTGTGATATATGTGTGTACTGACTGTGTGTGATATACGTGTGTATTGACTGTGTGTGATATTTGTGCGTATTGACTGTGTGTATTGACTGTGTGTGATATTTGTGCGTATTGACTGTGTGTGATCTATGTGTGTACTGACTGTGTGTGATCTATGGTTGTACTGACTGTGTGTGATCTATGTGTGTATTGACTGTGTGTGATATATGTGTGTACTGACTGTGTGTGATATACGTGTGTATTGACTGTGTGTGATATTTGTGCGTATTGACTGTGTGTATTGACTGTGTGTGATATTTGTGCGTATTGACTGTGTGTGATCTATGTGTGTACTGACTGTGTGTGATCTATGGTTGTACTGACTGTGTGTGATCTATGTGTGTATTGACTGTGTGTGATATATGTGTGTACTGACTGTGTGTGATATATGTGTGTGTATTGATTGTGTGTGATATATCACGGTTACTGAAGGAGCCCACTACACTCCCTGGTGCTTAGTAGTTGGTGATGCAGAAACTTCTTCGTGTTTCCCCTCAGTGTGCAGAGGGCTCCATTTAGCCCTGCCCCGGCTGCCCATTTAGCCCCTGCTCGGCCGTTATAATTTAGCCACCCTATTGGCTATGCCTACCAACAAGGCAGGTTTTATCTTTCCAGAACTGTTGTATTCTATGTACAACAGAAAGCATGCTGGAAAGCAGGCTGGGCACAAATAGAAATGGGACCACAAGTGACCACTCACCTGTCCTCTACGACCTCTGAAAAATCATTTGGCTGATTGACCACTGCTGAAATCACCGTGAGACCTTTCATTTCCACGGCAGTGCTAGACGTGTTATACAGTACGGAAAACTAAATTAAAATTAAAAAAGGGCTACATGCATTTCCATTTTTCTTGTTTTTCCATTTAACTCTGCATAAAATCTCCAGCTGCATTATGATTAAACATTACATACTAATTGCCGAGTTAAGCTTGCAGATTCAGGTCATTTTTATTTCATAGTTCAGGGGTCAAGCGAGAAGTATCCGTCTTGGCGCACGCTTGTGAGTCTGACAGTCGTTTCTCTGACACAGTTCCTGTAAGCCTTTCTTATTCCAGGACCGTAAACGAATCACGTACTTTTACATTTTGCACAGAGAATTTAAACCAGATTTTCTTTCCAAACAGAAAAAAAAAGTCTGGCAAAATTGTTGTTATGCAATTGTTTTTTTAAGATTATTATTTCTTAAAGGTTCCCGTTTCCTTTAAAAAAAATTTTATTTGGTTTGAAAATGTAAACATATCTTGTGAGAAAAGTCATTTCTACTTTCAGGAACTTTCCATTTTCTTGTTTTGTTTTGTTTTTGTCGTGCGTGACCTTCCCATATTTGAACGCTATAAAAACGTCAAGATAAATAAACTGAGCAATAAAATATTTAATGCCTTCTCTGGCAGGAAAACCTATGAAAGATTCCTGAGTTTCAAGAGGGCAAATCTGTAGACACAGAAACCAGTTTGTAGACTAAGGCACGTTATGTACTAGACTTTATTCACTAAACACGGCGTTCTGAAAACTGACAATAACTTGAAAAGTGGGACAGAGGGATTTGTGATCAAAGGTGTCTAAGCCCCCTCATCCCCCCCCTGATGTTTTGGCTCCCTTTCCAACCCCAGCCCCCTCACTCTGGGGCCTACCCCATCTGTGGTTTCTGGGGCCCTCCACTCTCCTGTAGTCCCTGTCTCCTCCCCTGCCCCTCTCCCTCTGTCTGGGATGTCACTGGGGCCCCCTCCACCTCATTCTCCTTACCTGTCTCGGCAGCCTCCTGATCTGGGGTGCAGGCTCACTGTCCCCAGGGGTTGGATGGTCAGTTGTGCTCTGTGTGATCCCCTTCTGTCCCGGTGGGGGGATCGCTGGCAGGTGGGGTGGTAAGCTCTGCTACAGGAGTGGCGGTTAGTGGCGGGTCAACTGGTCCCTCGGTGGTGTCTGTGCCCCCCCGCCCCCGCCCGCAACTGATCAACCCCGCAGATTTAGATGGTCCTACGGGTGTCGTGAATATGGTAAAAGGGGCAGCATAAATGTGCTGGTCTGGCCCCCTGGACTTGCATCTGAAGCTGGAAGTTAGGGAAAAGATATGGAAAGGGAAATTTGTCAAAATTTTCTCCCTGTTGCCTTTGGAGGATGCCCCTCTCCTGGGGGACAAGCATGGGAAGGATTCAGATAAGGATTATTTCAATAGAAATTTTGCTATCGAAAGATTCCCAAGACTTTCGGGAACTGGGCACGGGCGTTCTCCATTTTGGCAAGCGTGATTGGGGAGAAGGCTCCCCAACTTTGCTCAGCGTTATTCTGTTATTTGGACACCATATGGAACGCTTGTCGTACTTAGAGTGAACTGGGTTGGTGTATTTCGTCAGCGACTTGCGGTCCCCCCTCCAGATCAACATCTCCATCATGACTCGCCTGGCGGATCACCAGGGGGATGTCATCCTTTCTCTTGGGGGCCGGTGATGGGGCCTCTTCTACCTCATCGGCCACACATCAACGACCGGCTGTTGTTGGAAATTCAATGACCCTCACTATAAATAGGGAGCCTCATGCCGATTTAAGCACCAATGCTCCCACTGCTGATGTGCACACTGGGTTTTGCGATGCTTTAAGTGGGGTAAGCCCAGGGACAAGGGAGACCTGGGGGCTAAGGGCAAAGATGCCGGTGGGTGTAAGCAAGATGCACCCCTAGTCGGCCGTTATAAGAATTGTCGGGCCGATGGTCTGCTCCTGGATGGGTTTTAACAAAAGTTCTGGATCCCTATCACAGAGCGCCTGCCCTCGGTGCAGAAATTTAAGCAGGTGGTTCTGGAAAGCTTCAGAAGGAGGTTTCACTGGGGCGTGTGGAGGGGCCTGTTAATGTTTCTCCATTGCCCAATTTGCGCGTGTCCCCCTTGGGCGTGGTGCCCAAGAAGGAGGCGGGGTAATTCCAACTAATTCATCATTTGTTGTACCCTCATGGGGGTTCGGTAAATGATGATATTTCCTCAGAGCTGTGCCAAGAGTCTTATGCATCATTCGATGGAGATGGCCATGGAGTGCTGATTGCCACAGCATAGGGTGGAGGAGTTGCACCACGACATAGCGGTTGCCCGGGGCCTACCAAAGATCCAGTTATGCCAACTGCAGTCTCTTTTGGGGAGGTTGAATTTCACCTGTCGGATCATGCCCATGGGGCGGGTGTTCAGCAGGTGCCTGGCGGTAGCCACTGCAGAGTTGGCAAGGCCTCTGCATTTTATTTGGCTCACGCAAAAGTTGCGGGATGACCTGACAGTCTGGGACTCCTTCCTGGCTGCATACAAATCGACGACCAAACACCGCTGCCTGCGTTCATGCGAACAGACGAACAATTAGAACACTGTGGTGGATCTCGTTACAAGGTGTCAATTGGGCTTAACAAGCACACGAGTGGTCTCTGGTTCGTACGGTTGTTCGGTTCCCGAACAATATAATCCCAAATCACACAAACAGAGCATTTTAAAGTGTATTTTAAAGTGTATCTTGCAGGGCCCATAGTCCTGAGGCAGGAGGCTGACAAGCAGGCTCCTCCAGGAGCCCGTGGCAAGGTTACTTTGACCACAATATGAGATGATAATTCTGCAGATAACAGTGTGTGTTACTGGAAGGTCTGAACAGTTACAATAACAATATATCCGCAGGGAATATTACAGCTGGAGAGGGAGGGTCCAGGCCAACAAAACAAGCCACAAATCTGAGATATCGAGGCCGCAGTGTCTTGCTACATTTAATAAAGGAAACAGAGGGATTAGATCTAAGTATGTTGACTTTTTAGAATACCTGCATCTCTTCAATGTTTGAAATCCTGGATTCATTATCTCCGTCACCTGATTATATACAGCTGTGAGGTGATACCCCAAAAATTATAAAGAAGAATGATGATGTAGTACATGTATTATTCCCGTACATTAACGCATACACTACACAGACATTAAACATTAACGCTTAAATGACACTACACAGTCATAAAATATTAACCCCCTTCTTTACATTACACTACATTGTTACCAAGAATTAATCCCTACACTGATACACCATAATGGAATTAGGATACACCATAATGGAATTTATAGGTTGAATGTTAATAATATTTATAATGTTCATAATTTTAGATCCGTTTGAAGCTTAGAGTAAATGACCTTGTAAGTCCTAATGGCTAATAAAAGAGTCTGCATGTGATGCAATCAGAATCCATGTGCCATGTAGCTCTCGGCCTTCCGAAAACGCATAATAATGCTCAATGCCTATTATATCCCCTGTCCCCAAAGAAAAAAATGTTACCTAAAAATTTGATATTCAGTTTTAGAAGGTTTGTAGGGTAGCAAAACCTGCTAGGTATCCTCAAATACAAGTATGGGGGATGTAGTATGGAAAACAAGAAAACGAGGAACGGAATACAGTGTAATATTTCAAAAGTTCCCCTTTGAGAAAGCCTAAATTTTGGTGAAACACGTTAGTGTTTTATCCTGTATATTAATTGTATTATTATGTTCACAATAAAACTAGTGTTTTTTTAATTCAGTTTGGACCTTTCTGATTTTATCCAGAAGATTTTATCCAGAGGATTCTCACTTTGAATTCCTTGGTGGGGAATATACCACCCACACAGTTTGGATTCAGCACACAGAGTTGGTAAACTCCTGCTATAATACTCCAGTGCACCTTAAGGGGACAATTCCTAAACGCTTCTTGTCTGAGGTCATCCACTGGTCCTGATATACTGTCCATTAAAGGACTAAGACCACAGGCGTATCCACAGAAGGGGATTGTATCGTCCAGGCGCACACATCTGGAGCTGATCATAAGCTCTAGAAATTTGTAATTGTATTTCTTGTATTTAATTCACCAGAGCTATTAAAATACTACACTATATTCTGTTCTCTATTCTCTTGCCTTCCATACTACCTCATCCCTACTTGGATTTGAGGGTACCATTATGGCGCTGCTTCCCTGCATCCCTTCTATACAATATCAGCTCAAGACAAGAAAAGAGGAGACTCTGGTTTGGGATGTTAAGCAGCTACATCTACACTAAACAAGTGCTAGAAATCTAGCATTTTATATCTATTTGATAGTCAGTTTTGGATGAGAAAGAAAACAGTTACAAATTATAGGCACCATTTGCAGTCAGTGTATAAACATCTATGGAGCCAAAACGATATGATAGATAACCAATCTTCAGACGTGTATAGCACTGATAAGTAAAATAATATCCATGATAATTAAACACTTATCGCGGGTTATCCGCAGAGTCATCAGCATCCCAGCCGCTATCAGGGAAACTCTCTAAACTGGGAATTGATGGAAATTTACAGACAAAACTAAGTGGATTTAGCATTTTAGGTCAAATTGGTCAAACTGATAGTATAGCTGACTGGGATATTTTCTGGTTTGTTGCATTCTACCCCAAAAATTCCAACTTTAGTGAAAAACCCTGTAAGTTAATAGATCCTGATTAACAAACTGCCAGAAAAGTTTTCATAAACTGGATGGAAGACCATTGGGGACAGATGTAATCTGAAAGTGATTCTCCACTGCCTAAATTAAAAAAACAAAACACAAGTCACTGTTTAGATCTACCCAGTGGTGTATTTTGGTTTTGGTCTACCCTAGGCATGACTAAATTTGGGCACCGCCTAATCTACGTTTTCCCCATCTCTTCCCTTCAAGGCAACATTTCTTCTGGTCTAAGACCCTCCCCTTCCTATGTAAACTCCACCCTTCCTATTTATGCTCCACCTCTTCCTCTCTGTACAGTGGATAACTAGTGCCTATATACCGCCAAGCACCAGTATATATATCACGCGGCACCAGCAGTCAGTGTGTGTGTGTGTGTGTGTGTGTAGTGAATGCAGTGTGTAGTGGATACACTGTTATAGCAGAATGGAAACCTCCAGATACATTTATATATATACTTGCCCCTTGTATTCGCCTATTTCATCCTTTTCCGTTCTGGAGACTTCATACGAACAGAATTCTTTCGTCTCCTGAACGAGGACCTCCCCTGTACCCCATTAGAATGTTGACACTGACTACTTAAGTGCGAAACCGCAAGGGAAATAAATGCTTCCCCTGGGTGGCCACCATTTCGTATAACCAAACACGTGGCAGACAAAAGTGTGGTGACCATCTTGTCTCTGAACATGGGCAGCGGTACTTGGTCGTCGAGTGCCTGGAACTCCTTTCTGTTAGGCACTCATGCCAATAAAACTTAGACTTCTGCCCGTTCTATTTCCAGACCACCTAGACGAACTGCATTCAGGAGATATGAACTACCAAACAGGGGGAGAATTCGTATCCTGAAAAGAAGAAATTCCCTTGCATGGTGTTCGCACTGGAACCTTACGACCAGCCAGGGCACCTATTTCCGTGGAACTGTTCTGGGCTAGCGCCTCATGCCTGGCCAGTCAAAACTTTACCTCAATGACACTTCTGTTTTACCGAACTGATCTGAGTGATTCTTGGATATGTTATACACTCAGATCAGGGCTATCGGGGAATGTATCTTTTGTGGGGTTCCTATGTACAGTGGGGGTATTTTTGGGGCACAGTATATTTAGTTGGATTTTCTGTACCTGAGAGATAATTAAATTAGAGGATTTTTCTCACACAATTATCTCTCAGGCACAGAGGATCTTGGGATTGAAACCCTTGTATTCTTGTGTGGAAAACCCTTGTATGGGACTGGGCATAAAAGCCTTGTGTGTGACAATAAACGTTAGTTGTACTCCTAGAACTGTGTGTCGTCCAGTTGCTGGGGAGGAGGTGGGATGTTTTATTTGTTCCTGATTTTACTTCCCGCGGAGAAGAGTCCTTGCTAGGACTAGGGCTCGTTTACAGCTGTGTGTTATTATAGTGTATACAGTGTGTGTAGTGGAGGCTGTGTGTGTTATTATAGTGAACGCAGTGTGTGTAGTGGATGCAGTGAGAGTTATTAAAGTGAATGCCGTGTGGCTAGTGGGACTGTGTGTGCTATTATAGTGAACGCAGTGTGTGTAGTGGATGCGCTGTGTGTTATTATAGTGAATGCAGTGTGTGTAGTGGGACCGTGTGTATTATTATAGTGAATGCAGTGTGTATGGTGGATGCGCTGTGTGTTGTTATAGTGTATACAGTATGTGTAGTGGATGTGCTGTGTGTTATTATAGTCAATGCAGTGTGTGTAGTGGATGCAGTGTTTGTTATTATAGTCAATGCAGTGTGTGTAGTGGATGTAGAATGCGTTCATTGGATGCCGTGTGCGTGAGTAGTGAATAAGTGAGTCTAAAGTGGATGTGGTGTGTGTAGTGGAAATGGTATGTGTGTAAAATAATTGCATTGTGTTCATAGTGGATGCAGAGTATGTAGTGGATGCAGAGTGTGCAGTGGAGGCTGTGGTGGGACAGCTGTTATATGCCTGTGTTTTACCTGCTCCCCATTCACGTGAGCCAATACGAATGAGTTCTGTTCGCCTCCTGAATGGGGACCACCACAAAACCTCATTTAGAATGTTGTCTGGGAACGTTCACAGCTCGTAACGAGGTGTCAAAACCACAAACCACAAGTGAAGCCTCGGCGCGTGCCGACCCTGGGTGGCGGCCCGTTGGTTAGACGAACACCATCTAGGGGGAGCATTCATGGATTGCTTCCCACCTCATTCGGTTCCCGAACGATGAACTCCCCAGTGCCTCTTGGAGTGTTTACACTAATTAATGAGAACGTTGGCAACTTGCAACAAGCGTGAAACTGCAAGGGAAGTAATTAATGAGTGCTTCCCTCCTGGGCGGATGCCGTTCGTATAGAATAATGGCGGCCAGGGGGAGCATTTGTGCCCAAAATTAGACTCTTCCCTTGCCTGGTTTCACCCAGGGACCCTATGAGCGGAGGCAGTTACCGTTCTGGAGGTCTCTGAGATTGATGGGGACATTCTCTTGGGGACAATGGCGGTTTGGTGCGCTTTCTGTAGCTGGGAGTCACAGAGACGGGAAACTTTCCAGTGCTGGGACTCCCAGGTACAGATGCTCATGGGTTAAAGATCCCCTGGTCCCCGGAGGTGGGAAACCCTAAGGGTTGGGTGGCAGGAACTGGGGACAAAGAGACTGGAGTTCCTGTCACATGCATTGGCACCTGGGAGGGGGAGGACCCTGGGAGAGGGTATTGAGTGGCGGGAACAGGGGACAAAGGTTCCATTATGCGACCCACAGGAGGGGAAGGACCCTGGGAGGGGACTTTGTCGTTGTGTGTGATCCACACCTTGCATCGGGAAAGTATAAAGCTGAGTGTGGACAATAAAGTTGTTGTTGTACCCCCAGGTCTCTGTTGTCCAGTTAATGGGTGGGAAATGGGTCTCACAGTGAATATGTGTGTTTATAATGGATGCAGAGTGTGTAGTGGATGCCCCTTCCGTGTACTGTATATTACTGCTTGCCATGC
Source organism: Pelobates cultripes (assembly GCA_933207985.1). Classification (NCBI taxonomy): domain Eukaryota; kingdom Metazoa; phylum Chordata; class Amphibia; order Anura; family Pelobatidae; genus Pelobates; species Pelobates cultripes. The sequence goes on along the minus strand of OW240921.1, from coordinate 121,354,576 downwards.
ACTGTATACTAGGCTGTCACCTTCCAGATGCGGTGTTGGGCTGTCTCTCTATCCATACACTATGGATACTAGGCTGTCTCTCGACCCATGCACTTTGTATTAGACTGTCTCTCTGCATGCAATATAGAATTAGGCTGTCTTTCTCCAAGCACTTTATATTAGACTATCTCTCTCCAAGCACTACATAGAAATTGGACTTTCTCTCCATTAACTATATAGATAGTAGACTATCTCTTTACCATTCTGCATGTATAGGCTTGTCTCTCTAACACTCTGTGTATCAGACTGTCTCTCTCGCCTTTGCAATATGTACATATGGCAGTTTGCTTCCTGTCGCTAAGGTTACCTTTGCTCTTCCCGCAGTCTGGACATCTCCTGCTGGATGGACCGTTTCTGCTCTCCCATTCCTCTCCTCTCCCCCACGCTTCCACAGAGTCTCTGTCAGTCCTATCTTCCCCCTCCTAACCTGACTCTGCAAGTTTAGTCCAGACATGGAGTGACATCACGATCCCGCGAGAACTCCACTTCGGAGTCTTACGTATAGCCACGGCACGTGTGTAAAGATGAAACTGCTGCCTAGCAACTGCCATACGCCCCTGAGCATAGTAAAAGTTCAGACAGCATCCGAGTGGGCGTTTGGGGGCTGCATTTTTTGCCGTCCCTGGAAAGTGCCGCCCAAGACAAATGCCTTGTTAGCCTTGGGGTAGATACAACCTGTGTATACCCCCCATGCATTTAATTATACATTTTTTATTTGGGGCTATATCTAAGCAACTTGCAAAAGATCTCCTGTCTGCAGCCTTTGCAAGCCCTCCCCTTCTAACCCCGCCCAGACTTTCTGTGGCTGTCCAATCACAGATTTCCCAATGCAGCTCAATGAGAAGTCTTTGCAAGGCAGGTGCTCTGGGCAATTGCTGCCTCCTGAGTTTATCTCCACTGAGCTAAACAAACCAGGAAGTAACAGGACCGGCTGTCTGATTGACAGCCATGGGGGTGTTACCAGGTTGTTTTGTAAAAAGTGTAATTTCCTTTTAAAATCTTAACTTTTTATACAATGAACAAAGAGGACACACTCTTTACCCATATAGCACTGCTTGAGGGGACTGGAGCGTCCCTTGAATGTTACTGATTTAACCAGGAATTGTGTAGAATTAGAAAGGAAATGCAAATGTTAGTGTTGCAAAAAGTTGTTAAATTGGAGACTTTCCCAAACTTGGCTGTTTTGGCGTAACATTTTTTAGTTCACCACAACTCACAGTTTAGAAAATAAGGCCTGTTCGTTTTCTTTTACTATCTCAAAATATCATAACCCCTAAATGAATGTAAACTTGCAAGTGGTTTAGATAATACCATCAATGATGGGAGGGAGTGCCCTCTGCTGGCCGTAGAGAGGATTGCACATATCTAATTGTAGGGTACCTTACTGAATAATGTTAATGAGGGGTTAATAACCTAAATGTGAATTTTGAGAAGTGTCCAAAAAAATGGACCGAAATAGATTCACCAAACAGTAGTTGTAGTGACCTGAAAAATATTTGCAAAATCTAAACATTAAAATTAGAAAACAAAGTTTGAATTCTGCTGAAATAAAGAATGTCAATTTCAGCAGAATTCAGGTTAAAGTTTGGTTATATCAGAATTCAGGTTATAGCTTGGAGGAAAGACGAGACAGGGACTATATTTAAAAGAAAAAACTACCACAACAAGAGGACATGGTGTTAAATTGGAAAGGCAAAGGTTTAAACAAAATTTTAGGAAGTATTGCCTTACTGAGAGGGTAGTGGATGCATGGAATAGCCTTCCAGCTGAAGTGGTAGAGGTGAACACAGTAAACTAGTTTAAGCATGCGTGGGATAGGCATAAGGCTATCCTAACTATAAGATAAGGCCAGGGACTAATTAAAGTATTTAGAAAATTGGTCAGACTAGAATATGAGTTATGATGATTTGCAAACATAGTAACATAGAAGGCAGATAACCATTCAGTTCTTATCTGCATTCTATGTTTCTATGTTTGCAAATCATCATAACTCATATTTAGTGACTATTAAGGCATCAAGTAATCCAAGTATTGGGGGCAGAGCTGGCTGTCGACTGGAGCAGACACACTCTGCAGAGCTCCATGCTATGCTTGAACAAACACCAATTTTTAAGGAGGAATTTGGGTGCACATACTCCTGCAAAACAGACTCCAGGTTGGAGAAATTTCCAATTTCCGTAAAATGAAGAAATCAAAGGCTGATAAGAACCCTACCAGCTGTGACATTGGCAATGTGCTGCAGAGCTCGCAGACGGCCGCGTGGAAGAAAATGGAGATGGGAGATGATGGTATCTCCTACTTGTCTGAAGACTTCTCTTATTATCCTGGAAAAGGGGCTTCGTTGAGCACTCAAAGCCAAACCACCACCTGCTGGGGAACTGGTTATGGCAGAAGTACTGAAAAATATGCTGGATAAACTTCACCAGAATATATCGGTGGACTTAAATTTCTAGAGGGCGTAATCCCCATGGAGCACACAGCGTAATGCAAACACATTTTTATTTAGTGAATTTCTAATGTGCCCATGGAGAATATTGACTCTGTCACTACTCTTATGTTAACCTGATTATTATTTTTACTTTAATAATTAAATGGGTATAAAAACGTACCTCTGATAACGCACGGAAAGTAGGATTGCAGGCCTTTAGAGTTATCTGCTGTAACCGCATCGCAACTTTTCAATTAACACTTTAAAAGTAAGATAAAATATCCTAAGTTTAAAGCCTACTGGATCGGAGTTGGACACTTTGTCTGCAGTGTCGTGCTTCCAGCAGTCCCACAGAGCTCTCATGTGGTTTTATTTTCTCTACAAAATGTCGGGTATGTTTCTTGTTGCAACCCCAGATGATCGTTTCAGCCTTGTTAGACATCATCAGAGAGGCATAGCTGATATCTCTCTAGGCACCATGAGCAAGGGGTCCACGTCTGGATTACCCTTTAAACTAATGGAGAGCAAAAAATGGGTCGCAAGAGTATTCTGAGAATGGACAGCAGCTAAAATAGCCTGCCCTTAGGTGGGTCCCTGCTCAGAACTCAAGCTGGTTTTAGCTCATCTTGTGCCATTACAGAGAGAACATATCTGAAGCATATCAGACTGGTCCCACCCATACGGGCAGTCCATATCCGAAATGCCAGCAAGTTCTCTCTGCACGAGAGATACAGCAACCCCAGACAATCGTTTCACCCTTTTTAGGCATCATCAGTGAGACATAGCTGATATCTCTCTAGGCACCGTGAGCAAGGGGTCCACGTCTGGATTACCCTTTAACCCCTTAAGGACTGAGCCAAATGTACACGTTGTGAACGAAACAAAATGTAAACAAAACCTGGCATTTGCGCTACATGTCTGTCCAACTGTAATTCACCTCTTTCATATTAAATGCACCCACCCTTATTATATATCATTTTATTCAGGGGAAACAGGGCTTTCATTTAATATCAAATATTTAGCTATGAAACATAATTTAATATGAAATAAATTGGAGAAAATAAGATTTTTTTTATTTTTTTAGTTCTACATGACATTTTAACTGTCAATGTCATAATACTGTTTGCTTTTACTGCAATAAAATACACATATTTGTATTCAGCAAAGTCTCACGTGTAAAACAGTACCCCCTATGTACAGGTTTTATGGCGTTTTGGGAAGTTACAGGGTCAAATATAGCACGTTACATTTGAAATTGAAATTCGCCAGATTGGTTACGTTGCCTTTGGGACTTTATAGTAGCCCAGGAATGAAATTTACACCCATAATGGCATACCATTTGCAATAATAGACAACCCAAGGTATTGCAAATGGGGTATGTCCAGTCTTTTTTAGTAGCCATTTGGTCACAAACACTGGCCAAAGTTAGCGTTAGTATCTGTTTGTGTGAAAAATGCAAAAAACGACAATTTTGGCCAGTGTTTGTGACTACTAAAAAAGTGGCTACTAAAAAAGACTGGACATACCCCATTTGCAATACCTTGGGTTGTCTACTATTGCAAATGGTATGCCATCATAGGGGTAATTTTCATTCTTGGGCTACCATAGGGTCTCAAAGGCACCGTAACCAATCTGGCTAATTTTAATGTGAAAAAAATGAAACGCAAGCCTTATATTTGACGCTGTAACTTTTGAAAACACCATAAAACCTGTACATGAGGGGTACTGTTGTACTCGGGAGACTTCGCTGAACACAAATATTTGTGTTTCAAAACAGCAATAATATCGTCCGTGTAATTGCTGTTTGTGCATGAAAAATGCAAAAAACGTCACTTTTACTGGCAATATCATCGTTGTAATACATTTTACTGTTTTGAAACACTAATGTTTGTGTTCAGCGAAGCCTCCCGAGTAGAACAGTACCCCCCATGTACAGGTTTTATGGTGTCTTGGAAAGTTATAGGGTTAAATATAGTGCTAGCAAATTAAATTCCCTTTACTTTCGGCATGGGTTGTCAGGCAGGTCCCGCTAATTGTAATTAATTAAGATACCCAATTATGTAAAAATATTACATAAATATATATGTAGAATTAATATATGTATATATATATATATATATATATATGTGTGTGAATCTATATGTATATATATATATATAATTTTTTAAATATTTTTATTTATATATAGGTATATATATAGTGATATATACGTATATATTTATGTATGTAGATATACATATTATTTCGTTCTACGTGTATTTTGATATAAATATATATATTAATATCACAATACAGTTAGAACGAAATAACACACATCTATATAATTTTTAATTATTTTTATTTTATTTTTTTACGTATTTACATATTTAATTTTTTTAGATTATATATAAATATATATATAACAATAATTATATATATATTTAATCAGTATCAGTCTACGTGTAATTTGATATTAATATATATATAATTATATATATATTAATAGTAAAACACACCTAGACAGTGTACGTGTGTGTACGTATATGTGTATATATATATATTATCTAAGTATAATTTTTTTTTTTTTTACACTTATAAATTTGATTTTAATTTTATTTCTAGCCAGCAGGGGGACCACCTGTAATTACAGGCAGCCCCCCTGCTGGCAATACAGAAGCCAGCTATCCCGGCCATGTGATTGTGAGGTCCTTGCGGTCACATGGCCGGGGGGCACCGGAGGAGGAGGATCTGCCGCGGGGGGGCTCCCTGGGTAAGTAAACAAAAACCGGAGGGCGTACAATTACGCCCGGCGGCGTTTAGAGCCGCTTAAAATAGGGCGTAATTGTACGCCCTCCGGTCTGAAGGGGTTAAACTAATGGAAAGCAAAAAATGGGTCGCAAGAGTATTCTGAAAACGGACAGCCGCTAAAATAGCCTGCCCTTAGGTGGGTCCCCGCTCAGAACTCTGGTTTTAGCTGGTTTTAGCTCATCTTGTGCCATTACAGAGAGAACATATCTGAAGCATATCTGACTGGTCCCACCCATACGGGCAGTCCAGATCCAAAATGCCAGCAAGTTCTCTCTCTTCTTGTTGAGTCAACATCATAGCAGGACACGACTTCAATTGGAGTCCACGGATCTGTCTGGTCATGAGTATTGACGTTAAGAATTTTGGGGTATCATTTCACATGTACCTTTATACCAGTCACTCTGTAGAAGTAGCAGCCAAAAAGCAAAACAAAATGCAGTGTGCAACGTGAGATGACACAATGGATTGTGCCACGTGAGATGACACTATGCCGTGTGCCACGTGAGATGACACAATGGAGTGTGCCACCTTTAGAATAAATCATTAATGCCATTTTCAGGATGATTTACTAACGTGTGCATTGTCTAGAAGTCAAAGGTTTACTGCGAATTGTAATACTCTGTTACATGAGTATACATTGCATATCATTGTGAGTTTTATAGCTGTGGAGCTCTGTGATACACTCATACATTGTCTATTACTGTGATGTTTATAGCTGTGGAGCTCTGTGATACACTCATACATTGTGTATTACTGTGATGTTTATAGCTGTGGAGCTCTGTGATACACTCATACATTGTCTATTACTGTGATGTTTATAGCTGTGGAGCTCTGTGATACACTCATACATTGTGTATTACTGTGATGTTTATAGCTGTGGAGCTCTGTGATACACTCATACATTGTGTATCAATGTGATGTTTATAGCTGCGGAGCTCTGTGATACACTCATACATTGTGTATCAATGTGATGTTTATAGCTGCGGAGCTCTGTGATACACTCATACATTGCGTATTACTGTGATGTTTATAGCTGTGGAGCTCTGTGATACACTCATACATTGCGTATTACTGTGATGTTTATAGCTGCGGAGCTCTGTGATACACTCATACATTGCGTATTACTGTGATGTTTATAGCTGAGAAGGCACAGAATGACTCCACGCCTGTCTTTACACTTGGAGTAAATGAGAGACACGTTACCGTTAATAATGTGTGCAGAAATTAATTAAGCGACCTAATTGGTATATTAAAACCTTGCAATGTAATCATGCAATAATTACTTCATTATTTGATCATGATATAAAATAAATGAGTCCAACAATTACATAATTAGGTATGAAAAATAGTTTGGAGCTATTATTTATCATTTAAATAGATGCATAATTTCGACACAGATTACAGCATTTAAACTACTCATTAACCAGCATCATTGTATCTTTCTGTAACTTCAAAACAAAGCAGATAATGAAATGATATCTTTGCTGTTTAACTGCTCGATGACTGCATGGCCCTATAGATACGTTATAACTGTTTCAGTCAATGTGAAATACCTCACAGGGACATTGGACCAAATTTATATCTAATATATATCTTTATACAAAGTAGCCAAGCTGTGACGGGAGCTCAGTTAAAGTTTTAGTTTTACCGATTTTAGGATAATTTTTGCTACAGTAGGATGTTTAGTGAATATACCCCTAATTGTGCGATCTGATAAACAGAAAACACAAGTGAGACAACAGTGCCACCTGCTGGACAATCACATCATTGAACGGCTCACGCAGGTTTTCGGGATTATTTACTAACGTGTGAATTGCCCGTAATGTAAAGGTTCTTTTAGCAAAACTCCTTCTGCAACATTTAAAAAAAAAAAAAAACCTTTTGTGAGATTTGAAGTTGTTGTTTAGTGAGTGAGGGCTCTGGAATCTGGAATTTGGTTCAGACATTGCTCTCGCAACTAAATCTCAGCATCTCATTTGGTAACATCCAGTGTCTGATTTAAAATAAATAATTCTCCCTCAATTAAATCTAGGATTCACAAATGTATCAAACACCAAATATTGTCTGAGCTGATTCTGAAACAAAAATGGTAGATGGTAAATTTGTACAATAGTAAACAGCCAATGCACGACGATTTAAATCAAAAGGAAAGTGTACAGGGATACTCCAGGCACCCGACCACTTCTGCCCATTGGAGTGGTCTTGGTGCCAACCCCCACTACCCTTAACCATGCAAGTGTAATTATTGCAGTTCATTTTGTACCCTTCTTCTTGACTTCGGCTGATGTTTGGCGATTCGTGTGTTTCACTAAGGGAATTATCTGGTGAAGCTATTGGAATTACTATAGGATTCGTCTACCTTATCTACCGAACGGAGGGCTATAATCACTAAGGCTCTGGAGGTTCGGGAGGAAACTACCGAATGAGGTTTAAATATACTTGGTTTCCTTACATCCTCCTCTAGTGGCTGTCTACAAGACAGCCACTAGAGGACACTTCCATGGTTTAAAACAACGCTGGACGTCCTCACGCTATGTGAGGACCTCCAGCGTCGAGGAAATCCCCAGAGGAAAGCATTGAAAGCATTATTCAATGCTTTCCCAAGGGGAGGTCTAATACACGTGCGCGGCCATTGCCGCGCAAGCGCATTAGATCTCCCCAGCCGACGTCAGCATCAGAGGAGCATGGGCGGAGTCTGACCTACCACCGAGGGACATTGGCGCTGGACTCCGGTAAGTCACTGAAGGGGTTTTAACTTGGGATCGGAGGTGGGAGAGAGAGGGGTACTACAGGGTCCTGCAGTGCCAGGAAAACTGATATGTTTTCCTGGCACTGGAGAATCCCTTTAATGGAATTAACACTTTCTCAGAGGAAGCCACCACAGTAGCTAAAATTAGAAGTAGGCCTTTACGTGGCTGTTAATTTGGTTGCTCTGAATTTGTGTCCATTTTTGCACCATCCAATCGTTGTTACAGATTGTAGCCATTCGGTTGTATCTGGACAGACTTGATCCGGACTGCATTCAATCTAATTCAGAGGCTGCATTGCACAATCCATGTATTTTGAGAACAATGTGTGGATGTTCCTGTCTAAATGCCTCTGGGTGGTACTGGGTTAGTTTTGATAATCAGGATTGGTGCCGTTAGGACTTCAGTAAATAACACCTGCTGTTTTACATTAAAATCTACTTGATCTTCTTTACTGCTTGTTTTTTCTATCTGTTTTTCTTTGGATACAGTATGTGTAAGTATGTGCTTTTTTTCACAATTGACTTCCAGCCTTTATGACAACTGTATTTCAATACATTTTACACGCAAATCAGCAGAATGTACGTTTGTAAGCTGACCCTTTTTTTTTTTTTTTTAAATTCTTTATTTTTGTCATTTTTCTTTTGCGTTTGGTTTTACGGTACAGAATTAAGAGAGGGTAGGGGGATACAACATTTCCTTGTCATATATACATTGCAAGCTTATTCAGTTTTTGAGATTTCATGTTTGACAATTCGTTGTTTGGGTAGGTGAGGGCAGGTTAGTCGTCAGGGTGCTGCTATGGCGTGCTTTGAGGACCTGAACGTCCCGTCAGTCTAGTGAATGGTTAGGCTTGTGCTGTCTTAGTCTTTGGTTCCTCGGCCCCTCAGGCCGGGTTTCAGGGTTTTCTGTGGGTAGGGAAGCTGACCCTTTTAATAAAAGGAATTTTAAAAAATGAATACACTTTTTTATTTTTTTACTTTTATTTCAGCTACAAATAGCTGAGGAATACATTAAATAAACGTATAGGCATTAATATCTTAAACTTGTGCACAAATGCATTTCAATCGTATCGATCAAATTCCTGTTAATCTATGTCGGAACAAATCGATCCGTCTGAGATTTACCTTTGGAGTCATTAGAATAGGGGTGCCCATTGAAGGTGTGTGTCAGCCTGGTGTCATGCAGGCCCCCCAGCTGACCTCAACATCCCACACCATGCAAAGAGTGCGTTCACAGCGCAAACATTTCTCATGATGCATGCATGCTGTGCTCCAAGACGACATCAGGGAACAGAATTGGGGAGTCCAGACAGGACCCGGAAATCTAGACTATCCTGCCACAAATGGGAAAGTTGGGAGGCCTGGGGTTCTATTATTGTCTGTGACAGTAACATCCCACAAAAAACACAACTTTATAGAACCTTTATAGTAAGTGTTACAAAGTGAACTATCTACTGTATAACCTAGAGCTACTTGTCGTATAACTATCCGTTCTAGAATTATTTGCTGTATCACTATCTGTTCTAGAATTATCTATTTTAAAACAATCCGTTTAGGCCCTGGGGAGATAGCACAGCTAAGCGGTCAAGGGCACATGTATGAGTGTGGGGATGTAGAAAAAACAACGAGGGAACCGGCTGATAATCTCTACAAAAGTAAATAGAGAGAATATAGTGTAATACAGTTTACAGTATAGACATTGCGCAAATTGAAATGCACTCACTGGATTTTGGACAAATTGAAGCTTGTAAGGTGCCTTCCCCGATAGTATGGGGGGCCTAGGGAAATCCCCTGGATGTTTTCACTCCAACACAGGACTCCGGGTGAAGTTTGAAAAATTGGCTTTAATTCAATATTAAAATAAGTTTAAAAAAGAATAAAATAAATATAAATAAGGTCCTACGCGTTTCGTCCCTTTAACAAAATAGGGACTTCCTCAGGGACCACAATATTAAGAAACAATTTGATACAATACAATCAAAGAACAGCCAGGTTAGGCTGTTCTTTGATTGTATTGTATCAAATTGTTTCTTAATATTGTGGTCCCTGAGGAAGTCCCTATTTTGTTAAAGGGACGAAACGCGTAGGACCTTATTTATATTTATTTTATTCTTTTTTAAACTTATTTTAATATTGAATTAAAGCCAATTTTTCAAACTTCACCCGGAGTCCTGTGTTGGAGTGAAAACATCCAGGGGATTTCCCTAGGCCCCCCATACTATCGGGGAAGGCACCTTACAAGCTTCAATTTGTCCAAAATCCAGTGAGTGCATGTCAATTTGCGCAATGTCTATACTGTAAACTGTATTACACTATATTCTCTCTATTTACTTTTGTAGATATTATCAGCCGGTTCCCTCGTTGTTTTTTCTACATTTTGCTGTCAAGTTGATCGCTAGCTGGGAAGCGATCTGAGGGAGGCTGTATTCATCTTCATTTGATAAGTATCTTTTGCATATATATTAAGGTGTATAAGGTACATTATTGTTGGTTGTTTTTTTATGAGTGTGGGGATGGATGCTTGTAATTGGTTGTATGTGTATATGGGAGTGGTTATGGGTTTGGGAGTGGGGTAGAGACCATGGTGCCTCTTGGGAGACGGGCCAGCAAACAACTTACCCTGACTCTGTTGCTCCTATTTGTCCTAGGCCTTGAAAACTTTCTGCTTGAGGATGGATGTGGAAGCAATCCTGTCTGCCCTCAGAGCTTCAGCTGCCCTGGATGGTGTCCTGGATGGTGTTCACCTTGTTTGGTCGCTGGTGTGGTTCCCCCCGGTGTCCAGGCCTCTGCTGGGGCCTCTTATGCAGCCACAGCCCCTATAGGCCGCACGAGCACGGGCCGGCACTCCAGTCCGTCTGCTCGCTTAAGACTGTAGGCCGCGGCCCGTTATCAGACACACGGCCTGCTCCCCCCGAGGTTTCCCGTACGCCCCCTGGCAATGGACAGTGGGACAGGGCGCAGAAGCCTGGGGTGCCTGGGAGGCCTTATTGTTCCCCCCCTTTGGTGTCCTCCCTGTCATCTTTGCTTGGGCCCCCTTCCTCTGTGGTCCATCCTGCCTCTCTGGTTTCTGCTCCTTCAGTTTTGGATCCCCCCCTCTGTGCCCCTCTCTCCTCCCTTCTGCCCCCCTCCCTCCTGTTCCCTCTGTGACCCCTGCTGGCCACCCTTTCTCCCCTGGTTACTTACCTCAGCTGCCCTCCTCTGCGGGGTGTGAGCTTACCTCCTCTCTGCTGCTTTTCTTGGGAATGCCCAGCAGGTGGTGCCTGGAACTCCTGCAAGGCTGAATACTGGTAAAAGTGGACTTACCTCAATCCTGACTGGATCTTCATCAATTCTGTTGCTGCGGGTGGACCTTTGGGCATCGACTGGTGGGTACGGTACTGTTTCTTTATTGCAGTAGGGGGGTCCTTCACTGGGGTGGTTCCTGACGGGTCTAAGATTTTTTTTGGATCAGTTGGAATGGAGGACGCAAGCATGGATAGTCAGTTTCGGTCGGTTTGGTCCCCCTCTCAGCAGCCAATAGGGGTACAGGCTGTTCAAGGGGGTCGTGGAGTTCCCCTTGCCTGTGCTTAGTGTCCCTGCTGGTGTTCCTCCTGCGATTTTGGGTACCACTGCATCTGCTGTGGTGGTTTCCCCGGCGACGGGTGAATCTCTGGGTATCTCCGATGTGGTGCGGGGGTCTGCTTATATGTGTTGGTCCGGGCCTCTGGGTTTGCACCTGAAGCAGGAAGTTAGGGAAAAAAATTTGTTGAGATTTTCTCCCTCCTGCCAGTGGAGGAGACTCTTCTGCTGGTGGAGAAGGACAGCAAATAATCGGAAAAAGACTAAGAAAAATACTGTTACTGAAAGATCCCCAAGATATTCAGAAATTGAATTTGAGCATTGTTTTGCTACCAGGACACTATTTGGAATGCTTGTCGTACCTATGGCAGGCTGGGGTGGTGGAAGTATGACGAGCAATTCCATCAACGGTTGGCGGTGCGCCCCTCAATTTCCTAGGACCAGATGGACATTGGCCTCTGGTTCTCCATTATGACACGCCCGACGCCGCAGCAAGGTGGTATCTCGTCTTTTCTTGGGGGTGCTGGTTAGAGGGATCCTCTGCCTCACCGGCCGCGCAACAGAGGCCAGGCTGTTGTTGGAAATTTAATGACAGTCATTGCAAATGGGGAGCATCCTGCCGTTTCAAGGACGAATGCTCATTCCGTCTCCCAATGTTTCAAGCAGGGAAAAGTTGGTGAGAAAGGGGATCTGACATCTAAAGGCGATGCTGCCGGTGGTCGTAAGCTCGCTGCGCCCGTGGCACCCCAGTTATAGGAATCGTCGGGCTGCTGAAGTGCTGTTGGACAGTTTTGAGCACGGTTTCTGGATTCCTTCCTTTCTTGGTTCGGAACCTTCGGTTGGTTCGGGATTTCCTGCATGTGGTTCGGGAGAAGCTTAGCAAGGAGGTGTATCTGGATCACATGGCGGGTCCCTTTAGCGACCCCTGTTTACCGGACTTGCGGGTCTCCCCCTTGGGCGTGGTGCCCAAAAAGGAGCAGGTGAAATACAGTTTGATTCATCATTTGTCGTACCCTCGAAGGGGATCGGTGAATGATGACATCTCTTCTGAACTCTGCTGGGTGTCCTATGCGTCCTGTGATGTGGCAGTCGCCATGGTCAAGGCCACAGGCCCTGGGGCCTAGTTGGCCAAGGCCGACGTGGAATCGGCTTTCCGTTTGCTGCCAGTGCATCCAGAATCTCATCATCTTCTGGGTTGTGTTTTTCAAGACATGTGCTATGTGGATATGTGCCTACCAATGGGTTGTTCCATATCCTGTTTCTACTTTGAGTGCTTCAGCACATTCTTGGAGTGGGTGGTTAGGAGGGAGGCTGGGATCGACTCCCTGCTGCATTACCTTGATGACTTTCTTTGTGTAGGTCCTGACGATTCTCCAGCCTGTGCGCTGCCGTTGTGGGTTTTGGGGGATGTTTTTCGATGCTTTGGCGTCCCATTGGCCTACGACAAAATGGTGTGGCCCGTCATGTGTCTCAGCTTCTTGGGCCTTGATATTGATTCTGTGGCGGGGGAATGTTGTTTGCCCTTGGATAAGATTCTAGGTATGCGGCGGGAAGTGTCTATGGCCTTAGGGCTGGCAAGCTGAATTTCACCTATAGGATCATGCCGATGGGGTGGGTCTTTAACAGGCACCTGACTGCAGCGACGTCCAGGGTCACTGGACCCCGGCACTTCATTCGGCTGACTCGGCCTCTGGGGGAGGATCTGACTGTCTCGGGTGCCTTCCTGGCTGCCTATGATGGCCTGTTCCTACTGGCAAGTGCCTGAGGTCTCTAACATGGACCTACACCTCTTTACGGATGCGGCAAATTCGGTGGGGTTTGGGGCAATTCTGAACTCTAGTTGGTGTGCTGCTTCTTGGCCGGACAGTTGGCATGTCTCTGGCCTCACTAAGAATTTGGCTTTCCTAGAGCTCTTCCCCATTCTGGTGGCGGTGGAGGTTTGGGGGTGCCAGTTTCGGGATAAATGGGTTGTTTTTCACTGTGACAATCTGGGGGTGGTTTAAGCTATCAATCAGCTGACTGCCTCCTCCCCTCCTGTAGTTCGCTTGCTTGCGAATGGTGCTCCAATGTTTATGTCTAAATGTGTATTGTAGGGCTGAGCATATACCTGGCATTCACAATGTAATGGCCAATGCTCTCTCTCGTTCGCAGTGGTCGGAATTTCGTGCAGTAGCCCCGTGGGAAGATCTGGAGGGGACTCCGTGCCTGGTGGAGATGTGGTCGCTTGGTCAGGCAGATTGATGGAATTGGTCGGTGGATCAGTCTCCAGGGCCACGTGGACTCGATACAGTAAGGTGTGAATGGGACACATTGGAGCATGATCAGGGGGGTGTTGGTACCCTGGCTGCCCGCTTCACAAGGCTTTTGCAGCTCTTGGATCACTGGGAGTCAGAGGGTAAGCCTCATTCTGCGATCTCCTCACGTTTTTCGGGTCTTAGCTTCCTGTTCAAGTTACGGGGTGGGAAGATTCTACCAAGGCGTTTGTGGTGTACAAGGCGCTGAAAGGCTTGAGGCGTCGGACTTCTCCCTGGGTGATGGGCACTCGTATGAATTCTGGGCCAGTAGGCATGCGGCTGTCCATCTGGGAGATGAGCTCTTGGGTTTTACTCCTTCTGAAGTGGAGGTTCGTTGGTTTGGCACCAGAGCTGGTTCACCTCTCCCGCCTTCTGAGTGCATCAAGCACCTAGTTATTCACCTGGGGTTAATGATCTTGGGACAATACCTATATGAGGGTTGTTGGATGCTATTAAGAGGGACTTGGCATGCGTTTTAGTTCTGTTTCCTGACGTGCGACTCATTTGGTCAGAGGTCATGTCGCGTAAATACTGGCAGTGGGGCCATAGTCAGAGAGCCATGGAACGCTGCCATAATAAATTAAATAGGATAGTCTCTAAGTTTGTCTTGGGTTGAAAGGGGTCCTGGTTCGCCACAGGCTGTTCGAACGGGAGGTGACTAATTTATTTTGGGGTGATGGCTTGCACCTCACCGAGGTCGGACTCGACTTTTTTAATCTTGCTATCCAGGAAGCGGTGAAACAGGCTTTGAGTGGTTTGGCTGGGGCCCCCCACTGATTTTAGGCGTCAAACAGCAGGGTTGTGGCGGGGGGCATGTCCTTGCCAATAGGTGTTGGGAGGCTATTACATTGAGTGTCAGGATATGGACAAGGTCTGGTCTCAACGTCCACTGCCCTGTAAGGTAAACTTTTCAGTTACCGACTTGGACGTGCCCACCAAGCTAAAAGCCAGCTGGTGGTAAGCATTGAAAGGAAAAGGGAATTTAGTTTGGACGAGGGGGGAGGCGCGAACCCAGTGGGCAAGTTGGTGCATAGGCACGTGGTCTTGTTCATTGGCAAGGATATTTATGCAAATTCTGTAGGGCCTAGGTGTTAATTTATACGTTAAGTTATGGATTATTTATGTATTTATTTCTAGTTATAATTAAATGATAAAGTTAATGAAGGTTGGATGAGTCCTATAATCTTATGTTTAATAAATAAAAATTCATCCAAATTCGGTGTCTGTCGTTATTGGGGGATATTTGGGGTAGGCTCTGTTATTCTTATTTGCATCACATTCCCCGCTACGTCCATACATAGAACCATCTGCTGTATAACTATCTGTTCTAGAATTATCTAGTGAACAAAGATCTGTTCTAGAATGATCTGTTGCATAACTATCTGTCCTAGAACTATCTGCTATATAGCAATCTGCCCTAGAACTACAGGGAGTGCAGAATTATTAGGCAAGTTGTATTTTTGAGGATTAATTTTATTATTGAACAACAACCATGTTCTCAATGAACCCAAAAAACTCATTAATATCAAAGCTGAATATTTTTGAAAGTAGTTTTTAGTTTGTTTTTAGTTATAGCTATGTTAGGGGGATATCTGTGTGTGCAGGTGACTATTACTGTGCATAATTATTAGGCAACTTAACAAAAAACAAATATATACCCATTTCAATTATTTATTATTACCAGTGAAACCAATATAACATCTCAACATTCACAAATATACATTTCTGACATTCAAAAACAAAACAAAAACAAATCAGTGACCAATATAGCCACCTTTCTTTGCAAGGACACTCAAAAGCCTGCCATCCATGGATTCTGTCAGTGTTTTGATCTGTTCACCATCAACATTGCGTGCAGCAGCAACCACAGCCTCCCAGACACTGTTCAGAGGGGTGTACTGTTTTCCCTCCTTGTAAATCTCACATTTGATGATGGACCACAGGTTCTCAATGGGGTTCAGATCAGGTGAACAAGGAGGCCATGTCATTAGATTTTCTTCTTTTATACCCTTTCTTGCCAGCCACGCTGTGGAGTACTTGGACGCGTGTGATGGAGCATTGTCCTGCATGAAAATCATGTTTTTCTTGAAGGATGCAGACTTCTTCCTGTACCCCTGCTTGAAGAAGGTGTCTTCCAGGAACTGGCAGTAGGACTGGGAGTTGAGCTTGACTCCATCCTCAACCCGAAAAGGCCCCACAAGCTCATCTTTGATGATACCAGCCCAAACCAGTACTCCACCTCCACCTTGCTGGCGTCTGAGTCGGACTGGAGCTCTCTGCCCTTTACCAATCCAGCCACGGGCCCATCCATCTGGCCCATCAAGACTCACTCTCATTTCATCAGTCCATAAAACCTTAGAAAAATCAGTCTTGAGATATTTCTTGGCCCAGTCTTGACGTTTCAGCTTGTGTGTCTTGTTCGGTGGTGGTCGTCTTTCAGCCTTTCTTACCTTGGCCATGTCTCTGAGTATTGCACACCTTGTGCTTTTGGGCACTCCAGTGATGTTGCAGCTCTGAAATATGGCCAAACTGGTGGCAAGTGGCATCGTGGCAGCTGCACGCTTGACTTTTCTCAGTTCATGGGCAGTTATTTTGCGCCTTGGTTTTTCCACACGCTTCTTGCGACCCTGTTGACTATTTTGAATGAAACGCTTGATTGTTCGATGATCACGCTTCAGAAGCTTTGCAATTTTAAGAGTGCTGCATCCCTCTGCAAGATATCTCACTATTTTTGACTTTTCTGAGCCTGTCAAGTCCTTCTTTTGACCCATTTTGCCAAAGGAAAGGAAGTTGCCTAATAATTATGCACACCTGATATAGGGTGTTGATGTCATTAGACCACACCCCTTCTCATTACAGAGATGCACATCACCTAATATGCTTAATTGGTAGTAGGCTTTCGAGCCTATACAGCTTGGAGTAAGACAACATGCATAAAGAGGATGATGTGGTCAAAATACTCATTTGCCTAATAATTCTGCACTCCCTGTATCTACATTTCAACATGCTTGTATTTCAAGCCCACAAAGGTTGTGGAGGTGGTCAGATTCTCAGGGTTGCCAAATCAGGAAATTTGTAACATCTATTCAATATTTGCTTTTTCTATCTCCTTAAACCATCTGCTCTGTAACTATTCTAGAAACGATATACTCTGGAACTCTGGGCTATAACTATCTGCTGTGGAATTATCAACTCGATATACAATTTTCCTTATATTTCTAAGAAAAAGTATCCATCTCATGGCACAAATTGCGTAAACTACCCGGTTCGAGAACACAGACTCCAAATATAAATGAGATCGTTCCTGTCTGTTACTAACATGGGGCTAAACTTAGTAATAATGCGTAATATTTTCCATTTGAAGATTGCATGGCTTTATTCAAGATAAACGACACATGGATAACAGAGGTCTAATTGCTCCGTGGCATAAACCACACATAAACCTTTTCTGAAAGTATACACCTATAATTTCAAGTTGGCCGAATGTTCTTTCTCAATAAACATCTCAAGCTGTGACCCTTTAGAGAACGATGGGGAATATCCACTAAACATATTTACAGTGACGAAAACTAGAGTTTCAGACGCATGACAAATGGGAGAATTGGGGGAAAATCCATGGAGATCTGGAGATTTTGTTAAGCTATTGTAGCCTATATTTTGTGAAATCCAGTCAGTACAAGTAAAAAGGCCCCATGGCTGTATGTTTTTATAGAATATTATATTACAGGACTCAGTTCCCACACTGGTAGCCAGGCCTTCAAAGTTTTGTTTTCTTTTTTAATTTTGATTAGACCTCTGCATAAACACCTAGCAGCAAAAGATAAAGCCACATTAAGCAGAGCAAAATGTTACATATTATAAACACAGTAATGTCAGGAAATAAAAAGCCTTAAAGTCAGAGAATGGGGCCTGACTGCCATGTCATGCAGATGTGTTTTACTGGAGCTTCTCTGAACTTGACATACATATCCTGATTGAAAGCTCCTAAATAGCTGAACTTCAGACCAAGTCATGTCTGATGGTTCTTGGAACCCTAGAGACACCTCATCTGCTGACAAAAATCAGTCACTCACTCTGTTCAACATGTCTGGGCATTTGCGGCCTAGTTGCCTATTCCGGCAATGGAAGTTGTCGATCCCAGGCCAAGGGGGAGCTGTTAGCCGAGGCATTGTGTTGTTCCCCCACCTCTCTTTGGACCGGTGGGGGTTATAGCGGTCTCCACTGACTTGCTGACAGCCTCTATTGAGAATGCGGACTGGCATTGTGCTGCTACTATCCCCATACTGCAAAATAGCTGACAATTGCCTGAGTAGCAGACAGGGAGAAACAGTAGATTACACACCCAGATCTCTGGACTTAGTGGCCAAATTTGATGAAATCTGTATCCGCTTTTGGGGGACCCTTGCTAGATGGAATGCCCAATCTATAACAGGCTCCCAGGGCCTATGCAGAAGATAAGGTGGCACCGTAAGAAGCAGCTTTCACATGTCCAGGCCAATAGGCCATGAACACCTGGATTCCAAGCAAGCTGTGATACCAACCCTCTACAAGGACAATGAGAGCTTATCAAAAGACTAATTACCCTCCTGCTCTGGTGCAAATTTGCAGTTGCCCCTGGCATACTGGACTAGGGACTATGAGACGCCGGACCCATGCATTGGAGAACCTGGTGGGGTGCGCACTCTTGTGGCAGCCAGCTAGCTCTACTGACAAACCCAGGAGGTCCATTCGCTGTTTCCTAGTGCTTACCGAATACCACAAGCACCGCACCAGACACCATAACAACATAGTCCCCACTTCCAGCGTTACAACTTGGTTGGGGTCTCACTGTCCTCCACCCACCCTAGACCCAAGACCAGGATCCAGCTTCCAGTCCTTTCCAAGTCCAGACAGCAAAGCAGGCTGCTCTTACAAGAGCAAGTGATTATACAGGGGAGTATAGTGATATAGCAATCCCCAGAGTAGATACAGCTGTTCTCCCCCACACATGAGATGAGACTTTATCTTGAGGGTAAGCAGGAACTCATTTATTGGCAGCCACAACTGGCCTTATATGCAGGTCTCCATGCAAGGGGCACTCCCCACTAGACCTGAGAGTAGACCACAGTAAAAACATACACACGATTACATAGTTCTCAGGTCCAGGACACTCCCACACAATACAAGTTAATCCCTCCCCTGTGCCTGAGAATGAATTGAGTCAGGAACTGTACTAAACTCAATTATCTCCAGGCACAGAAAACACACATTTTAACAACCTTCCAAAAGTACCCCTAAAACACATGGAGACCCCACAAAATCACATCCCTTGATAGCCCCGATCTGGGGGACCAACATATCCAAAAATCACCCAGGTCGGTTCAGGGGTTCTGGATTTCCATGTAGGTCATAATTTAACTGACCGCACACAAGGCTTCTGCCCAAAAGAGTTCCATGAAATCAGGCTGTGCAATTGGTCTCTTTCAAGAGTTCACAATACAGTAAAAGTACCGAACGTAGCAGTTTGTGGATACACTCAGTCTATGTCCACTCAGTCTATGTCCCTTGCATAGTCTAATCTAACGGCAAGGTTTGATGCCTGGTAATACACATGTTAAATTTAGCCAACTAATAGCTACCAACTATATTCCTACTTTCACAGTTAACAACGTTAATTTATGTGCAGCTGTTACCTTTCTCATAATTTAATATTTTTATTTTACTTTTAATTTATTTTCTTGTTTATAAATGTAGCCTCCTGTACCAGAACAGTTATATGCCTTGTAATTTACCAGTAAAATCTAGACAGTTATTAGATACAAATATCAGTCCTACTCTGACAGCTAGTAATGTTTATCTGTGCCGTACCCTAATTCTTTTATGTAACAAACGTGAGCTGTTTTTTGAGTGCCAGTTCAGCTGATGACATTTATTATTATACAGCTGTATGCTGGTGATATTAATCATCTGTAACATGTCATCATCTCTATAAAAATACAATAATTATTTTTAAAAAGACCTTCAAGTTACTCACCACTGCAGGCCTTGACCGTCCACGGCACACTCACCCAGGGTCAATTCTATTTGCCAGGATACATTCTACTCACCAAAGACTAGTGATGAGTGAAAATGTCCAGCCTTGATAACATTTGACATGTTTTTGGATGTCTATATCTCACTCACCTTTTTGGATTGTGATTTGGGGATTATCCTTAGTTAAAGAGACTTTTAGCAATTCTCTTGGCAAAGATCAATATCTCTGGACACCATCCCCTGGTTTCATGTCAAGTCATTTAGAGAGTGTTTGAAAAACTTGTCAATACTTCCACAAAATCAGTCAAATTAGTCCCACCTGAAAGGCGTAGACTGGCCAGGAGGCCCCAGCACTCTGAGCCAATAACCCCGTCCAGGTTGGACAAAATTAACATTGATAATCCAGAAGTGTGAATATCACATTATCAGTGCATCTAAATATGATACCAGGGACAACACCGTAAACTGTAGGATATTTAAAACTATTGTAGGGCTGTAATGGCGATGTTGTTTAGGCGACCCTGATCATCTGCCCTGTCTTTCTAACAATCCATCTATCCATGATACTAATTGACTCTGGGGCACCTTTCCTACCCACCTTTCCAGTCTACCAATTCACCCTGAGAATCTACCTTCCCAACCTGCCAATCTACTAATTTGCCATGAGAATCTATCTACGTACCTCACCAATCTGTTGGTTTACTATGAAAATTTGTCTACTCACCCGACAAACCTGCCAGTTTACATTTACCTACGTACCTTGCAGTTCACATCTACTTACCCACCCAACCAATCTGTCCATTAACTTGTACCCGCCAACACTGCCAATCTGACGATTCACCTTGATTCCCTGAGAATATCCCCATTCTTTCTGAGGTGCTAAAAATCTGTGAATTCAACGTTGCAAGACTGGAAGAAAAATCCAACTTAGGCTGAAGATCTCACCACATCCTTTAAAATAAAGGTTATAGAAGCCAAGATTAGATTCCGCCAAAATAAATCTTACATTTTGGAACAACTGTTAAAACACTAACAGCCGTTATGCCTGCATGCGCTTACTCTCATAAATATTCAGTATGCGTTAATGATAAAATAAATATAGCCAGTGATCTGGAAACACAACCTCGGCTTCACTTCTTAGAGATAAGGTCTTTATTCCAGCCCTGGTGTAAACACTCCACTCTCATTCATTTTGGTTCCTCCTTAAAGATCTGTAACTGGACTAGTCTTTTGGCTAGTGGCCAACACGTACATACAGGATCAATTAATATGCATATGCCTGCGTAGCACGCCCTTTAATCACTGAGTGAACACGCAAACCGGCAAGCTGCAGGATGGCATTTAATGTCCCTCTGGCATTTAAAGGGTTATATTGCTGGTCATGCTAACTAGGCATTGCAATAACTAATTTATAAAGTTAGACATGTTTGCAGTAAATTTATTGGGCAGCTGTATCTAATACATTTATTAATTATTGGTTAAAAGGGACTCCAAAGAGGTATTGAACAATTTGTATTGCCAAATCATTGTATACACAATGCATTAAGAAGTGCATTAATCAGTCACAACATTAAAACCACCTGCATAATATTGTGTAGGTCCAACTTGTGCTGCTTCTGAATGTGTCCTGTGGTATCCGGCACATTAGCAGCAGATCCTTTATGTCCTGCAAGTTGCGAGGTGGGGCCTCCATAGATCAGATTTGTTGTTCTAGCAAATGCCACAGATGTTTCATTGAATTGGGGTGTGGGGAATTTGAAGGACAAGGCAATAACGTGAACACTTTGTCATGTTACTCAAACATATCCTGTACATTATTTACAGTGTGGCAGAGTAGGCTATCCTGCTAAAAGAGGCCAGTTCCATCAGGGAACACCATTGGGTGTACGTGGTCTGCAACAAGGGGTGTACGTGGTCTGCAACAATCTCTAGGTAGGTGGTACATGTCAAATTAACATCCAGATGAATGCCAAAACTCAAAGTTTTATAGCAGTACATTGCCCAGTGCATTACACTGCCTCTGCCAACTTACCTTCGTCCTATAGTGCATCCTGCTTCCATCTCTTCTCAGATAAAAAGGAACACACATCTGGCCATCAACCTGATTTAAAAGAAAACCTGATTCATCAAACCAAACAATCTTCTTCCATTGCTTCATGGTCCATTTCTGATGACAACATCACTATTTAAGGCACTTTTGGTGGTAGAGAGGGGTCATCGCGGACACTCTGACCAGTCTGTGGCTATGCAGTACTATACACAGCAATGGATGGCCTGTCTGTTCGTACAACTGTCTATCATGGCCAGCAAAAGGTTTTTCAGTAATTTGAGCTACAGTAGCTCTTCTGTGTGATCAGGCTAGATGGACTAGCCTTTGCTTCCTGCATGCATCAATGAGCCTTGTCTTTCCTTGCACCACTTTTGGTAGGTACTAACCACTGCATACTGGGAACACCCCATACTACTTGCCATTTTGGAGATCCTCTGACCCAGTCATTTAGCCATCAATATTTGGCCCTTGTCAAAGTCACTCAGATCTTTTCACTTGCCCGTTTTTACTGCTTGCAACACATGAAATTCAAGAACTGACTGTTCACTTGTTGCCTGATACATCCCACCCCCTGACAAGTGCCACTGTAACAATATAATCGATGTTATTCACTTTACCTGTCAGTGGTTTTTGTGTTGTGGCTGATCAGTGTATGCAAAATCCCAAGTGATAATATATACTTGTGATGGACCACCTTGCACCCTGAGTGGGTGCCTCCCCCAATCGCTGCTTCCTAGTAGCCTTGAGTATTATAAGCTCCACACCGGACCCCATAAGCACAGTAGCCCCTCAGCAGCTGCAGCTTGGCTGGGGTCTCGCTGTCCTCCACCCACCCTGGACCTAAGACAAGGATACAGATTCCAGTGGGTGGACCTCTCCTCCTCCAGAGAGTATCGCTGTGTAGCTCTTACAAGAGCTAGTGATTATAGCCAGTATATTAATCCGAAGCAGGTGTAGCTGGTTTAGCTGGTATAGCTGTTCCCTACAATCATGAGATGAGCCTCTGTGTTGAGGGTGAAGTGAACTCACTTTAATGGGACCACACTTGGCCTTTTATGACAAACTCCCACGTGGACCTGATGGAAGACTACAGTACAAAGTTACCGACCAATGACAAAGTTGTTCAAGTACATGACACTCCCACACATAGCATACAATCCCTCCCCTCCGCCTGGGAGATAATTGAGTAAGGTACTGTACTAACTCAATTATCTCCAGACGAAAAAACACAATTTTACAGGCAACCCGAAAGTACCCCAAAACCTCATATAGATTTCTCAATGCTTTCCTATGGACGTTCTGTGTGCTCAATGCGATTTTCGCATTGAGCTTCGGGGAAGCGCCTCTAGCGGCTGTCAGGAAGACAGCAACTAGAGGCTGGATTAATCCTGCAGTTTAACATAGCAGTTTCTCTGTTTACATCTGAAGGGTTAAAACCTGGGGGACCTGGCACCCAGACCCCTTCATTGAGCAGAAGTGGTCTGGGTGACTATAGTGGTCCTTTAATGGTTTTACGTGTGAAATATGTGACTTTATATCAGCACTATAGTATGATATATCCTTGGTTTTATTCTCTCCAGGTGATTAATTTAAATTAATCTAAACAAACGTGCTTGTGATTGGAAATGTTTGTTTTTTTGATCATTGTTGAAAAAAGTGATGACTTCCAGAGAAGATTTTTTTTTTCAAAATTATTGACCCAATGAACTTTTTTCTAATCTATATCACCATTCAGATTCTTTCATCTCATGTCTACTAAACGCCAATCATCTCTGAATTCAGGAAGATATGTTTCCTGTCAATCCAGACAAAAGACAGGCTCAGCCCTGCGGCAGGAAAATTTTGGAAAGTACTTTTTGAAGATGATGAAAAGCAACTTTGCTTGTTACTGTGTTTTTGACAGAAAAAGTGATTTTGACTTTTAAGGAATCCAGCTGCCAGGATGTAAATTTAAGAAAATATCCTTCATTTTTTACTAAATTAATATTTTAATGTTAGAATTGATAGTGATCTCATCAGCCTTATACAAGGGTCGGACATTTTGTCACTTATTGGTCATCCAATGTTTTTTTAGAAATAATTAAAGTGGCTCTGCCTATAATCTTTATGAAATTCTCAAGTTTCAATGAATTCCGACACATTATTCATAGATATCATGAGACAAATTAAGGACTACGTTGTCAGATGGGCTAACACTTGCAAACTTGGCAAACCCAAAGCTTCTGCTGTTGACATTTGTTATTTCTGTGAAGCCGGCGTTGCGTGAGATGTTCTGTGGAGGATCTTGTGGGACCTTAGATAAATCGAAAGGAGAGTCATGGAGGATCTTGCGGGATCTCAGAGACCTGTGTTTTGTACTCTTGGTCTGTAGACAAGAGTACAACAGCGAGCCTCGATCACTCATACAGCAGTTATGTCTCAACTTGACCCCAATGGACAGATGCTAAAATTACTGCCCCCATGGAGCTGAGGTGGGGTGATTACTCTCCCTACCTGGTCTCCTGCATTTTGATGTTATAATCTAAATATAATTTCCTGCTACTTTAAACCACAAAAGGGAGCATTCTACCTTACCTTTAACCTAATTTCCTCCATATTTATTTCTCTAAACTTAAAGCTCAGATATAAATATTGTGTTTTATAGTCACCACTCTCTGGAAATTAGAGTACAAGTGATCTAAGTAGTCTGTCTATCATTCTATCTATCCTGCTAACACGATACTGGAGGCAGATACAAATTTCAACAGTGGATCAGTGGGTGGGGGAAAGTAGACAATACTAGAGAAATGGAGGAGCTACATTGGATGGCCAGTGGTTCTAACCAGAAATATCATAAAATATGGAATGTGTGGTTAGAATACTGGAAACACTATTTAAAAACCGACTTGTATAAGATTGCCAATTAAGGTAAAACATAATAAGGATTTGTGTTGCAGATAGAGACTATATATTTTGTATAAATTGGAAATCCATATGTACAGAAAGATCATTAAATGTGAATAGAAGTATACTCACACACGTCACTCTGATTAAATTAGCAAATTGATGATTACTCTGACCTGATACCTGACTGGTGTGATCTACGTCTCTTCCTGTCTTTGTATGAAACACTTTGAGATATGAGCTTTTACAAAGCATTTAGTAGTACCTTAACTTTCTACGATGATTTAAGTAATTTCTCATATTTTATTCTGCCGTTTTTTCCTTTTTTTAATTTATTTTATTATTTTTATTCTGTACCTTTCCTTGTTCCTTTTTTATATACAATGATATGTTGAATAAAACAATAAATTATAATTAGATTTCTAATTCTAATTATCTATCTATCTATGTCTATCATCCTATCTATGTCAGTGGCGGATTTAGGGGGGGCTGGGGGCAATGGGGAAATTTCCCACCCCCCCGAGAAAACCGAGGGTCTCCCTCTCCCCTGCCAGCACATGCAGGTGCCGGCCCTGCAATGTGCCTTCACAGACCAGAGGGGAGATCAGAGATCTCCCTTCCCAGTCCGCAGGCACCATGCTGGCAGCCGGCAGGGAAGGGAGAGAGGACCCGGGAGCAGTGGTGTATCCTGGTTGTGTGCTGCCCTAGGCAGTACAAAACTCAGGTTCCCCCCTCTCTTCCCCCCCCACGCCACCCCCACCCAACCCTTCCTCCCTGCCCCGCCTTCTAAATACACATACATTCACTGACAGATACGCATACACTAGCTAACAGAAACACACACTCACACTAACAAACACACTCACACTCACTAACAGAAACACACTCACTCACTGACACACACACTCACTAACAGACAAACACACACTCACTAACTAACAGACACGCACACACTCACTAACAGACACGCACACACTCACACACACTAACAGGCAAACACACTCACACTCACTAACAGACACACACACACTAACAGACACACACACACTAACAGACACACACTAACAGACAAACACACACTCACTAACAGACACACACTAACAGCCACACTAACAGACACACACACTAACAGACACACTCACTCACTCACATTAACACACTCACTTTTTTCTATTTATTTATTTAAAGCCCCCCCCAGCCTCCTTACCTTTGGGAATGCTGGGGGGGGGTGGTACTCCCTCTCCCTGGGGTTTAGTGGGGCTTCTGGTTGGTTGGCGCTGGCGAGGGAGCACTTTCCACTGAGTGCTCTGCTCAGCTCCCTCGCGCGCCGCAGAGTGATGCTGGTCACCTGGATCCGGAATATGACGTCACATTCCAGCTCCCAGCATCACTCTGTGGTGCGCAAGGGTGCTGAGCAGAGAGCTCAGGGGAAAGTGCTCCCTCGCCAGCGCTGCCCGACAGACCGCCCGGCTTGTCAGTTAGCCACAAGGCTAACAAGACATTTGCCCTGGGCATTTGGGGCAGCTTTTTTTGCCGCCCCCTGGAAAATGACGCCCAAGGCAAATGCCTTGTTTGCCTCGCGGCTAAAAACTCAGCCTGCAGCTTCTCCGGGTCCTTCTTCCACGATCATGGAGCGTTGCCGCGGTTACCACGGCAACGCTCCAGATCTCGTGAGAGTGAATTCTAACTCTGGAGCTGCGTGCCCCACACTCACACATACACTGCAATCCTCACACTTACACTGCAACTGTCACAAACACATACTGACCCACACATACACTGCCCCCTTAACACACACACACTGCACCCCTGACATACACTGTCACCCTCACTCACACACTTCAACCTTCACACACACATACACTGCTCACACACTCTCCCTCACACACACACTGCACCCCTTACACATTGCACCACTCACACACACCACTGCTCCCATGCCCTACTACAGCTCCATTTCCCAGCAGACCTCAGGTAAGATGTCAAACTGTTCTTAAACGGTTTGACTATTTACTCTGGGAGAGGGTTCCGGCACTATTGACACCATAACCACTACACTGAGCTGTAGTGGTTATTGTGTCTGGATTATTTCTTTAAATAATTTACAAGTGCCCCTCCCGAGACTAGGCTCTGGATCCGCTACTGATCTATGTATCTATCATTCTATCTATCTGTGACAAAACTCACTATTTTGCCTGTGTCCAAGATATTCCCCTGCTAAATTCGGCAATATGTTCCCAAACCCCATTCATCTTTTCCCTGTTCAGGAGCTACAATCTACCGAACACCTCCTGGCTCATTAAACATGAAAGAAACCACAAACTCAAGTGCTCTCTCTGTCTCTCATGAATGCAGACAGTGGGACCTGGTCGTCGAGTGTCTGGAACTGTAAGACGGACACTCGCCCTCGCGACCACCAGTGATTTCATTGGTGCACCTGTTTCTTCCCACGACATGCCAGGAGAGCGTTGTTTGGTAGAATTGTTCGCACAAAAAGGCGAACAATTGCTACCTATGAGCCTATGAGTTCAGTTTGGAACTCCCAAAAATGACCAACCGCTACCACTGAATCTCTGGAACTGATTTAGGTAGATGCCACGTGTGCAGTCAAAACTTTACCCTGGTGGCGATTCGGCTGTGTTTGTGGGATCTGAGCACTATTTGGACAACTTGGGCGCTCAGATCCAGACTATCCAGGGATATAATATTTGTGGGGGTTCCTATTTGTGTTATGTATACTTTTAATATTTTATGTTTTATAGTTTGTAACTCTAGTGCCTGGGAGATAATTAGTTTAAGCAAAGTTCACTTAATTATCTCCCAGACACAGAGACCTCAGGGCGTGTTTTACTGTATCCTTGCTGGAGACCCCATGCTGTATATAAGTGGGCCATCTGGCCATAATAACAGTTCTTTTGTACCCTTCATCAAGTCTAGGCTGATGTTTGGGTAGCTCGGAGTTATCACTATTTTACTTGGGACTCTGGAGATTTACATCGGATATCCTCAGTTGGAGTATAGGGGATCCGTTACAGTATCTATCTATCTTCTATCTATCTATCTATCTATCTATCTATCTTTATATCCATCTACTAAGTAATATAAACTAATTACTGCAATTTTTTAATATCTCTTGTACTACAATACTCTACATATCTCTGGTGGCCAATAAGAAAGCTATTTGGTGTGACAAAAATCGCATAGACTTTTTTTTAGCAAATTAAAAAAGATGTGGAGTAAGCATAACATAAATATCAAGGAAAATCCCAATATGAGGCAGGTTTCTATCCTTAAAAGAGAAAGAAACATTAAGACAACCAGTACAATAATCCACGTAATAATTTGAACAAGAACTTGACAATAAAGCCGTATAAGAAACCATATATCAGCTGTAAAATAAGCCATACAAAGCCGTACAATGAGCTGTACAATAAGCCGTACAACGAGCTGTACAATAAGCCGTACAACGAACTGTAAAATAAGCCATACAATTAGCCGTACAACGAGCCGTACAATAAGCCGTACAACAAACCGTACAACGAGCCGTACAATGAGCCGTACAATACGCCGTAAAATAAGCTGTACAATGAGCCATACAATGAGTCGTACAACGAGCCATACAATGAGCCGTACAACGAGCCGTACAATACGCCGTAAAATAAGCTGTACAATGAGCCGTACAACACGCCGTAAAATAAGCTGTACAACAAGCCATACAATGAGTCGTACAACAAGCCGTACAATGAGCCGAACAAAGAGCCGTGCAGAGATCCGTACAATAAGCTGTACGATAAGCTGTACAATGAGTCGTACAATGAGTAATACAATAAGTGGTACAATGAGCCGTACAAAGACCCGTACAATGCTTGAATTGTCTAGTGTTTTTGCATACCATAGTAGCCAAGTCCATTCCAGTCTGAAACCAACCAGTGCCTGGGAGGATGACAACTTCAACCCAGCTCTTCTTCATAGAAAGAGAGAAAGTGGATCTGAGTATGGCTGCTTCCAAGCATTGCATATCATGATAAAACCATTTTACCACCGATACTGCCATTCCTAAGTAAAGATAATTACCTGGTCCCTTTGTCTATTTAGTTTTAGCTGTCTGTGTTACAATTGTTGAGTTTTAACAAAATTAAAATTAAATATATCAAGGCTGCCCCCAAGTGGACAATATTTTAACAACATGACTTGAATAATATTACTGTAATTCTCTCCTAGTTGGTCTCCCAAGAAGCCGTACTGCCCTGCTACAATCTGTAATGAATGCTGCCACCAGGCTGATCTTTCTCACCCATCACTCCTCACAT
The DNA here is from genome assembly GCA_933207985.1 of Pelobates cultripes. Classification (NCBI taxonomy): domain Eukaryota; kingdom Metazoa; phylum Chordata; class Amphibia; order Anura; family Pelobatidae; genus Pelobates; species Pelobates cultripes. Next base: position 121,325,466 of record OW240921.1, on the reverse strand, counting down.
ACTTCGCCCCTCTGTCGATCCTTACACTGGCTTCCTGTATCCTATAGGTGTCAATTCGAAATACTAACCCTTATCTATAAAGCTCTAAACCAGTGGTCTTCAACCAGTGGTCAGTGCACCGGCGTCAGTCCACAAGAATTTATTGATGGTCCACGAAAACTTTCACCCGACTAAGCTTTCGCAGACCAGCAATAAATTGCCGCAAAATATTTCCCCGGTGCTATGATCGTACAGGAACTGTGCCTCCCCTGCCATCTCTGCAAGTGTAATGCTGGCAGTCAGCAGGGGAGGGAGAGGGGATCCGGGGAGCTCTAACTTGCAGCTTTGCCGCGTTCTCCTCTCGCGAGCTTGTTGCATTGCCGAAATTACCAAGGCAATGTTCCGAATCTCGAGAGAGTGAACTCTAGCCTGAGCTGCTAAGGTTCACTCTCACCACTTGGACCACCAGGGCTTCCCCACAGACCACCAGGGATAAGTACTGTCCCCTCTCCCAGGCAAAGGTAAACAGGGAGGGGGATATTAAAATTGTTATTTTTATTAATTAAATTTTTTTTATAATTTATTAAACTTCCCTCCAACCCCACAGACCCAAAATAATTACTCCCCATACTCATACACTGCCCCCCCCACACACACACACTGCCCCCCATACACACACTGCCCCCCCACACACACACACTGCCCTCCATACACTGCACCCCTCTCACACATACTGCCCACTATACACACACATTGTCCCTATACCCTCACACACACTTCCCCCACACACACACAGTCCCTATAAATGCACACTGCTCCCATACACACACACATAGCACCCCTCACACACACACATTGCATCCTTCACACATACCAGTGGTTTTTATTTCTGGCTGACGCCAGTCCGCAAGATATTTCTCGTCTCCGCAGGTGTTAAAAGGTTGCAGAACACTGCTCTAAACAACTCTAGCCCCTGTTACATTTCTTCACTGTTTAATGCTAATTTCAAAACTATCAAACCCCAATACTGCTGTAAGAAAGTCAGTGCTCCATCAGCTGATTGTCTGCAATAAGCAAAGCCTGTATTCTGAATTATCAAACCCCAATACTGCTGTAAGAAAGTCAGTGCTCCATCAACTGATCGTCTGCAGTAAGCAAAGCCTGTATTCTGAATTATCAAACCCCAATACTGCTGTAAGAAAGTCAGTGCTCCATCAACTGATCGTCTGCAGTAAGCAAAGCCTGTATTCTGAATTATCAAACCCCAATACTGCTGTAAGAAAGTCAGTGCTCCATCAACTGATCGTCTGCAGTAAGCAAAGCCTGTATTCTGAATTATCAAACCCCAATACTGCTGTAAGAAAGTCAGTGCTCCATCAGCTGATCGTCTGCAGTAAGCAAAGCCTGATTTCAGAATTATCAAACCCCAATACTGCTGTAAGAAAGCCAGTGCTCCATCAGCTGATCGTCTGCAATAAGCAAAGTCTGATTTCAGAATTATCAAACCACAATATTGCTGTAAGAAAGTCAGTGCTCCATCCGCTGATCGTCTGCAATAAGCAAAGCCTGATTTCAGAATTATCAAACCCCAATACTGCTGTAAGAAAGTCAATGCTCCATCCGCTGATCGTCTGCAATAAGCAAAGGTAGCCTTCTGGAAGACCACACTAGGACTCTATCCTGCACTGCATCATTTACATTTAATTTAACCACCCTGTACATTTACTTTATTTTATATATCCTGTGTGCTTTGTATATTTTCTTGCCTTTATATCGTGTCTGTTATGCTAAAGTGTAGTTTTGCTAGCCCTGTATGTAATTGTTTTATTCACCTATATGTATTCCTCTAATTCCCCTCTGATTTGTGAATGACCTCTGACTCCTCCCTTCTTTTATTGATATGTTTGTTTTTATTTGAATAACCATCCCTTTATCTCTGTCCCTAGATACATATCCCCCTCCTTCAGCTTTATTGCAAGCCTATCTGACCCTCACATCTCTTTATTCATCTCTTTATTCATCTCTTTGAAACCCCAATACTGCTTTAAGAAAGTCTGCTATCCGCCCTCTCCTCCCCACACCGTCACACCCTATGCTCATTATTACATTTATAGATTGTCTGTCACACCCACATTTTAGATAAGTAAAAATATCAGGTGTACACATTGCCTCTTATTAGTACACTCCTACACTTTCTTAACCCATAAAATGTAATATTTACCCTTCCTTCACCTGCTCTTGATATTCCAATTATTCGCAATTTACGTTTTCACTGTTTAGCAATAATCTGTCTTCTCCTCCTCTTTATTTCCTCCTTCTCCCTCAGTATAAAAATCTTGCCTTACACCCACTACACTCATCCCCCCAACAACCTTTACATTTTCCCCTCTCTGCTACACTCCCCATCTCTCATCTCATGCCCTGCACTCATTTTTTCTACTCTCTCACTCCTACCCACAATCGATCTCATCCTAGACCCCATGCATAAAAAACCCATTCACACCTCCTGTCACTTTCTCTCCTCCTGCTTCTAGCAGCTGGTGATGTCTCTCCAACCCAGGGCCCTTCACCTTCTCTACACACACTAAGACAACCAGAAACCCCACAAACCTCATCACAATACCCTGTCCTTCACCCTCACTTACCAACATTCAGTGTGCACTCTGGAGTGCCTGCTACGTCTGCAGTAATTTAAAATCAACAGCCATACACGTCTTTTTCATCTCAAACTCACTCACACTACTGTCACTTACAGAGACCTGGCTGCCCCCTTTTATGTTTTGGTGGGTTACAATTCTCTCACTCTCCCAGACTCAACTGTAAAGGAGGTGGTGTAGGCATCCTTCTCTCCAGGGCCGGACTGGGAAAAAATTTCGGCCCGGGCATTTTTCAATCAGAGCGGCCCCCTAAGAAGGGGGCGGGGCCAGAGAGGGTGTGTTTTGTCATCACTAATGACAACACGCCCCCTCTCTCAAAGTGAGCATGTTGGTTCAATGCGCAGAGCCCCGCTGAAGAGCTCTGGCATTAGAAAAAGGCCCTGAATTTGTTCTGCCCAGCGCAAGCAAATTTAATAACATGCTTGCGCTGTGTTTGCTTTTAAATTGTCTCTGGTGTCTCCACAAGTGGGATACCAGAGGACAAAAGGGCCAGGAAAGTGTATGGTGCATGTGTTTGGAGCCTGCTTGTGGGATTGCGTGTGTGTAGAGTGTGGTGTGGTATTGTGTAAATAGGTCAATTTAATTTGTGTTTGTGGTGTAATATGTGTAGCTAGGGGCTGTAGAGGGGATGCAGCGAGTGTGTGCATACGGGCTGAAGTGTGTGTGTATAGGAGATCTAGTGTGTGTAGGGGTTGCAGAGAGGGTGTGTTTAGAGAATGTTGTATGTGTTTGCTGACAAGGAATGTAGTGTGTGTGTGTGTAGGAGATCTACTGTGTAAATGACCCAGTGTGTGTGTGTGTGTGTGTGTAGAGGATTAAGAGTGCATATAGGGTAAGGGATCTAGTGTGTATCTGGAGCGTAATGTGTGTAGTGGTACAGTGTGAGGGGTGCTGTAGTGTGTGTGTGTGTGTGTGTGTGTGTGTGTATGTATGTATATATATATATATATATATATATATATATTTGGACTTATTGTATGTGTGAGGGGCGCAGTGTGTGTATGTAAGAGGGGTGCTGTGTGTGAGGGTGTTTTTTTATCTGCTGTCACATTCTAGGTTTCTAATTTTCTTTGTCTGTTAACTCACTGAGGGTTATTTTATATATATATATATATATATATATATATGTGTGCTGTATATGTGTGGGAGTGTGCTGTGTGTGTCTAGGGGGTGCTGTGTGTGTCTGGGTGCGCTGTGTGTGTCTGGGTGCGCTGTGTGTGTCTGGGTGCGCTGTGTGTGTCTGGGTGTGCAGCGTGTGTGCCTTGGGTGCGCAGTGTGTGTGTGCCTGGGTGCGCAGTGTGTGTGTCTGGGTGCAGTGTGTGTGTCTGGGGGGTGCTGTGTGTGTCTGGGGGCTGTGTCTGAGGGTGCTGTGTGTGTCTATGGGGGTGCTGTGTCTGGGGGTGCTGTGTGTGTCTGGGGGTGCTGTGTCTGGGGGGTGCTGTGTCTGGGGTGCTGTGTGTGTGTCTGGGGGTGCTGTGTCTGGGGGCTGTGTCCTGGGGGTGCTGGTGTGTGTCTGGGGGTGCTGTGTGTGTCTGGGGGCTGTGTCTGGGGGGTGCTGTGTGTGTCTGGGGGTGCTTTGTCCGGGGCTGTGTCTGGGTGCTGTGTGTAAGTTCAAAGCTGTGTCTGGGGGCTGTGTCTGGGGGGTGCTGTGTGTGTCTGGGGGGTGCTGTGTGTGTGAGTGAATGTATTTTTTATGTAAATTTAAATATATTTTTTTTACTAATAAAAAATAAAATAAAAAATTATTTCCCCCCCCTCCCTTCTTACCTTTATCCTGGGAGGGGAGGAGGAGATCCGTTCTGCCTGGGGGGTTGGGAGCCATGCTGCCATCCTTCCCTGGTGGCCCAGTGGTGAGAGTGAACTCTAACCTGCAGGTTAGAGTTCACTCTCGCGAGATCTGAGCGTTGCCACGGCAACGCTCAGAGTCCCGCGAGAGGACCTGGCGGAGCTGCTTGTTAGAGCTCCGCCGGGTCCTGCCTCCCACCCTCCCTCCCTCCCCCAGCCGGCGGCCGCATCTCCCTGCCTCTGGGCCGGTGAGGGAGATCTTTGATCTCCCCACCGGCCCATGGAGGCACTATGCAGGGCCGGCGCTCGGATCCCCTGCCGGCCTCGGCCCCACGGCCATCGCGGCCCACCGGGCATTTGCCCGGTATGCCCGATGGCCAGTCCGGGCCTGCTTCTCTCCCCTCATTGTACTTTTCAACCAATCATAACTCCTCCTGCCCTATCCTTTTCTTCTTTTGAAGTTCACATTGTCCGCCTATTTAAACCAACTCATTTAAGAATTGCTATCATCTACCGTCCCCACAATCCCCCCCAGTCATACTAGGCTATTCATTGAGCACTTTTCTTCCTGGCTTCCCCACTTCCTCCCATCTAGCACTCCTTCCCTTATACTTGGGGATTTCAATACCCCAATCAACAACCCCAACGGTACAGATGCCTCTCGTCTGCTCTCTGTAACCTACTCCTCTGGCCTTAAGCAATGGTCCAATTTAGCAACCCATACAGAGGAAAACACTCTTGATCTCGCCTTCACAAATCTCTGTACCGCCTCTAATCTCTCCAATATTCCTCTACCTCTATCTGACCACCATCTGCTGACTTTTGACATCGGCATACCTAAGACCTAATTGACACCACTGTCTGAACATCAATCTCACAGAAACCTCCTATGTCTTGACATAGAGCATTTCTCCACTAATCTCCAAACTCTCCTTTTACCTATCTCAAACCTCACCTGTCCTAGCTCTGCAACCTCCTTCTACAATTCCACCCTCTCCTCTCAACTAGACATCATGGCACCTTGTACATTTAAACGCAGCAGGCACCCCCAACAACAACCCTGGCACCCCAAGCTGACTCGATATCTCCAAAAATGCTAGAGAACTGCTGAACGCTGTTGGAGAAAGTCTCACTGCGCTTCTGACTTTCTCCACTATAAATTTATGCTGCGCTCATGCAGCTTGGCTCTTTCCTCTGCAAAAGTAAATTACTTCAATACCCTCATAACCACACTCTCCCGCAAACCCAAACGACTATTTCACACATTTAACTCTCTTCTTTACCCTATTGTTCCTCCTCCACCTACTAACTTGACCGCCTCAGACTTTGCAACTCACTTCACTGACAATATCTCTACAATCAGGGATCAGGGAAGAGATCTCTCATCTTTCTTCTTCCCCTTACAATACTTCCCCTAACATCACTCCCTCTGCTGTTCTATGTTCATTCGCACCCGCTACAGCGGAAGAGGTTTCTGCTCTGCTCCAGTCCTCCCGCCTCACCACCTGCTCCCTAGATCCAATTACCTCGCATCTCATCCGTACTCCGTCTTCTTCTCTTTCTCTAGCTCTCACTAAAATTCTCAATCTCTCTCTCTCCTCTGGCATATTTCCATCGCCCTTCAAACATGCAACTGTAGCCCCAATTCTAAAGAAGCCTAACCTTGATCCTAACTTACCATCCAACTACCGTCCTATCTCGCTACTGCCTTTTGCATCCAAGATCCTTGAAAGAGTTGTGTATGCGAGATTGACAGACTTCCTCAAGTCCAACTCTCTGCTAGACCCGCTTCAGTCTGGTTTCCGTGCTAAGCACTCTGTGGAAACGGCACTGACCAAAGTATCTATTGATCTACTTGCTGCAAAATCTCATGGTCACTACTCTATCCTAATTCTCCTTGACCTTTCTTCAACTTTTGACACTGTTGATCATCAATAGCTTCTTCTCATCCTCCGCTATATCGCTCTACAAGATATTGTTCTCTCCTGGTGCTCCTCCTACTTCTCCCAGCGCTCTTTCAGTGTTTCTTTCTCTGGCTCTGTTTCTTCTCCCCAACTCCTCTCTGTTGGTGTCCCTGGTCCCCTACGGTTCTCCATCTATACTGCCTCCCTTGGTAAACTCATTAGCTTCTTTATCTTCCAATATTATTTCTATGCAAATCTATCTGTCCTCTCCTGATCTCTTCCCGTCCCTCTTTACTAGTGCCTCTGACTGCCTCTCTGCTATTTTTAACTGGATGACTGCCCACTTCCTTAAACTCAACTTGACCAAAACTGAAATTCTGGTCTTTCCTCCCTCAAGTGTTTCTACTCCTGTGTCTCCCTCCCTCCAAGTCAACGGTACTACCATCAACTCCACCATGCGGGCTCGCTGCATAGGTGTTCTCCAACTCCAACCTCTCCATCATGGCTCATGTTCAGTCTATCGTAAAATCCTGCAGCTTCCATCTCAAAAACATTGTGCGCATCCGACCCTAATTGATGCTAGATGCGACTAAGGTGCTGGTCCATTCCACTGTCCTTTCTCGCCTTGATTACTGTAATCCGCTGCTCAGTGGTCTTACATGCTCCCAACTTGCGCCGTTACAGTCCATAATGAATGCAGCGGCAAGGCTCATCTTCCTGTCCGCTCGCACCTCCCACGCCTCACTCTTCTGTCAGTCCCTACATTGGCTTTCTGTAAGATATAGGGCTCTATTTAAAAATCTGGTTCTTACTTTCAAATCCCTACATATTGCTGCTCCCACCTATCTATCCTCACTAATACACAAGTATGTCCCGTCTAGGCCATTACGTTCTGCTGAAGACTTACGTCTATCTTCTGTCCGTACTCCCACCTCTGATGCTCGCCTTCAAGTCTTCTCGAGGGCGGCACCGTTCCTGTGGAACTCACTTCCCTCCTCCGTTAGATGCTCACCCAGTCTCCACTCCTTCAAAAAATCATTAAAAACCCACTTCATAAAAGCATATCAATTTAACTGTTAATAGCTCCCGACTGATTCCTCTTTTGCAATCTAATACTATTCTTACCTTTTGTGTCACTTTACCCCACTCCCTCTAGCATGTGAGCTCAGTGAGCAGGACCCTCAACCCCTCTGTTTCTGTGTGTCCAAATTGTCTGGTTACAAATACATGTTTGTTCGTCCACCCACTGTAAAGCGCTGCGGAATTTGTTGGCACTATATAAATAACATAATAATCATAATAATTCATATATATGCCCCTTCTCGGTCTCTCCACTCTCCCGGTGACCTTCTCCTGTCCACTGCTCGCACCCCTACTTCTAACTCGCGCTTGCAAGACTTCTCACAGGTGGCTCCCTTCCTTTGGAACATCCTGCCTACCCCCATCAGACTCTCCCCCCAGTCTTCAATAGTTTAAGAAGCCCCTCAAAACACATCTGTTCAGAAATGCTTATAGACTCCCAGACAAACGTAATACCTATCCATATCAGTCTCTTGCTCTCCTGAAGAGCCCCACTCCACTATCACCTCCAGTTCTGCTACCTTCCCACCTTATTTGGTGGCTGTCACCCTTCTTGTCCTGTTGTGTTTTTGTACCCCACCTACTCTAGACTGTAAGGTGATGTAAGGAGCATGGCCCTCTTCTACCTATTTTTCCTGTGTCATAATAATGATAATCAGTGATATTATTTTCGCTCACTAAAAAAAAAGTGACCAGTGTGATAGATAACACAGAACCTATTTCCATTTGTAGATGCTCTCTTGTCTCATGTAGAAAGTCATACAGTTTGTGTTCCACCTGTCTGCTTTAACCTATCACATCCTTACCTCACTGCTACAATGTACCATAATTAACATAAACTATATCCTTCCATTCTGGACACGTTCCGTTCTATCTTTTCTGGAACAACAGTCCGTTTGCTTTGAAATATGCAGAATGATTTGAGTTTTGATAAAAAGTTGATTAAATCACAGTCTTTAGGATTGTCTAACAGAAAACCGTGAAACTCTTTGCTAAAATCAGGCGTGAATTTCATGCTCACGTGGAGAAGGCACTGCTTACCCCTGTGAAAATTCCTCGGAGGCGATTTTAGGATTAGAGAGGATAAAGTGTTTTTCTATTTGAAGCGAATGCTGAGAGTTTTATTTATTTCTGGAAGTTGTAGGATAAAAATATACCAGGCTGTCTACAAATCCAGAGTCACAGACAGATCTGGAAACCCAAACCCATCCAGGACAGTGTCCCACTAAGTGACATAAACGGGATTAGCTGTAAATGGATGCTGTCTGTCATTAATACTACATAGTATTTACAACTTCTCTACTTCCAGCGCTAACTTCAACGTATTATTCAATTAACTAATGGGAACATTAATAATATTAATAGTAACTAACTGTAACCTAACCTACACAGTGTACCTAATGTGTGTGTGAGCCTGGAGTGTCCCTTTAATAATATAAACCCACCCAGTATAACTGTAACCTAACGTGTGTGGGAGCCTGGAGTGTCCCTTTAATAATATAAACCCACCCAGTGTAACTAACTGTAACCTAACCTACACAATGCATCGAACGTGTGTGGGAGCCTGGAGTATCCCTTTAATAATATAAACCCACCCAGTATAACTGTAACCTAACGTGTGTGGGAGCCTGGAGTGTCCCTTTAATAATATAAACCCACCCAGTGTAACTAACTGTAACCTAACCTACACAATGCATCGAACGTGTGTGGGAGCCTGGAGTATCCCTTTAATAATATAAACCCACCCAGTATAACTGTAACCTAACCTACACAGTGCATCTAACATGTGTGGGAGCCTGGAGTGTCCCTTTAATAATATAAACTACTACAATTCTCAGTAGTTCCTGACTAGTTTAGTTTATCAGCTGCTCTCTTGTGTATAAATGTGTAGATACGTGAGGCATTGCTCTATGCATAGTTTGGATATTTTCCAGTTTGCAATTACTTATAATTTATATAATAAGCTCCTTTTTTTAAAACATAGTCATAAGAGAAGCTGGTGATGGTCGACTCAATCCCTTGCTGTAAAACTATGTGCAAAAAACACAGAAAAGGTAGAATCTACGTGAAACAAAAAATTATATATATCGTGCTGAAATTTCAGTAAACCTCCAACACAATCAAGGCCACATTAAACAAAGTATGGATTACCTAATTTGATGTGTGCAAAGATTCATGACAAAATGTGCCAAAGAGGAGCTTCAATCACTCTGTATCACTCAAGAGGACTCATGGAAATAAGTATCTTCTCAAGCGATGGGCCATGGACAGCCTTTGCATCTTTTTTTATGTGCAGGTACAAAATATCTGTGATGGATCCATTGGCCTTGTAGGATCTTCCAATGACCACAAGAGTAAAAGTAGACATACTGTATCTACTAACTGAAGGTGGCACCAGGAAGTTGGAGGAGAAGGATGGTGAGGTTAAGGTAACAATATCTCCATTCATCAGCTGGTGCCTTCTGGGGTCTTTACAAAATAAATCCTTTAAAGCAGCCCTGTCACCTCTGGTGATTATATTTTATAAAGATAAACTCTTTATGAAATACTCATTTAGACTGCACTGGAATATCAATGAAATTCCATCATAATAAAAAGATATCTTAAGACAACGTTGGGACTACTAAACGTCCCACTATAATTTTTTGTCAATTTACACAACAGTTGTGAGCAACATCCGAGAGAGAGCGGCATCTCCTCATACATTGTGCAAGTTGGTCTACAGAGGACCCCTCAGTCTCGGAGAGTCATCCATAGAACTCTGAGTTGAACTGAAAATGTGAGATCCCACAGAAGTGATGATGGTCCTTCAGGTGTCCTTCAAAATATCCAAAGACTGCCAAACTTGACAGAGCCATTTAAATAACTATATATCTAAGTGGGTGAAATAACAACTATATAACATGCTCCAAAGCATCTCTAACTGATCCCTTCATTGTATTCCTTTATGCCACATGTTAAATGAATTTGTATTCTGTAACACTGACTTTTAACAAGATCTAAACTGTTCCTTAATATGGGTGTAAAACACAAATAAGGGTATAATGTCTGGAAAGCATTTTGTTAAAGATCTTCTACTGCACAAGCACAAGGGAATTAACCCCTTAACCGAGACTCCTTAGCTTTGAGGAAAACCTTGGAGCGTCAAATATATCTGCAGTGTTTTAGCAGTGGTCATGTCGATTCCACAGAGAGAAGCAAGGTGGCACTCTATGTGTCTGGTCTTATTGCTGCAAGACCAAAAATAAGAAGCCAGAAAATGAAACTCGGAGAATGTCATCTCTGACCATAGCTTAAAATTCCACTTTAAAAATTCCAACAGTTTTATTTAAATTTTTTTCAAATTCCAGTCTGAATGTATCTATAAGAGGCACACGGAAGGGATGATACATTAATCTGGAGGCCACTGGCTTTGTAATTACCATGTAATTCACATGTTCAGTTTAATTGCTGGATATAACAGAATAAGCTGAGAGTGCCACTGATTCCGCTATCAATTCTCTGGGGCTAAAGTTAGCCTGTCACTTCTGGGGTCTCTGCATTTGTCCATAGGTAACATGTCTGTTGAATGGTGGCATGTGGCGGGAGTAGAGGAGGCTAAATACACTCTTTAAATGTTCACCTCCTTGACACTGCCATTGACACTGCCATTTTCTTCTCTTTACATGTCTTGCCCATTTTTAGATGTTTTCACAACTTTGTAGAACTCAGAACACTGTACTTTGATATATTTGCCTCATCTCTATGAAAACCTCCCCACCAGCCATCATTCTTCTTTACAGACAGAGTAGTAGATACCTGGAACAGCCTTCCATTGGAAGCAGTAACCGTGATATAGAAAGGGTAGTAGATACCTGGAATAACCTTCCATTGGAAGCAGTAACCGTGATATAGAAAGGGTAGTAGATACCTGGAATAACCTTCCATTGGAAGCAGTAACCGTGATATAGAAAGGGTAGTAGATACCTGGAATAGCCTTCCATTGGAAGCAGTTATGGCTAACAGTAATATAGAAAGGGTAGTAGATACCTGGAATAGCCTTCCATTGGAAGCAGTAACCGTGATATAGAAAGGGTAGTAGATACCTGGAATAACCTTCCATTGGAAGCAGTAACCGTGATATAGAAAGGGTAGTAGATACCTGGAATAGCCTTCCATTGGAAGCAGTAACCGTGATATAGAAAGGGTAGTAGATACCTGGAATAACCTTCCAGTGGGAGCAGTAACAGTAATACAGAAAGGGTAGTAGATACCTGGAATAGCCTTCCAGTGGAAGCAGTAACAGTGATATAGAAAGGTTAGTAGATACATGGATTAGCCTTCCAGTGGGAGCAGTAACAGTGATATAGAAAGGGTAGTAGATACCTGGAATAGCCTTCCAGTGGGAGCAGTAACAGTGATACAGAAAGGGTAGTAGAATAACCTCACAGTGGGAGCAGTAACAGTGATATAGAAAGGGTAGTAGATACATGGATTAGCCTTCCAGTGGGAGCAGTAACAGTGATATAGAAAGGGTAGTAGATACCTGGAATAGCCTTCCAGTGGGAGCAGTAACAGTGATACAGAAAGGGTAGTAGATACCTGGAATACCCTTCCATTGGGAGCAGAAACAGTGATATAGAAATGGTAGTAGATACCTGGAATAGCCTTCCAGTGGGAGCAGTAACAGTGATATAGAAAGGGTAGTAGATACCTGGAATAGCCTTCCAGTGGGAGCAGTAACAGTGATATAGAAAGGTTAGTAGATACCTGGAATAACCTCACAGTGGGAGCAGTAACAGTGATATAGAAAGGGTAGTAGGTACATGGATTAGCCTTCCAGTGGGACCAGTAACAGTGATATAGAAAGGGTAGTAGATACCTGCAATAGCCTTCCAGTGGGAGCAGTAACAGTGATATAGAAAGGGTAGTAGATACCTGGAATAGCCTTCCAGTGGGAGCAGTAACAGTGATATAGAAAGGGTAGTAGATACCTGGCATAGCCTTCCAGTGGAAGTAGTATGGGCTTGCAGTGATATAGAAAGGGTAGTAGATACACGGAAAAGCCTTACAATGGAAGCAATAATCAATGAAAGGGAAATAGCAGATATCTGAAACAACTCTATATTGTTTGTCTTAATCTAAAAACGATGAAACAGAAGGGGTATTAGTAAATTGGAGTAGCCCTCAGTGAATCTGACAGCATTATCTATATTGCTATGAAAGACATATTTGCATTTGATATTTTATTGGTGAATAAGGAAGAGGCCACAGAGCCTGCTGGGTCGCCTGGATGCGTCACCGCATATCATGATATACAAAGGGGGTGATTATCCCTTGTCTCCTGCTGTACATGTATTGCAATCTTGTCTTTACTCTTTATAGCTCCCAGACATAATTAAAATAAATTCAGTCTATTTCAGAACCCGCCATGGCCATAAATCACAGTAGCAGAACATGCAAGTACTGCCATTCATGGTGGAAATTATCCGAACATACAGATAATTGGCTTTAAAAAGAAAGTAGTCTAGTCTTATTCTGTCCATTTTATTTCCTATTTATTTATCTATGTGCAAAGCTGGAATTGATATAGAGGCTACGGGGAGCCGGCATGTTGCTGCTATGTGAACGTTAAGTATGTCACGAATATATTTTAGTACATTGGAATAAAATATTTAATTTATGAGCTTTCAGTGATACATGTATCAGTCTCTGCCATAATAACTGCGCACAGGATTGACATATCGGCTAGATTGGCACGTTTCTCCAGCTTTCCAGAATCACAGCAGATTCTATTTTAAGTGAATTTGCCATTGGCTTGGCTTTCCGCTGTATGTTTAGCAGATGTCTGTTCTCAGATCTCGCACAGGAGCAAACAATGAGCAAAGGATCAGAAATCTGTGCCTCACATGGGGCCGTGGTAAGGGAAATACAACCTAGCACAAACTTATAGTAAACAAGTAACTTCTAAGTGGCAGCTAGGATTCCCAGTGCTGGAATATCCCCGAGCCCTGCTTCATTCATTAATTATTGAGTTTTGCCCCACCATCGACCTGTGGACTTTGTACACTTCATTCTGATGACAAACATCATGAGTTCTGCACATCCGATGAATGCCAACGTTTTTGCCAGCTTGAATGAAGAAAGTGAGATAGCTCAGTGGGTTAATGCATCATCACTAGAATCTGTTCAACCCTTGGAGGTGGACTCAGTCCATTCGTCCTTCCAAGGTAGATGAACTGAGTACCATTAGATTGGATAATGGTATCATCCCCAGGAAGTAATCTGAATGTATCTTTCCTGGTTAAATACTTTGTAGTAATTATTTTGATCTAAACTTCTCTGTAAAAAAAAAAAAAAAACTTATGCAAAATGTAAAATAATTAAACTAGTGGGCACGTATGTTGAAGAAAATGAGGACTCCTGTGAATGATATGAACAGACAATGTCCTTGTCACCTAGTAATACATGTATAGAGGACAGTGGACTCAATTACCTGAATGATCCAGGGGTACCCGGAGTACCCAGGCAAAGTCAAACCATTCAAAAACGGTTTACTTTTGGGTGGTACCAATGGACTTCTGGAATTATCAAGCTGTTTTCAACTGGTTTGACAAATACTGGGGTTTTCCTGGCACCCAAAATGTAAATTTCACTTCCAAACAATATCTATGGCAATTTCAACAACAATGAAAGTCTCAGAGCAACAGCCAACACCAGCATTCATGTTATCATTGATGTATAGATTATAAAACCAATGTGTTGTCTCAGCAGCAGAACAGGGGCCGGACGCTGGCTGCAGAGGATCCATTTCTTGTCAAACTGTTTGATAATGTGTCCAAAGACTCAATGCAACCAAACAACTACAACAGGCTGTAATAGTATAATAAGCTGTAATGTTTATATTGCCCCTAAACCCTATAGTTTGTTTTCTGATGGGCATATTGCAGCCCTCTCAATGCAGCCAGTAATTAGTGCAATATAATACCTTCTGCTGTGTTGGTTTCCCAACCAAATGAAGCGTGTATGAGTGGAACAGACTCTTTATTTGCCAAATAGAGATTATCATACTATTAGTGAACTAAAGCTTGTTTTAAGCAAGTGGTGAGGAGGCCAGGGATCTAGGTAAATCGAAAATCCAGCAATTCCCGTGAATGAGAGGAATGGACAGAATTAAGCTGCTTGAGATTGTTAGAAACGGCTAATAACCGTGTGATGGATGGTACCAACCTGGCACCACAGCTCGGAGATGGTCTGCAGGGCTCTCGGCTGCCAGGAATTAATAAATAAACCCTTTCCCTATTCATGCACAGATATAGGACAAAGTCCCCTTATTGCTTATTCCTGCTTGTATTAAAATTAGGTGGTCTTCACTAAACTTTTCTATAGGGTATCTATGGCAGGAGATGTGTAGAAAATACGAAATAAGTGAGCCGGATCTCACCTCTATTGTTATAATGTGTTCATGTATAATATTAGACGTGTGCATTCCATATCAAACCCACTGCGATTCTTGCAAGTTTTGAGCGATCGACAGGTCAGTCCAAAAAGAAAACATATGGACGAATCACAAAACAGATAAACAGACAATGAACAAAACCGTTTCATCTGAGTCATGATTCGGAGTTCCATCCTTGGTGTAAAAAAAATGATTGATGGGAAAAAAGATGATTCATGATTGGGGACAGGCACCTCATTTTATTCACAAATCAAGAGAAAAGTAATCTCTTAAAGGGAAACAAAGTCTGTATTTATTTATAATATAGTTAATAAGTATATATATTTTTTTACTACTCCTCCAAGTGTTTCCTCTGTTGGTTACTTCGTCTCACATGATCAATGTACTGCAACATATAAGCAGAATATTTATATATTTCAGCACACTGATTGTCCAATTTCTCCAAAAATGATACCATGGATGGAGAAACGCCACATGGACAAATTCTGAATTTCCAGAAACAAAAAATAATTTTCAGATTTTGTCAAACTAATTTTTTTTCACCATTCACAAGTTTCATTGTTATAATTTATTTTCGTCATTTCATTACCTCTAAGCGATTCATGGCCTGCGGATAATCACTGTTAACTCCAGCAGAAAAGGTGGTTAAGTGAAAGATAGTCAAAGATACTGTAAAATTGTTTTGTTTTTTTATTTATTAATCTAGTTGTATCCGAAAGTTAGAATTTGTCAGTTTTCAAAATTTGCAATTAATTAAGTAGAATTTGCATTTGTCTTTACGTTCTCCATTTTATCAGGAACACAATAGGATCAGGAACACAAATGTCCACAGCCAAAGATGTTTCTAACCAATATTGAGGACAGAAGGAAGCAGACGCACAATATCACATCCTCTGCTTTAAAAAGGAACACAAAGCAACGTTTCGACTCGCACAGTAGCCTTTCTCAATCCTGAGTCTATTTCACCCTCATTATAGGATATCTGAGTCTCTGCGTAGACAACATAAGATTTAAAGCTACGGAACACACTTAATATTAAGAAAATAAAAAGCAGATACAAAAAAAACGATAAACTTTGTCTCATGGGAGTTAATGTAGGGAAAACTTCACAATCACCTACAAAGAATATGAACGCTGCATAACGAATATGACTCAATGATAATCTAATTTTGATATCTCTCTGTCTGGGTTATAAGATGTAGGGGATTAGCTTGTATTGCAATATCTGTCAATGATTTCCTTCCCAGACTCGTTCTGAAAGCATTATAGAATATTCGCACACTGATGTAAGCGTTTATAATCAGATCCCTAATGGAAACAGCATGGATCGGATCTCAGATCTGAGAGTTATAGTGCTCAGAAATGGACACTTAGTACAAAAAAAATGTAACACCACGAAAATATTGTGATGATTGTAAATTGTTAAGCAAGCATCTATCTGTCTGTCAATCTATCTCTCTATCTGTCTATCTATATGTCTGAGTCTCTGTCTATCTATCTATCTATCTATCCATTATCTAGTTATCTATCTATCTAATATCTATCTATCTATCTATCCAATATCTATCTATCTATCTATCCAATATCTATCTATCTATCTATCATCTAGCTATTATCTATCTATCTGTCTATTTATTTCTCTATCTGTCTGAGTGTCTGTCTGTCTGTCAGTATCTATCTTTATATCTATTTATTAATGTCTATATCTATTGATCTATATTTCTTTATTTATGACCAGGTAATTTTTTTCAAGACACTCTGAGTAGGGAGACTAGGACCTGGGTTCTTATTGCCTATCCAATGATACAAAGTTGTTGTAGTGTTTAGAATGTCCTGTTAATTACATTTCTGTATTATTTTTATGAAATAGAAAACTGTAATCAGTGCACGAAGTATTTGCATTAACACATTAGTCATGAAGTCTGAAGATTAGAACATACATTCTTATGTATCTACTAACCTGATAACACTTCACACATGGAGTTCAGGACACCCCAACAAGCAGTGGCGTACACACAACACATGGGGCCCCAGTGTAAAAACTGATCGGTGTGCCCCACTCCACTCCCCCCCACCCCCACCCCCGCCCCTGCGTTTACTCTGCGCGGGCCAGGCCGCAACACATGGCGGCGGGCACCTGGTCGCAGGGCTGCGACCCCTGCGACTGCGGTATGGACGCCAGTGCATGCAGATACACATACACTTAAAGGACCACTACAGACACCCAGATCACATCAGCTCAATGAAGTTGTCTGGGTGCCAGGTCCCTCTAGTTTTAACCCTGCAGTTGAAAACATATCCGGGTGATACCAGGACCAGCCTCGGGGGGCCCTGAGGTGGCCGGCTCCTGGGCCTCCCAGAAGAAGAGGCTGGCCACAGTGGCATACATACCGGGTCGCAGGGCGGCCAGACCCCGGTATGTACGCCACTGCCAACAAGCATAGCAGTGGCCCAGTGTTAACATGTCTGCTGGACTGGTCGCCCTCCCCTATCCCCTTCTTTTTCCATAAAAGTCTCACAGGTTTCCTTCTTAGCCGTTGGGTAATTTATGTGAATCAGACCCTACTTATATAGACTAATTCTTCTGTTGTAATATGGCCCTAAGCCCCCAAGAGACCACATGCCGAGGTGGCCTGTAAGAATCCGAATGTAACTGTTCCTTGACACCTGTAAATGATTCAGACTTAAAGACTTCACACTGGAGTCTTTTTATTTCATGGATGGGGCAAGTACTCCTGAGACTCCCCTTGTTGGTTCTAAAGATCAATGAATACAGGGGTGGCTGGTTGGCATTTCAAATTCCGTTACATGTTCTGGACTCCATACCATTAACTTGTCTATCACTACACTCTCACACTATGGCTTGATAGGTACTTATTATGTCTAGATATTTCTCTGTGAGTTAAGGTATCGGTTAAGGGATTGTTGGTAACCCAACGAGTTCTACAATATTTCTTTCCATTTGTTCTTCTACGCAGAGGTGGTGGGATCAGAGCCATTCCTTCCTCTGGTAATTGTTGTGCCTGTTACTCTTTTTATACACTAGCACAAATGTCCCCAGATCACAATGACCTGATTTAATCTATTCAGGGAGCTGATTCCACGTGGTCTAAACCCATATATGAACCGACTGCCAATATCCTAGCCTCTCAGGTGTTGTTGGGCTACAAGTCTTACAATTTTCTGCCCATCTTTAGCAATCAGAGTATTTTGGTAGTTGTAGTCCATCAACATCCTTGGGCCCAGTTTGCCAACTCCGATTTATACCATAACAACAACAGGGAAGTGAAAACTGCATTAGACCGTATTACTCCATTACTTGACTGAAACAATCACCACGTTGTGTCGCACCATCTTAGACATGGGGAAGAAATCATTGTTTTGGAAGAAACTGGAGGAAGCGAACAAACTCAAGCTATTATTGAGAACTGGCACAAATACAAGATTACTGTCAAACAAGATTTCTTCAGTCTGAATACGTATAATGAGACTCAAGACCTCGATATGTTTACTCTCCTTTTTGTGTTCACTTTTTCGTTTGCAGATTATCCACCCCACCTCAACCCCCATTGATTTTAATTACGCAATCTTTTGCTAATGCTTGTCATTTAATTTTTTTGAATGAAAATACTGGTTTTAGTTAAAGTGACCATTCCTATCTTGGTCCACTCATCCAAACTTAAAGGAACACTATTTTGTCAGGAATGCAAATATGTAATGTTGAAATCACAGTATAGGCTCATACCCCGCTTACTTCTCTTTAAAGAATAAAAACTCACCATATTTTCCGCCCTTCCCCTACTCTGCCTACCTGGCTGATATCAGAACTGATAGCTCTATGAAAAGGCAGTGTTTATATTAAAATGCCTTCAGGGCCAGACATTACACACCAGAGCAAATACAATAAGTTGTGTACTCTACAATAAGCTGTATATTGTACATTCAGCTGTGTACTGTACATTAAGCTGTGTTCTCTACAATAAGCTATAGTTATTCCGGTGACTACAATGTCCCTTTAAAAAAAACTTACCTCATTTCCTGCGCTGACGCCAATTCTCCCTCCAGCCTGATCCTCCATTGCTGAGAGAGGTCTGAGTCCAGAGCAAAGGTGGCATGGGAGGGGCGTGCCACCGTTGGCTGTCAGTGCCAGCGTGCTGTGCAGGTAAGGGTCGGAAGCCAATTTTGCACTGAATTGATTTCAGCCAGCCCGGGCTGCTAGTGATGTCCAATAAAGCTTCCAAAGGTGACGTTACACCTCCGGCAGCTGAAGGGTTAATTTCCGTGTGTGTGGCGCTTAATAGTGAAGTGGTCATGGTGTTTGGGGTGTGCAGCCATTTTTTATTTAAATATATCATGGACCCCAGGTAGATCTGAGATTGCATCTGCGTGAAAATGGATTTTACATTATCAGAGCAAGACTGGCTATTACTCAACACTAGGCGTCCGCCTAGGGCCCAAGGTTAGACTGGGCCACTGAACCATTAACCATCCTAAGTGAAGAATGAAGAGGGGGCCCCAATCTGTTAACCTACCTAGGGCCTGTGGAACCTTAGTCTATCTCTGAACTGTGGCATTACTTACCTCCGCCAAGCCGCGCAGACTCCCTCCTGCCGCGTGGTCCGACCCCTCGGCACACTGAGGGATACTTACCTCCCTCGATCCTAGTCGACCTCCTCCTGCCGCGTGGTCTGACTGAACTACGCGGCCACGCAGCAGGACGTCTATATATAGATGTGGACGTGACGTCACACCCACTCTTAAAGTGACCACGTCCTCATTGCGATCCTAATCTGTTTTGGATCGCATGGAGGTGACGTGGACCGATCAGTACATAGGTAAGCCTATTTAGGATGCGGACAGGAAATTGGGACATATGAACATATCTGGTGGTTCTGCCCTAACATTTAAGTGTTCTAAAACAAGTAATAGATTATATAAAACAAGTTCTACTCTTACAATTTACATTAACACCTTCTCAGATATTGCTGGGCTGGCCAAATTCGGTTTTAGACATCAATAAGCAGAACCTTCTATGGTTCCTCTTAAACGAAGCAAACGCCTTAATACCTACCCTTTGGAAAAATTTCATAATACTGACTTTAGTTCAATGGGTGGACAGGGTCGAGAACACAACGATGGAAGAACTGCTTCGGGGGGTGCTTAATAAAAAAACAAAGACACTCCAATGTTTGGGAACCCTGGACTAATTATCGGAAATCAGGGAAAAGGAAGTAGGGGAAACATTCACAAAAGGCTTTTTTAACTGAAAACTTAATAGGGGATTAAGGGTTAGTTAACTGGGATAACGCTAAAGCAGAAGGATAGATATCACTGATAGAGCTTTGAGAAGGTTTTTATAGGCACCAAAGCCGAACTAGAGTTGAGCATGATTCGTTCTTTGTCCCCTATCTCCTCTCTCCCTTTAACTTATTGCTCTTAAGATCTCCTAGGGAGTCTGAAGCTATATAAATTAGGATCTTTGGGAGTTGAGGAATAGTAGGATGGAAAACTGAATCTAATTTATTATAACATTAATACACAGCTTGGAAAAAATGATGGTTTATTTTTATGTTTTTTTTTTCCTTTTTCATTTCTAATTATTTATTTATAATTTACTGTTTGTTTTTTTGTTTTGTTTTTTGTTTTGTTTTTTACTCCTGGATACTATAAATTAGTATTGAGTAATATGATAACAATAACGTGAAAATGTTATGGATGCATAAAATCTACGGTACTGTACCCCAAGAAAGTGTAAAACTGTATAAAATAATATATATACCTAAAATAAAATAAAAATATTTAAGGCTTGTTTTAGCCCATTCATTGCCCTATCGTGGTTTCTGTTAGAACCTTGTTTAGTGCTCCTAGTGATTCCTATTCCTATTTCCTCTGTTTGACCTCGGCTTCGTATTTGACTCGTGATTTCTGGTATCCTGACCTCGGCTTCGTATTTTATTAATGATTTCTGGTATCCTGACCTTGGCTTCGTATTTTATTAATGATTTCTGGTATCCTGACCCCGGCTTCGTATTTGACTCATGATTTCTGGTATCCTGACCTCGGCTTCGTATTTTATTAATGATTTCTGGTATCCTGACCTCGGCTTCGTATTTTATTAATGATTTCTGGTATCCTGACCTCGGCTTCGTATTTTATTAATGATTTCTGGTATCCTGACCTCGGATTCGTATTTGATTAATGATTTCTGGTATTCTGACCCCGGCTTCGTATTTGATTAGTGATTTCTGGTATCCAGACCCCGGCTTCGTATTTGACTCGTGATTTCTGGTATCCTGACCTCGGATTCGTATTTTAATCGTGATTTCTGGTATCCTGACCTCGGCTTCGTATTTGTCTCGTGATTTCTGGTATCCTGACCTTGGCTTCGTATTTTATTAATGATTTCTGGTATCCTGACCCCGGCTTCGTATTTGATTAGTGATTTCTGGTATCCAGACCCCGGCTTCGTATTTGTCTCGTGATTTCTGGTATCCTGACCTTGGCTTCGTATTTTATTAATGATTACTGGTATCCTGATCTCGGATTCGTATTTGACTTGTGATTTCTGGTATCCTGACCTTGGCTTCGTATTTTATTAATGATTTCTGGTATCCTGACCCCGGCTTCGTATTTTACTTGTGATTTCTGGTATCCTGACCTCGGCTTCGTATTTGACTCATGATATCTGGTATCCTGATCTCGGATTCGTATTTGACTCATGATATTTGGTATCCTGATCTCGGATTCGTATTTGACTTGTGATTTCTGGTATCCTGACCTCGGCTTCGTATTTGACTCATGATATGTGGTATCCTGATCTCGGATTCGTATTTGACTTGTGATTTCTGGTATCCTGACGCCGGCTTCGTATTTTATTAATGATTTCTGGTATCCTAACCTCGGCTTCATATTTGATTAATGATTTCTGGTATCCTGACCCCGGCTTCGTATTTAACACATGATTTCTGGTATCCTGACCTCGGCTTCGTATTTTACTCGTGATTTCTGGTATCCTGACCCCAGCTTGTATTTGATTCGTGATTTCTGGTATCCTGACTTCGGCTTCGTATTTGATTTGTGATTTCTGGTATCTTGACCTCGGCTTCGTATTTGATTTTTGATTTCTGGTATCCAGACCCCGGCTTCGTATTTTACTCGTGATTTCTGGTATCCTGACCCCAGCTTCGTATTTTAATCGTGATTTCTGGTATCTTGACCTCGGCTTTGTATTTGATTCGTGATTTCTGGTATCCAGACCCCGGCTTTGTATTTGATTCGTGATTTCTGGTATCCTGACCCCGGCTTCATATTTAACTTGTGATTTCTGGTATCCTGACCCCTGCTTTGTATTTTACTCGTGATTTCTGGTATCCTGACCCTGGCTTCGTATTTGACTTGTGATTTCTGGTCTCCTGACCCCGGCTTCGTATTTGATTCGTGATTTCTGGTATCCTGACCTTGGCTTTGTATTTTGATTTGTTATTTCTGGTATCCTGACCCCGGCTTTGTATTTGATTCGTGATTTCTGGTATCCTGACCTTGGCTTTGTATTTTGATTTGTGATTTCTGGTATCCTGACCCCGGCTTCGTATTTGACTCGTGATTTCTGGTATCCTGACCCCGGCTTTGTATTTGATTTGTGATTTCTGGTATCCTGACCCCGGCTTCGTATTTGATTTGTGATTTCTGGTATCCTGACCCCTGCTTTGTATTTTACTCGTGATTTCTGGTCTCCTGACCCCGGCTTTGTAGTTGACTTGTGATTTCTGGTATCCTGACCCCGGCTTTGTCTTGACTCTGAGTATTCCTGTTATTCCTGTCCTTGATTTATTCTTGACCTTGATTCTTGTTGTTTAGTTACGTTAAGTCCCGCCATTCTAACACTCAGTAATACGTCTTTCGGATCCACCTTTTGTGGTTTCCACTTTTCTGCGTTTTGGGTTATGACTCCGGTGACATTAACATTGTGTGAACATCTTAGTGGAAGATAAAATTATACAATAAGACACCTCTCCTTTGCAATATCAGTTGCCAAGTAATTAAGTCACCACCAAGATCTCGTAAAACTGAAATCTGTAACTTCAAATAGTTATTTTCTACGAACTTTATTCCACCAGAATATGGACCAGGCATGGTTTTAACCAGTGCAATGTTTGATGGTGGATTACGGTCATTAGAAAGTATCCATGTGGTGGAGTTATGTTAGTGTAAACCTTTGAGATCACCTACACAAGGCCAAGTGATAAAACCTGGATCAGAGATTGAGTGCACTTAAACTCGTCACCAAGAAACATCCATTGTTATCAACGCAAATCTTCCAATCTGCTGACTCCTACTTTATCTCTTTACATCCTAGGAAATGTTTTGTTGCCTTGAGGTCAGGAACTTTGTCAGTTTTCAGTGTGTTTTGCATTGAACTTTTTGGCTTATTGGGAACCATTTCAGTGAGGGTTTAGGAATCGTTGTCAGTATTCACTGAAACTAATAGGAGAACCACAGGAGCAATCACAGGCCAGACTACCAACTGCTATTGGTTATTTTTGCCAATAAAATGATGATGAGCACAAATAGTTTATACTAAATCACTAAACTCCCAGTCCATGTTGTTTTTTTATTAAATGGTATCACTAAGTCAGAGCCATTGTGGAATGCATTGGATCCTGATTTTATAAATACAGGCTAGCTTCTCAGTTTAACCATTCAGTATTTTCTTTTTCCTCAATAAATTCTACGTTCATTTCCCTGTTCGTACGCATTCCGCTTTAAGCAAATGACCGCTAAATTTTCCTGTCTATACTTGTTTATGTCCCCTTGCGCAGAATAACTTGTGGTCCCTGGCACAAGTTTAAAATGAGTCACGTTAAGGAATGACAACGTTTGGAGATCGCACGGTTTTTGTTTTAGAAAAAAAATATTGTACAAATTAAAATGAAATGGTGATAGTAAATAATGAGTCATGGATTTTAAAAAAAAAGATAATGTTGTTTATTCACTAAACAATGAGTTATGGTCGATAACAAACAAATTTATAATAGCCAAGGCCAACATTTTCTATTTTGGGGCCTCAATTAAATTAGAGCTGATGGTCTTTATGGAAAGTTTATCAGCTGCCAATAAATCATTTATAGGTTTGTAGCAATTAAAAAGACGCTGTTCAAGTGACACTCCACTGCCAAATAGAAATAATCACTGTTTAGTAGATATACCCACAATGAAAATATGGGTATGTGCCTAAAAAAAGCTTGCAAAAACTACAAATCTTTTATCTACAGCCTTTGCAAGCCCTCTCCTTTTAACACCAGCCAGACTTTCTGTGGCTGTCCAGTGACTGACTTTGCTCACTGTGTAAATGCTCTAACACTGTGCCGTGTTCCCTTAATTCTACACTCAAAACATCCACCTCTTCTCTGTCTCAGACTACACAGCATAGCTATTGCCGGCTATTAAGAAGGGAAGGAGAGGAGTAGACAGGTGAGTGCTGGGGGACACCAGGTACCATCCTCAGAAAGTATCGAGCAAACACGCTTCATTAGATGATTTCACGCCAAGCTCAGGGCACTGAATTAACGCTGTCTGCATTGTCTGCCCTTCATTCGTCGGCCTGTGTGGTTGGCGAGCTGACTGACATGCATTCACACCAGACTGACCTTCCAATTCTTCAGACAGACCTGTCCCCTTTCTAGGCAGGTCTGTCTCTTTGGGCGATGCCTATGGCATGATTCATGTCACTGGCCCACCTCCTATTAACGCGCCCCATGACGTCCTATTTTACCATACGCCGATGTAAGGAGGAATGTATTTACTTGAGAGATGACATCTTAGATTGTAGCTTAATTTATCTGCATGCCTTAGGGAATGTTTAGAAAAAAAGTATTTTAGCCACCATACTAGAACCCCTCCTTATTGTTAGTCTGACAAGTCTCTTACATTCCTACACTGAGATATAAAGCATGTGCTACTATTCCCTCAGCATTAGTAGAAAATGAAGTATTAATCTAATCAGTATTATTGCAAATACAGGTATTATAATTAAATTCCAATATCTGCTCCAAACTCAATTCCCAGGAGCGGTTTGTTTCCCTGTGGCAGCTAAAGGTGATCCAATGTTGTATTATGCTGCTATGGTACTCAGAAGGAAGTAACTTTGTATCTCTGCTATCTTCTCGCCCCTTCACAAATATAAGGTCACATCCGTCACCAACGGCTCCAAATAGAATAAATAAATAATAATGGGCAGAAGGTTATTTCGGAATCTCTATGAGGCACAAGCTGATTAGTTTTATCTTTCAGTGTTCCGTTGATTTTAGTCTTTTTTTTAGTAAATGTATGAATCTCACAGCCGTGGTATGTGTGCTAGCTATAAGCAAGCAAATTTGATTCTTTATTTCAATTTATTCTCCATTTTTCTTAGCATTTTCCCAACTTGTAGTGAGGGAATGTTCGAAGGAGAGTTATATGCTGCCATTTTCTGATGTTTATTTGTCATTCCCCATTCTTTGTACATAATGCTAACCAAATCGGTGCTGCTGGTTTTCATTTTCTGTTGAAAATTTTATAAATCACTAAATAAATACTAATTTAAAAAGGAGTGAAGCCCCCATTCTGGAATCTACAGTCCAAGGAGCAGGTGCAATATTTTTTTAATCCATAAAACCGATGGTACATTAAGAAGAAAACTAAATAATACGTAACTCTGAATGTTCATTGTTTGCAGCAATTCCCAGGATATTTGCACAAGCTAAGAAAGTACTGACATCCCTAAAATTCTGTGGGCCCGTGCCTTTTCCTTCTCTTGCTGCCTATAAAATGGCAAACCTTCTAAATGAGAAATACAGCCAAATATCTGCAGACTGCAAGCTCTTGTGCACAAATCCCTTGTTGCTTCTTTATCGATCACAGTAGGCCAGTTTACCAATCCAAGACCCAGTGACGTAGCATGGGTTGCCAGCTCCCAAAGCAAGGCAAGCATGGCGCCCCCTGGCACATGGACTGTTATCACTCCCCGAGTTCCTTAATGGGCACCTAGATAGTCTTGCTCCTTCTAAATGACTTTAGACAGATTGAGATTAATTGAGACGAATTTTAAACATTACGCAACTATCAGTGTCACACACATCACGGAATGAGGAGTGATGCAATCTAGTCACACGTTATTGGCATACCGGTATGATACCATTCAATAAGCATTTACATGATGTCTATTAATAGCATGATGTCACATATAAAGATACCGGCGGCCTCACACTATTAATAGTCATTATTAAAAAAAACTATTTGGATTATGGGAAGACAGTATGGCTGTAATAAACAAGAAGAATCATATAAAATGTTACGTGGTGATGTTTATTTGCCCCATCATGTTGAAAAACTGTGCAGAATGTTCAAACATTGGGACATTTTCTGTGTGAGGGGCAGGGCGAGCATTTTTAAATTATTATTACTACTTTAATTATTTTTTTCTATTGAAATTTTGCGCCACTAAGAATTTTGTGCCCGGTGCAATTGCCCCTGTGGCCCCCCTCACACTACGCTACTACCCAGAACACGAAACCGTTTACCATAAAGAGCAGCTTCATGTTTCTTTCACATTAAACCATGCCTTCCTTTGTCCGAGGTGGTTATAGGGCTATTATTTTCGAAGATATTTAGATTAATATAATTTAATCTACATAACATCGGCCTTCTGAGATACAAGGAATTGTTTGAGGATTAACTTCCCACTCCCAGGATGTCTCCTGTATTTTGGGCAAATTAACACACTGTCTCTTTATGGAAGTTGATATAACAATAATTGCAGGAATGGGCTGAGGAAATCATAGAAAATATCTGAGATCTGAAGAAGCCATGTATAGGCAAAACACGTCATCACAAATGCAGGATGTAATTGCCCCGCCTCCCGCTACGAACGTGGTTCAAAACGCCAGTGTTAACAGCAGCTGGCCTGAGAGATGTTAATAGCTCGCATTGGGAAGTAACTGCCAAAAGGAATTCTTGGTTTTTAATACTTTCTGCTTTCATTTTATCGTTATGGCAATAAATTCACTTACAAATATCGCCGCTCATCAATCATTTACCATCTGGAGATTTACACCATAGCTCCATATCAAGCTCGCTGTTGGAGTGCTTATAGTCTGAGCCGTCTCTACCTGTTCTTTGTTTATAAGAGATTTAATCTCTCCATATATCACTTGTATATATATTTAGCAATATTACACTATATGTTTTAATCCCCCTTTTATTCTTTCATGTCATTGGAATGGACATTATACCGTGAGTTTTTATTGTATATTTTTACACATTATTATATATTTATACACATTGCACAATTATTAAGAAGAACGTTATTGATTATATATTTTTTACACCGTGCACTTAAGGTTAATATAATTTTATTATATATTTATACACATTGCACAATTATTAAAAAGCACGTTATTGTTGGTATATTTTTTACACAGTGCACTTTTCTTCCGTGCCATTGCACTTTATAAGGTGCTGCTTAATATAGTTTTTTACAATTCATGTTTTTATGGTGTCTAATCAATTATAGCACCTTATTCACTCGTATTTTTGTTATTACTCATAGAAAATATAAGCAAAGTGAAACGTTTGGATTATTAATAATTAAAAATGAAATTTTAATCAGGACAGGTAAGTCAACTGGTATTCCCACCGTAAGTAGGTTGACATGGTATAAATTCTGTCTCTATATAAAACATGTCCACCTTGTTTTCTGAATGATCTATCCAAATCTATCTAGCATGATGAGATTGACTCTGCTCTGTTCGGTTCTCCAGACACCTTGTTTTAAGTAGCTGAATGAGGCGATAAGAGCATGGATGCCCACTTTGAGCGCACTCTGGCTGAACTTGGTAATGAGTTCAGCTTTGGCGAGGTGAGTCACCTCCATTTAATTTCTTGGACTCTGGGTTCTGTGACAGAATTTGGGAGTCTGTGAGGGTAACATTCAGTGCCTTCAAACTCTACACAATGCCCAATGTTAGATGGTATTTCAGTCCACAGTTGATAACTAAGAACTGGACAAGAAGGGAGCAAGAAGGGCTTGCAGAGACCAAAACTGACCTTAGTTAATGATACATTGTTACACCCACTGAACCATGACTACTTAGTGGTGAAAAATTTTGAAATTTTTCTAGAAAAGGACGCTATTTTCTTAATATCACTGGAGAATGATCTTCTTGGAGCCTGGACAGTGAATTGTTTTCTGCATTTAGTGGTGGCCCACCTCCCGTTCCTTATTGCCCTGAGATTTCTAGAGAAAGTGTCCTTTGATTATCAGTTGAGTTGATCATCCCATTACTCTATATTCCTGGACAGGGAACATTATCGCTCGTATGACAATAATGTAATCCCAAACTATCCCAAACATCACTCTTTTCCCACTAGTGACCAGTATTCTGTTTATATTTTAGAAACCAATCCGTAATGAACTGATACTATGGTACTCTGTTAAAGAGCAATTTTAACCATTGCTGCACTGTATTGATAACTGAAGAAGATGGATATCACAAGAAAATTAAGATTCTGTGTTGTTGAATCCATCCCTTGGCAGGGAAAAGGTTAACACTTTGAGTGCTAGTACAGCGTACGATGCATCATGCACTCGACATAGCACTTAAATAGTTAAATGGCATTCTGTAAATAAGCGTGGGGGGGGGGGATCAAATTCTGTTCATTTTCTCAAATGATCCCTTGGGCTCCAAGTAGGGGGGAGGGAATGCAAAAATGCTCTTAAACAACCCTGGTTTACACGTGTTTATCTTGCGCAACTGGTGATAGGGAAACAATTTCTCATCCCTAAAATGGACGTGTGTTGTGTTATCACAGAATCCGAGGATCTGGCGTTGCCAAATTGCTGCAGGCCCAGAGGGTGTGTATTAACGCTTTAGCTGCTGAGAAGGTAGCTAATCCAGAGCTCTACAGGTTTACCTGGAAATATATGGATTTCATCAACGCTGTAAAAAAGCAAGTCCGTCTTCATTTTACCAATTGAGAAAAAAGCAAGACACTCCCTCACCCCCCTTCTCCCCCCCCCCTTTCATGCTGTACTGTATGTTTTACCCCAACAGGTGGTCTGCAGTAGTCTGCGGTAATTGTGTTTATAGTTCATGTCTTGTCTAATGAAATCTCAAAGCCTTTCAGGAGCACGGAAAGTGACTGCAACATTCTCGGCTTCAGTTTGCAGGCTGTAATATATGACACCGCTGAGTATCATCTGACACTCCATGTTGTTATTAATTAATTAACTAAAACAAGAATTTTATGTTCCTGAGATTTTTTTTAGTAGCTCATTAACCCTTAATGACCTAGAATGTGCCATGAATGTAATGATATAAAAGGATTTACCTATCCCACAGTGTTTAAGGGGTTAAGGTGCTGTAGAAATAGTACTTCCCGCACAGGGTAATTTACTGGAGTGAGAATTCAAGGTGAATTTTTATTATTATTATTATTATTATTAGTGGTATTTATATATTGACGACATATTCCGCAGGGCTTTACAATATTAGGAAAGAGGGAAATTTAACCATAAATGAGACAATTACAAAATGTTACGGGAACAATAGGTAGAAAGTAAATTTCAAATTTAAGGTCAATGAAACTGAACTGGAAACGTGACTTTTTTTAGTTTGCCAATTTTTACGTTGATGTCAAATTCACTTTGAATTCTCACTTTAGTCAATAGCTATAATTGTGTTTGCGAAATGGGGCTGGAAAAATAGACCAGACGTCTTGTAAATGGTATGAAGCAGAAACTGATAAACCGGCTGCTCCCATCACTCCCAGACATACTCACCACACGGTATACCGCCAGTGTTTGCAGCTGGGGCAAGCTCAGTGCTCATCAGTCTAAACCAGATTGCTGTTCAGAGTAAATGTCCACCTCTCTGGGACTGCAACTACCATCATCGTTAGCCAGCCCTAGAAAACACAAATGGCAAGTAGAGTTTGTTCACGGGAGATAGGAGTTGCAGTCCAGCCGCAGCTGAGCTCTATAAATGAGGCAATATAAGACTTATTTTAAGTTAAATAATATCTAACACAGCACAGTGCTTATATATCCCATTGACACATCTACACTACCAGACACTAAATGGACTTATTAAGCTCTTCAACACACGGCTGGCATCACAAAGGTTAAAATCCTAGACCTGGCTGCGGGGGATAATTATTTATAGCCCCCTTCCCAGACTTAACAACTGAATATTATTTTTATTTCATTTTAGCTTTCTCTGCTGCCAGACAGGACTGCAACTCATTCATCTTGTATTATTTTATTTTATTTTATTAATAAATTACAGCCTCCCCCTCTGTGTATAAACCATGTTACCACATTCATACTGTTTGAATAAATTGATAATATACTATTCATCTGTCCCCGGAAACAAGTACAATAATATCAGAGCATTAACCCTCTCACTGCTGCAATGGGAGCTGCTGTCCATCTGACAATCTCTCGCTGCTCTCGCCCTTTCAATGACGGAAGGTAAAGCAGGAAATTAGTCTTTATGTTATTACCCATTTGTTTCCTAAATCTTTGTGTTTATTGACATAATAAGATTAGCCTGTGTTAACCTCTTCAGGGAGAGCATAATATGTGGCTAGTGTTTAGATTGTAAGCTCACTGGGCACGACCCTCTTCACCTACTGTTCCCGTATGCCAAACAGGTTTTGTTAGCATTGTTTGTCTTGTTTACCTATTGTACAGCGCTGCGGAATATGTTGGAGCTATATAAATATTTGTGAATGCACCGCAGCTATGAATATGTGAGCTGTTTGAGTTGTGGAATTCTAACTTCTGATACAATATTTACTCACGACGATCAATAAGAAGCAAACATGAGGCTGGGATATCTGGCGGGGCGCGGAATGGGTTAATCACTTAGTGACTTCTTTTCTTTCCTACACTTTTTCTCCTCCTTCTCCTGTATAAAAGGAGGAGAAAAGGGAGGGGTAAAGAGCAGCTAAAAGATCAAAAATAACCATGTCAGGGGGTGGGGGGAGCCCTGTATATATACTGCTCCTGGCGCTGCTAGCTGTGGTGCTTTTCTGGGAAGTGAAGGGAGCAGGCGAGGGAATTGGAGATACATAGCAGGGCTGGAGCACTCACCTCTGCCCCACTATCTGTCACTGGCTGCACTCTATACAGAAAGGGGGTCCCAAGAGTCCATCACAAGCCCAGCTTCTCCTCTCTGCTCACTTCCCTGGGGATGGAGGGACTTTTCATTGAGTTTTCTTGGAGCAGATTTTAAGAGCTCTCTTTAGGCGCAGTTATTCTGCATTTTACCTGCATTGCAGATTGGAATTAAGCAAGAGATTTGTTTGTTTTTGTTGTTTTTGTGCTGTGTTTAGGGTACTGCTTGTGAATGATTAAGCTACATGATAGTTTTTTTGTTGGAGTGAAGTTTGAATCGCTGATTTTAAAAATACTCTGCGCAGCTCGAACCCACTGTAATGAAAACTGCTTTGCATTTTAGTGCAAATAATTTATTAAATTATTGCATATAAGAACTGATATTTTTGCACCCACCAAAACCCATTTGTGGCTTTTTTTTCTTTTTTTACATCTTGGTAAAAATCTGTAAAAATTTCTATTCAGTGCATTTTTTATAGATTTTATATATTATATCATTTTAGATATCGTAGTAACCAACCTCTTAGCTGACCTGCAGTTCAATAAAGAGTATAGACACACATTGAATAATATTACCTGCATTTATTTTTGCTTAGTATTAGTCGAATTTGCAATGGTCTTCATTCAGGTCTTTGCTCTAATGCCGATGCTTTTTTACCCTGGTACCCTGGGAATGCCCGCAGGGGAGTTTACTGTACCAGAGATGACTCATTCTGACCATGGTAAAATCACGCTGAGGTTCCGAGCTCTTGGTAGGTTCTTAGAATTCCATCTAACTCCTGATGACACCTTCCTAGGACCACGGGTGCACATTACACATGTAGGACGGACCGGTGGCATTGAGGAAGGCACGGATGGGCTACGGGGCTGTTTTTATTCAAGCCAACAACCTTTTGCTGCATTTAGCTTGTGCAGAGGGGTACAGGGTGCTTTCCTATACGGGCAAGATAGCTATATCATCCAACCCACTGAGAAATCTGGTCACCACCTCGTATTTAAAGCTCAGAATGGGGAAACCCAACTGGGTAGCAAGACTGAAGCTGTGCTCACCCACGAGTTGGGAAACCAGGACAGAGGAACAAAGCAAAAATCAACAGGTGCACAAAGTCTGATGGCTAAGATCACCAGAGGGAGAAAAGGGAATCTAACTGATAACGACAGACAGGAGGAGAGTGGTGGACACATGAGTTCACCGAAAGAGAGAAAAGGTAACAAAAATTCCCTGAATTTGGAGAACAGGACAAAAGCGCAGACCGTCCATGATAAATCCAGCAATGGCACAATTCATCCATACCGTCAGCGCAGGTTCGTGGCTGTGGACCGCTTTGTGGAGATCTTGCTGGTGGCAGACACAACCATGGTGAAATTCTATGGTGAGGATTTAAAGGTAAGAATAATATCCATGTTTTCATTTCCAAAACTTCAGGGAGCCAAAATGTTTGAAACTGATAACGATTTGGACACAAACGAAGTGCCCAAAATTAATTGATACCTCCAGATGGAAACTGTAGCCCAAACATTTTGTCTCCCTGTGTGAGAGGTTTTAGTAATAATTTCAAGAATAATGTGTTTGGTACATGGACACAACAAAAGTCCAGGCACCTAAATTTGGTAAGTAACTGTTACTGTAACAGAGCTATAATTGGGGAGATCCTGAGATCTTCCTGCTTATCATGTGATACCAAAAATATACCATAAACACACTACAAAATATATCGTTTATGTCTAGGTGAAAATTAAATCTTAATTATATTGATATTAGTTCTTGCATTTGGGTCTTTAAATGTCCGGGCCGACTAAGACAAAGCTATAATATGCATTCAACCATATCAAAAAGTTACCAAAATCTAGAAATTTATAAAATGTTTTGGATCAAAAATGAAATAAGTTTATACTTTACGGATATTTTCACATGGTACCTTTTGACCAGGTGTGCAAGGTAGGGCACACTTTACACACAACCAAGGCACTGACAGGGTTAATGGATATGTATCCTATAGAAAGATCCTATTCCTGATATATTCTAGTTTTGCTTAAAGATTATTGAATGTCTGTTCAGAGGAAAGTTATGGCTAAAAAGTTGGGGAAAGTTACACCAAACAGCAATCTATAAATATAATGTGAATCAGCAACAAATTATTAACTGCAGTGAGCAGCAAGAGACGAGGTTCTGTGATAAAGGAACCAATATAATATTAATCGGTGGATATAGATCAAGGAAATGTCTTTAGTCACACAGTAGAGATCAGACTGGAAGCCCAGGCAGTCTGGCAGGTGTTCGGATACAGTATTTATATAGGAGCAGACAGGGGTCACCCTCTGCCCTGCAGGGTCAGTAACATAGAAAGGAAGGAGGTAATTGCCCCCCAGGTAGAATTTACCACCCTGGAAGATATCAGAAATGCTGTGTTTTGCATTTAGCATTAGTAATTTTTTAATAAAATAGTGAGTTATTAGATTTTTTTATAATGGTGCAAATATAAACATAAATTCGAACTGTTTTAGCGTGTTGGCTGCATTACATTACGATATAAATTGTGTTTTCATTTAACGTGGTGTTGTGTGCCGTGATATTTAGCATGTGCATTTTATTCACTATTTATAAAGGCGGTGCAGCTATGTACGGTATATACAGTAGATGTTTGGCATTCAAAGTGCAAACAATAAAATGAGTCTGAATTTTTATTGTTGGTGTTAGCCGTGGTCTTGCAGAATCTCAGGAACCAGACATATCCAATGGCAACTGGCAAGAAATAGCCCAAACCTGGTAATGAGGAATTATTGCCTCTGGCTTCTGTCCAGCTCCCTTCTTGCACTATATCAGGGGAGCTCTGCTCAGTGAAACCTAGCGCACATTCGCTGGCAGTAACGAGGTGTGATAATTGGTTATCTCACTGTCTAGACCATATTGTTACTATATATAGTTATCCCGTTAAATTTCACACAAAATAAATTGAGCTGATATTAATCCATATGATATCCAACATCTTTCCAGGAAACCCTTACCGAGCCACACTTTCCACTAATTATATACCCTCTCGTATTATACTGATTAGCTCTTCTGGCAGTCTGGCAATGAGCAGTGCATCTCCAGTTACCTGGGAGTACTCTGAAGTAACAATTGTTTGGAATTAAAAGTCTGTTTCAAAGTTAAAGCCAAGAAAGCTGAGCTCAGAAATACTCCTAGCCAGATAAGCTTCCAGTTTGGATACATTGATCTTAAATTAGAAATGTCCTGTGAGTACTGACACTTAGTATTTATCTCTGTTTCTCTGTGAGTACTCTGACACTTAGTATTTATCTCTGTTCCCTGTGAGTACTCTGACACCTAGTATTTATCTCTGTTTCTCTGTGAGTACTCTGACACTTAGTATTATCTCTGTTCCCTGTGAGTACTCTGACACCTAGTATTTATCTCTGTTCCCTGTGAGTACTCTGATACTTAGTATTTATCTCTGTTTCTCTGCAAGTACTCTGACACTTAGTATTATCTCTGTTCCCTGTGAGTACTCTGACACTTAGTATTTATCTCTGTTTCTCTGTGAGTACTCTGACACTTAGTATTATCTCTGTTCCCTGTGAGTACTCTGATACTTAGTATTTATCTCTGTTTCTCTGCAAGTACTCTGACACTTAGTATTATCTCTGTTCCCTGTGAGTACTCTGACACTTAGTATTTATCTCTGTTTCTCTGTGAGTACTCTGACACCTAGTATTATCTCTGTTCCCTGTGAGTACTCTGACACTTAGTATTTATCTCTGTTTCTCTGCAAGTACTCTGACACTTAGTATTTATCTCTGTTCCCTGTGAGTACTCTGACACTTAGTATTTATCTCTGTTTCTCTGTGAGTACTCTGACACTTAGTATTATCTCTGTTCCCTGTGAGTACTCTGACACCTAGTATTTATCTCTGTTCCCTGTGAGTACTCTGATACTTAGTATTTATCTCTGTTTCTCTAAAAGTACTCTGACACTTAGTATTATCTCTGTTCCCTGTGAGTACTCTGACACTTAGTATTTATCTCTGTTTCTCTGTGAGTACTCTGACACTTAGTATTATCTCTGTTCCCAGTGAGTACTCTGACACTTAGTATTTATCTCTGTTTCTCTGTAAGTACTCTGACACTTAATATTATCTCTGTTCCCTGTGAGTACTCTGACACTTAGTATTTATCTCTGTTTCTCTGTAAGTACTCTGACACTTAATATTATCTCTGTTCCCTGTGAGTACTCTGACACTTAGTATTTATATCGGTTCCCTGTGAGTACTCTGACATTTAGTATTTATCTCTGTTTCTCTGTGAGTACTCTGACACTTAGTATTTATCTCTGTTTCTCTGTGAGTACTCTGACACTTAGTATTTATCTCTGTTTCTCTGTGAGTACTCTGACATTTAGTATTTATCTCTGTTTTTCTGTGAGTACTCTGACACTTAGTATTTATCTCTGTTCCCTGTGAGTACTCTGACATTTAGTATTTATCTCTGTTTTTCTGTGAGTACTCTGACACTTAGTATTTATCTCTGTTCCCTGTGAGTACTCTGACACCTAGTATTTATCTCTGTTCCCTGTGAGTACTCTGACACTTAGTATTTATCTCTGTTTCTCTGTGAGTAGTCTGACAGTATTATCTCTGTTCCCTGTGAGTACTCTGACACTTAGTATTTATCTCTGTTTCTCTGCGAGTACTCTGACACTTATTATTATCTCTGTTCCCTGTGAGTACTCTGACACTTAGTATTTATCTCTGTTTCTCTGTAAGTACTCGGACACTTAATATTATCTCTGTTCCCAGTGAGTACTCTGACACTTAGTATTTATATCGGTTCCCTGTGAGTACTCTGACACTTAGTATTATCACTGTTCCATGTGAGTACTCTGACACTTAGTATTATCTCTGTTCCCAGTGAGTACTCTGACACTTAGTATTTATCTCGGTTCCCTGTGAGTACTCTGACACTTAGTATTATCTCTTTTCCCTGTGAGTACTCTGACACTTAGTATATATCTCTGTTCCCTGTGAGTACTCTGACACTTAGTATTTATCTCTGTTCCCTGTGAGTACTCTGACACTTAGTATTATCTCTGTTCCCTGTGAGTACTCTCACACTTAGTATTTATCTCTGTTTCTCTGTGAGTACTCTGACACTTAGTATTTATCTCTGTTCCCTGTGAGTACTCTGACACTTAGTATTTATCTCTGTTCCCTGTGAGTACTCTGACACTTCGTATTTATCTCTGTTCCCTGTGAGCACTCTGACACTTAGTATTTATCTCTGTTCCCTGTGAGCACTCTGAAACTTAGTATTTTGTAGGCTCCTAATTAGATCAGATTAGCTCCTGAACTGGTGCTTTTGGCTCCTAACCTTTGATAGTCACTGATGTGAGCTCTGATGAAAAACATCGGGAGACGGCCAAGTCCTGAGACCAGACATGTTTAATTCATAGCTCCCAGTTTCATTCATACACAGTGCGCATACATTACACAGCACATACAGGTACAATGTCACTAATGTGTGGCGATGTGTGCTGGCAGTTTACGAATAAACAGGAATCTGAGTCATATCTTCATACGATTACAGTATCAGAAACGCACATTGGACAGGACACTTGTGTACGGTGGAGAAATTCAGTTATGCCAAATCAATTCATTTGAAAAAAAAATTTTATGTGTGTCGGGAATTGTCGGTGTGGCGATTCAGTTAAGATACATTTTGTCCATGATTGACAAAATGGTGAAGTAAAAAAATAAATAAAAATAAATCTATATTTGTATATTAGATTAAATGGCACATTTGCATGCATTGTCAGTTCAATTTGTTTTGTGATTCGTCCATATAGCGGTTCACGATTTGGATAGTTTGGACAAATCACTATATGTGTGAAGATGGCTGAATGTCTATTGGGCAAAGCCAATCAGCTGGCACTACAAATGGGTCTACTTGTGCTGTTAGCATGAATGTTTGTGCACTTTGCCAACTCCATATTCAGTCTTTTCAGGTCTTCGATGGTTCACCATTAACAAAAAAGGGACACTCCAGACCTCTAAAGTACTTTAACTTGCTAAAGTGCTTTATGTGTAAAGAGTATGTCCTCTGTTTCATTTTACAGAAAGTGTAGATTTCGTTAGAAAAGGACACTTATAGAAATTAACCCTGTTACACCCTCCTGACTGTCAATCAGAAAACTGCTCCTGTTACTTCCTGGTTAGGTTAGCTCAGTGGAGATAAACTCAAGAGGCAGCAATTGCCCAGAGCTACATTGGGAAGTCTGTGATTGGACAGCCACAGAAAGTATGGGCAGGGTTAGAAGGGGAGGGCTTGTAAAGGCAAAGACTAGTTGTTTTTAGGTGTGTATATGTATCTTTTCATTGGAGATATCTACTAAACAGTGATTTATTTATATTTGGACAGTGGAGTGTCCCTTTAATGACTGTTAACACAATTCATTCTGCATCCCAGTTCAACTCTCTCATTGGTCTTTGTACCAATCTCATAATATCAGGGTAAATTCTCAGGGTCATGGGGTGAATAGACCGTATTGTGCCCATCTCTTATTGGCTTTCTCCCTGTGTTTAACAAACAGTTTAGTATTCCATTTCCTGCAGAGTGTAAGTCTTAGTAAGTGGTAATGTGCATAGAAGGGTACATAAGAGTATATAGAAGTTGTGATACATAAAACATATTTTCCACTTGCCGTGGAGTGGGTTATATTGCTTTCCTGTTTATGAAGCAGTAACAGTTAATTCAGAAAGTTATATGGATTGCAATGAAGGGTTGATATTTCTGGAAATCTTTGAGTATTTAGACTGGTCCAAGATCTGTGGGAGCAAACGTGGATTATTATGTCCTCATTTCCTCGTAACTGAAAATAATTCTTACCTATATGAATGTGCTAAAATACGTTCTTTCTCCTTTAAATTAGTGTGGAGGCAACACTCACAAAGCCCAGCCGACATGTTCTAATGATGTTGGTAATTGTAGATGGGAGAAGATAAGACATTGATGGTTGTCCATCCCACAGATCACAATCTCTACATAAATAGATGCGTTTACAGCTTCATTTGTGTTATTTGTACAGGACCCAAAATTGTCTAAATTCATCGTAATAAATAAATCCATTCCAAAATGAGAAGCAGAGGGAGGCAGTTAGGGGTTTCAGTTTTATGATCGCGTATCTGCTGTCTGCCTGAAAATCTCCAACATATTGCAAAGTAATGACCGGCTGGAATTCTTGGCAGCAATTTGCACAATCCAGAAATTCAGAATAAATCGCAGGGTATCCTTGAAATCTATCTGCGTTCGATCAGCCGCCAAGCTTGGGCTTACAGGCCAAGCAGCTCCCGCAGAAAGCGTACAGCGTGCAATTCAGCCTGCAGTGCACAAGGTTTTGTTGTTGCATTTGATGTGGTCTGTCGAGATAGTTTGTGGTCTGTGATGCTTCTCAGATGACAAGAGGAGCGGAAACTGGATTTCCTCTTTAACTGGTTCACTAAAACTCTCAATCCCAAGGCTAGATCCTCGTGTTTGGATTAGGACCTGCGAGAGTTAACGCTAACCTCTGCACGGCACGCTGCTGACAAAACGCTCTAACAAAAATAAACGCCTCCGGGGTCTCAAAACAATATGGGAATTAGAGTTCACAAATAACTACTGTCCCAGTTTAGAATTCCAGATACAGCCTGATATGCAAATGAACCCAGTTCAATAATGATTCATTAATTTGCATATCACTAAACAATATCTAGCCGACAGACTCCCTGTGATCTGATTAATCTGAAATAAGACGGCAGATGGTTCAGTTTTAAACCTGACTTCACATTTTTATTGTGTGTAGCCTGTTAGTAAAGAATAAAAGGCGTTCTTTTACGGTCACTCTAGTTTGATTTTATTTTCTTAGAAAGAGCTGTGCGCTAAAGTGCAATTTGCTAAGAATTCAAAGTGAGGATAAAATTTCAAATTTACTTTGAATTCCTGACAATTCACCCTTTAGTGAATAATTATGTTAGGTTGCATACTTAGTTTAAAGTGACGGTCTAAGTATGAATGTCATATTATCGCTGCCTTTGTCCCTGTTGACTTGTAAATAAAACCAATGTGGTTTCATTTAGCAGAATCATTTCCTGGACTGGAAATGATTCTGGTTTTTGAATCATTTTGACGTCCAGTGTCAGCATGCAAAGATTTAAAGGACCACTATAGTGCCAGGAAAACATACTCGTTTTCCTGGCACTATAGTGCCCTGAGGGTGCCCCCACCCTCAGGGACCCCCTCCCGCCCGGCTCTGGAAAGGGGAAAGGGGTTAAAACTTACCTTTTTCCAGCGCTGGGCGGGGAGCTCTCCTCCTTCTCTCCTCCTCCGATCCTCCTCCTGGGCTGAATGCGCACGCGCGGCAAGAGCTGCGCGCGCATTCAGCCTGT
Source organism: Pelobates cultripes (assembly GCA_933207985.1). Classification (NCBI taxonomy): domain Eukaryota; kingdom Metazoa; phylum Chordata; class Amphibia; order Anura; family Pelobatidae; genus Pelobates; species Pelobates cultripes. Next base: position 121,286,046 of record OW240921.1, on the reverse strand, counting down.
CGCATAGGAAAGCATTTACAATGCTTTCCTATGGACGCTTGCGTGCTCTCACTGTGAAAATCACCGTGAGAAGCACGCAAGCGCCTCTAGTGGCTGTCAATGAGACAGCCACTAGAGGATTAGGGGGAAGGCTTAACCCATTCATAATTATAGCAGTTTCTCTGAAACTGCTATAATTATGAAAAAATGGGTTAACCCTAGAAGGACCTGGCACCCAGACCACTTCATTAAGCTGAAGTGGTCTGGGTGCCTAGAGTGGTCCTTTAACTGCGGATCACGATTGCCGTGCCTGCAACATGTTTTCTCAATGTTTCACTATTAGTAGCATCTTATTGGACAAAAGTAAAGGGTCTTGATGACATCACGGGAGGAGGATTGGGCTGCAGTGAGGAGTCTGTCGCTGCGCTGGAATAGATGTAAGTTTTATGGCTTTTTACATTTTTTTTAAATTAAAAAATGTAGGGCCCATCAATATAAAATAATTAAGAAAACTTTCACAATGTAAAATAATATGGCGTATTATTAGAGTGTTCCTTTAAAAACTGTCAGGATCAATAGGAAGAGTTCGACATTGCTCTCTGGGTTCAGACAATTATTTGAAGTGTAGTCCATAAATTTCAAAACCTTTCAAGGCAAAAAATAGCAATTCTGGGGCAAAGGGGTAAATGCTGTAAGATATACCACTGGTTTCCAAGGTGACTGCTACTTTTTTAGCACGTGGATCCAAACTACCACCTGTTTTTACTTTGATAAATATAGCCTTAAGTGTTTTTTGTTTTTAATGCATGAATAATTATTTAAAGTGAAACTATCGCCTTGTTACAACCTATAAATAAACTCAACATGTTCAGAAACGTGCCCTAACATGTCTTTGGGATGAAAATGCTGCTGTTGGACATAACTTTTCTCTTACTTCAGTAAACTCCAGAAAACTTTTTTTCCACTTCTGGCAACTTTCCCAGATTTTAACGAGCAGTCCCTGCTTTATATTCCATGTCGCACGAATCTGCTTTTCGTCCCAAGTTTTAATATTGGAATTGTGACCTCACACAGTGAATGTTAACAGGTTCACGAATCTCTCATTCCGTGATGGAGTCTGTCTCACACGCTGCGAGGGAGGGTCTCGAGTCACAGTTGACTGTTATTTTGTTTATTATGGTATTTCCTTCACTTCTGCTAAATAAAATAAGTCCTAATTCGAACAGAAAACAAACTATTTGTAAAGGAGTTTCTTACAGTGCTCCTGTCTTGCTGAAGGTCTACAATAGTCTCTTAGAGATACCTCCTATTAAAGATTTTGAAATACGTATTATAAATGACTATTAACTCAATAATATGCCTGTGAGAGACACTGGGTATTTGATAAAAGGGAAATATCAGATAAGTCCCACATAGGGCGAGAGAGACGGACGAGGGACGCAGGATTGGAGTGAGGAAGAAGCAAAAGGGGGGAGGCATGGGTAATTAACATGTATTTAGGGTTTATACGGAGAAAGACATTTGTAAGAACCATAAGGAAAGGTTCAAGAAATAGAGGTGACAGGCATCGGGGTCAGTGGGCATGGTAGGAGTTTCATGGTTTGAGGGTATGGGGATAGACACAGGGGTTGGGGATAGAAGAAGACACACAGAGGCTGGAAGTCATTAGGAGAGACAGGGGTCACGGGGCATTGGAAAACACAACTGGTCGGAGGCATGGGATGTACACAGGGTTAAAGAGCATGGAGGGTACACAGGGGTTGGGGGCATGGGAAGTACATGGGGTCAAGGGCATGAGGATACATAGGTGTCTGGGGCATGGGAAGTACACGGGGTTAGGGACATGAGAAATATGCAGTGGTAGGGGGGCATAGGAAGTACACGGGGTTATGGGTATGGGAAGTACATACGAGTAGGGGCATTGGAACTACACAGGGTTAGGTGCATGGGAGGTACCCAGAGGTAGGGGGGCATGTGAAGCGCACAGGGGTCGGGACATGGGAAGCACACAGGGATAAGGGGACATGGGAAGTATACATGGGTCAGGGCATGGGAAGTATACAGGGGTCAGGGCATGGGCAGTACACAGGAGTTGGGGGGCATGGGAAGAACACGGGGCATAGATCAAGGGTGAGACATGGTGATGAGGGGTATGGGCACATTGAATGGACAGGGAGAGGCACAAGATGGTGGATGCACTGGAGAAATATTGACTAGGGATAGCAGAGGAAGTGAAATGGCAATGTTTCCTTGTAGTTGCAATATAACTCGTGGTGAGATAATCTGCGTGGGCTTCGATGGGCAGAGAGAGGTCATCATTCTTCTCATACATCAAGGAGGTACAATGTTTTATTTAAATAAACAATTAGCGGAGAGAACTTAATAAAAAAAAACAATGCTGTGACATAGACCAGCCATGATTCTCCTGGATATGGGATGTAAAATTTCATCTACGTATCGTGTATCTACTTTACTAACAGATGGATTGACAAGATTTACATCCATCTTTTTATATCTCCCTATAATCCCAAATTTCAGAGGGAGAAATTTCCTGGTTTCCAACTTCTGTTGAGTTTAACACTGCACTGTGCATGTGTAGCCCTTAGTGGGGCCTGTCAGGTCTATCACCAACCCCTGTCCACCCCGTCCTGACTTCACACCTCATTATGTTGGGTGCTGTATGAATTGGCTGACACAGACAAAGTGCTGCGGTCTCAGCTTGTGGTTAGTTTGTCAGAGGAGTCACACAGAACGGTGTACATATAGGTGTGTAACCTTTACTGCTAAGTACAAAGATGAGAATTATTGAATAATTTAATAACTTCTCATCTATGCATTAGCGAGCAATTTAGTAGATTTCATACACTTAAAGTGACCATGTTTGCTGTAGTGGGTACATGTGATTCCCTGTGTGGCTTCCCACCATGCGCTAGTTTATATGGATGCCGTGCACTGCATTGTGGGAGCAGGTTGATTTGCATGCTGCCCTCACCGCAATGCTGGAGGCATGCCCCAGGTATTATATCAATGAATCTATATTTCACCTGATCGCGATCTTTAAAGACATAGAGGTTTCCTCAGTAAACTGTGAGATGTTAATATTTTATAAACAGGTTGCCTGATGTACACCTAAATGGCTATATTTACCTAAACTTGCATTAGTCAGCTTTCCATTATTCACTATTTAGGAAATAACCCCTTCATTAAAATTAAAAATGGGCTTCTCCCTTTCTTCACCATTAACGCCCTGTTTCGAGGTCCCACACATTCTAGGGAAGGTAGCGTTCAATGCTAATGCTGCACATTACAAAATCTCTGCGCACAGTTTGCCATAAAGAGATTTCTTGTTTCCCACTTAGAGATTGATTTTGAACTTTTAATTCATTTAGAAAACCCCGAATGCGTGCAGAGGGGGTGTTAACGCTTTGAATAGTAGGGAGTCTGTGCCACACATAGTGGAGCTATGTGGCATTCACGCCTTTGACCCTATAGAGTTAATGTTAAAAGCACCATGCAGTTTCTTTAAAAAGATTTGTCATTGCAGATCACTCCCCAAAATTGGCTCCCAAAAGTGTTCTTTAATCCCATGACAAAGACTCCAGTGAACTGACGCAGCATCCATTCTGCCCTCCCACCCCCTACCTGTGCGGCTATAGTTTCAGAGTCAGTCGGTTCCCAGACAAAGCGTCCAGCCCGCCCCAGAACATTTCATTATTTTTGGAAAGGGGACGTCCCTTTTTCCTATTACAGCCTTGTGGGAAATACAATAGCCCAGACATTGGGTGGCCCTCATATTTCCTCTGTGGCAATTAACTGTGTCACTGCTGAACGTGCTGATAGTTAAAGCCACAATATATATTTAGTTAACGTGCTGAGTTCCAGGAGTTAAGAAACCAGACTTTCTATATCAAAGAATACACTTTAAAATAGAAATAAAAAATTCATGAGCATATTAAAGCAAATGATATATCCAGAGCAGTGAAGCACAACTATTTGTTCCATTTATTAAATCTTAGCTTTGATAATCACATTTAAATGCTCAAACTTGAGAAGACTGTTTGAATTACACTGCATTTTGAAACCTGACTGGCATGATTTGTATATCTAATCGGAATTTGGCTAACAGATTTCAGTTTAATCATTAAACAGGACTTTTGGAGAATTGATAAGGCATTGAGCATTGACGTTAGGATTTAAATACAGTCCTTGATATCAGAGACCATTTAAACTTTGACCAAAAATGTTGCAGTTAGCGGTTTATTCATTAAACACAGGATTGTAGTGAAGTGAAAACTGAATTGAAAAACTGGATACAAAAATAACTGTTTTGGAAAAACTCCCCAACTGAGCAACAGACAGAACCTAACTAGTTCAGGCTAAATATTGCAATTTATTTTTCTGTCTGTCTTACAGCGTTATTTATGAAAATGTAAATTGTTGGGAATTTGGCAGAGAATAGAGGGACAGGCTATGTACCACAATCATTTCATTTTAAGGGGTTACTCCAAGCACCATGACCACTTCCGTGATTTGAAGTGGTTATAGTATCTGGTGTTTGTGTGTGCATGGTTTCACTATGAAACTCTGCTCATACGGAGATTAACCCCTCTGCTGGTAGGGGTGTAACTCCGCCTCCGGTAGCATCATCGGGCATCATTAACCAGCACAGAACAAGAGTCCAAAATGGCGTCAGAAGCCAGAGCGTACATCATGTTGGTGCCAGACCACCAATGATGATGACATGCTCCCCCTTCTGTGTCACCCATCCTGCCCTCAGCCTGCATTCCCTGATCTTGCGTTTTTTAAAGTTAGGTGGGCAGACCATTTAGGAAGATTTTCTAAAACCACAGTTTTTGGTTGGAGTAACCCTTTAATGAAATTATTTTGGGGTATGGATGGAACCCCCAAAGCCATTTTAGAGATTTTTCATACATACCAGCGACTATTGGACAGACAGACAGCCATTAGGGGCAGTTATGCAATCTATTTTCCATCCATGGGGTTCCAGAAGCCTTTGCTTTTCACACAGTTTATGAAATATCATTTATTCCCGTAAAACTGAATTTGTGAAAGCTATCACCTTTCACATGCTACAGTGGGTGCAGTGGGCAAAAAAACTATTTCACAGCTGGCCTTCTCTCCCATATTCTACTGGTAGTTTTCAGGAGTTTTCTTTTTAAATGTTATGGTTAAAAAAATTTATGCAAAATAGAAACAAATATATTTTTAACCATCTCTTCTTTTGAAATGATTTTTCAGGACTCCATCTACTTTTTGTTTTTAAACGATCTAACTGAACATTTCTTGTAACTTTATAAGGTACTCTATAAATCAGCAAGGTGTTTTATTTTGCAAACTAATTACCACAGGCTGAATACATTATTTTACCCCATGGATCTCTGTGATACATTCAGACACACTGTGGAGCTCTGTGATACATTCAGACACACTTTACATCACTGTGAGTTTTATTGCTGTGGAGCTCTGTGATACATTCATCCACACTGTAAATCACTGTGAGTTTTATAGCTGTGGAGCTCTGTGATACATTCATACACACTGCCCATTACTGTGAGTTTTATTGCTGTGGAGCTCTGTGATACATTCATACACACTGCACATTACTGCGAGTTTTATTGCTGTGGAGCTCTGTGATACATTCATACACACTGCACATTACGGTGAGTTTTATTGCTGTGGAGCTCTGTGATACATTCATACACACTGCACATTACTGTGAGTTTTATTGCTGTGGAGCTCTGTGATACATTCATACACACTGCACATTACTGCGAGTTTTATAGATGTGGAGCTCTGTGATACATTCATACACACTGCACATTACTGTGAGTTTTATTGCTGTGGAGCTCTGTGATACATTCATACACACTGCACATTACGGTGAGTTTTATTGCTGTGGAGCTCTGTGATACATTCATACACACTGCACATTACTGCGAGTTTTATAGATGTGGATCTCTGTGATACATTCATACACACTGCACATTACTGCGAGTTTTATTGCTGTGGAGCTCTGTGATTAATACACACTGCACATTACTGTGAGTTTTATTGCTGTGGAGCTCAGTGATACATTCATACACACTGCACATTACTGCGAGTTGTATTTCGGTGGAGCTCTGTGATACCCTCATACACACTGCACATTACTGTGAGTTTTATTGCTGTGGAGCTCAGTGATACATTCATACACACTGCACATTACTGCGAGTTGTATTTCGGTGGAGCTCTGTGATACATTAATACACACGAAACGTTCTGGCCTCCTAGGAAGGAACATTGAGTTTTAGATCCCAAAGAAATACACACTGAAAATATGTTGCTGCATTATCCTCCATTACATTAAGCATTAGGTTTTCCTACACAGAAAGTATTCCTACTTTAAATCCAAGTTAAAATATGATTATCCTGTTTTGTCAGTCAGCCTAACTGTTGTATTTCAACAGAAAGGTCAACCATATTTATTTCTTTTATAAATGTTGAAGTAACTGCTGCCATCTGAAATAGCCTTCCAGCGGGAGCAGTAAAGGCTAACGTGATGTAGAAAGGGTAGTAGATACATGGAATAACCTTCTAGTGAAAGCAGTAACAGTGATACAGAAAGGGTAGTAGATACCTGGAATAGCCTTCCAGTGGAAGCAGTAACAGTGATATAGAAAGGGTAGTAGATACCTGGAATAGCCTTCCAGTGGGAGCAGTAACAGTGATATAGAAAGGGTAGTAGATACCTGGAATAGCCTTCCAGTGGGAGCGGTAACAGTGATATAGAAAGGGTAGTAGATACCTGGAATAGCCTTCCAGTGGGAGCGGTAACAGCGATATAGAAATGGTAGTAGATACCTGGAATAGCCTTCCAGTGGGAGCAGTAACAGTGATATAGAAAGGGTAGTAGATACATGGAATAGCCTTCCAGTGGGATCAGTAACAGTGATATAGAAAGGGTAGTAGATACCTGGAATAGCCTTCTAGTGAAAGTAAAGGCTGACAGTGATATAGAAAGGATAGTAGAACATGGATAGGGGAGGAAACCCGTAGTGTGTCTCTGTCAATCTATGAGCAGAATTCTCCTGTCTTTCTAACTGATGAGTCGCTTCTAATGGTCCAAACAGTCAGAATTCCCAGACTGTCTCTATAGCAACTACAGGGGCTACAGACTAATACATAACACAGGTCCGCTCAGTATCCTGAGAATCCCAGTGGGAACTGCCCGGCCCCTCTGTGACTAAACTGCATGGCCCTCGCTCACCGACTTTCTACTAATTATAAATCTATAAATCTAATTTGGTCACTGACCTTCACTTACCTCCAGAGTAAGTCTGTGCTTGTCCCCCTACATGTCATTAAAATCCCTTAAAGTACTGTTCAATAGCATCTCTGCTGGAAGATGACTCCATGTCACTGACACTTTTTCTGCTGTGGCATAAGGGACAGAGATGAATGAATTGATAAATAAGCCGTTTTACACATATTTGGATTGATCTGCATTGTCTATGCTTTTAACGCACCCCTTCCTAAAAAAGGTGTGACGTTACCGAACAGTAACTGCCTCTACGTAACAAATATATTTTCAGAATATGAATTTCTTACACCCGTAGTTGGGATAGAATCTCTGTATTGAGTACTTGCAGAGAATATGCTACGTTGTTTATCAAACTGGTTCAATGATTACCTCTTACAACAGTGAAAGTATTAATCAGTCAATGGAATAGGTATCGTAGTATTTATGTCACCTAGCGTCTTCTGGTGCTGTCCCTGATTTAACATCAAATCATTGGTATAAATTGGCACTTTTACTGGGGAACCCCTTCTATCTGCAATGATCGCACAGAATTCACACTTCCATAATGTCAGTTTCATCAAAACTAGACGACATGATTGACAGCTCTGAGCTATCCTGTCCCTCCCCCTGCGCTCTCACCCAATCACTGCCATCCAGACCGGACAAAGATGTCATTGATTATGCATTGACAATAAGGTGAGGAGGTCCCAGAAAGCAGACAAATGTCCCCGTTTAAATCAAGATGTTTGTAAATGGTTTGATATTAATACAGGGCACTGTGCCAGGAGACCTTGGTAAATTATTGTAATGAAGTTACTTCTCACACAGTAACCTGCAATATCCAGCTTTTAAGGACACTCTAAGCACCATAACCACTTCAGCACACTCTAGTACCCTTTGCCCCCGCCCCCATGTTTGTAGTAAATCCATCTTAAAACAGTTTGACGTCTTACCTGGGGCGGCCTGGGCACCACTCGTACCTCTCTGCATACTCCAGGAGAGCCTGGACATCCCATACAACATCACTCGATGCCGGGTGTTTTCAGTGGTGCTGGTCTGCACTGCAGCCATCTTGGGCTCTTGTCTGTTTTGGAGCAATTTAGCCTTCAGTCTCCCCTTTTGATTGTGAAATGCCCCGACCCTTTACATTCTAGTCAGACGAATGACTCAACCAGTCCAGGATGTCACACTTTTTTGGCTCTTTGCTACTAAGTTACTTAAGCAACATTTTTGGAGTCACTTTCCAAATAGATCCGGGCAGAACAGAGGCACTGGTTTAAATCTGAGACTCTTTGAAAATCCATCCTGCTGTGATATAAATCTCTAAAATAAAGGGTGTTATTTCTAATATTGCTCATTGGATAAAGCACGTATTCTATATGGAGTAAGATCTGTTCCCGTTCAGTGACCCCTGATAAACCCAAAGTAACAGGAACGATGCAGCCAAGTATGTCGACGTCTAATCTTGTGGTACTTGCGTGAAATAAGAGAACATCTCATTTTTGGTATTCCTACAGGGAAACACAGTGAATTCTGTGGATATTACCCATTACAAACCCTCCCTTCCTTAGGAAATCCCTCATTCTGTGTCTGTCTATGTTTAAATCTGAGTTTAGCCTTAAATCACCACTGACTGTGCAATGCACATCTGGTAGAGGAAACCAGACCATTCCATAAAATAGTGAGGAAATATATTTTCAGCCTTTACATCATCTGCATGACAATTCATTTAAAAAATTGCGTTATAAAAGGGAATCTATAGTCTTGAAAATAACAATCATTATTTTGGGACTAAGGCTTCCCCACCCACCCTCCCCTCCCTTTATGTCTACCTTTTTTATGTTTATACATTTAAGTTTTGTGATGGACCACCTGGCAATCGTTTTTCCTAGTACTCACCATCAGCACCGTAGTCCCCACGTCCAGCGTCCCAGTTACTTGGCTGGGAACTTTCCATCCTCCACCCACCCTGGACCCAGGACCCAGATCTGTTCAGGGTTCGGGAATTTTCTGGAAATCGTTTATTTGACCGACCGCACGCATGGTCCCATGCCCAAAATAGTTCCAGAGAATCTGGGCTTGCGGTCAGTCTAGTTCAGTAGTTTAAAAACAAATAAACTACCAAACAGAGTCAATGTTCTTACCCTGGAGCTTGTTCCCCTCATCCAGACGAACGATCCCATTAGAAGTGCCCTTCTAACTTGTATAGAACCGAACGCAGACGATGATAGAAGTCCAGCGGTGTTCGGGAGTTCCTGTGTCCGATTTTAGTTTCATAAGATTCATGCTCAAACACCGCTGCCTGCGTTCATGCGAACAACATGGCCGCCAGCTCGTGGTAGTCCATAGGAATTGCGGCCACCCAGACAAACAATTAAAACACTGCGGTGAGAAACGTTCCAAGTTTTTAATAGGTGTTAACACGCTCCTGGGTGGTCCCTGGTTCTTGTGGTTGTTCGGTAGTCGAACGGGACAATGTTAAAATAGAAGGGGAATGCAAACAGATAGCCAAGAAGGCACGAACAAGGTCTTTTATGAGCCTTTGTGCATGGCCCAGAGTCCTGAGGCAGCAGGCTGGCAAACAGGCTCCTCCATGTAGAGAGGTTACTTTCACCACAAGTTTAAAATGTTTACTCACCACGTTTCCAGTGCCTGGACTCAAAGTCAACATCACTGAGGATATCTTACTCATTTGCTTCTTGTAGAGAAACTGTGGATTGGAAGTACACATGCTCAGCATTTGATTCCCATGCCAAGTTTTACTCGGTCTGGAGGAAGAAGCACCTGTAGTGGCTGTCAGGATAATGGCCACTAGATGTGTATTTAAAACAATACAAAATATAAATACAAGTTGCACCAAATAAAAAGTCCACTCAGATATCAAATGCTTGGAATATTCTTTGCTTGTAACCATCAACATCCAGACTTCAGGTAATTGGAGATATATGTAATAACCAAAGATGGTGCGCAGTATCTAGTGTTAGGTGCAGGACACACAAGAAGAAAATATATGGTATAGCACTCACTTTTGATAGAGCTTTAACCCCTTAAGGACACATGACATGTGTGACATATCATGATTCCCTTTTATTCCAGAAGCTTGGTCCTTAAGGGGTTAAAACCAGCTCTGAGTAAACCAGCATACAGCGGTATAATCCCCACTGATGTATATGTCGCTCCACAAGTCCATTTCTCAGTACATAGATGAATATGTAAAAAATATAAAGGTAAACAATAGTGCTCACTGTAAAATATACAGTTATCAGTTAAATAATAAGAATAATCTACTCACATTTAGCAGAGCAGTAGATGCCGCTCAGGTATTAGCACTTGGGTGGTACAACCCAGGGATATAATGTTGAGTAGATCCTCCAAGGAATAATCCTTCCATGGTGTTAGTGACAGGTAAGTACTTTGACAATTTTAGCGTGCCAGGAACAATAGTAAATTTAAAAAAATAAAAATAAAAAAACAAACTTAAAAGCATAAAAAAGTATAATAAATAGTGAGAAGCATAAAGTAAGTGAATGGCAAATATACTTTCATGTTTAAAACAAGTTATTAAAACAACACAACACATTTAGCCAACTGGCGGGCTTTTTTTAAGAGGTGGGTTTAACCCTGCAATATGAACATTGCATTTTCTACTAAACTACAATGTTTTACATTGCAGGCTTAAAATGCCAGGACCACTTTGAGATGAAGTGATCTGGATGACTATAGTGTTTCTTTAAAATATGGTTTTCTTTAAACCCATCTTCATCTGCTGTACATGTTTACATGGGTTGGTGTGATGGCCATTGAGTGGAAATTTTTGGTCCTATTTCAGCTCCATCTCCTGACTCTGATGTCCATAGCCGCTCGGATTTATAAGCACCCAAGTCTCCGGAACTCAGTCAGTCTGGTGGTGGTCAAAGTTCTTGTGGTCGAAGAGGAGGATGTTGGCCCTGACATCTCAGATAATGGCGGTCTTACACTACGAAACTTTTGTAATTGGCAGCAGAGTTTTAACCCACCAAATGATCGTCATTCTGAACACTACGACACTGCTATCCTGCTTACCCGACAGGTACATGAGGCACTGTCAATCCTCCCAGTGTTTGTCTTTCTTGTGCAGAAGTCATATAGAGCTATTCTTCGTAGCTCGGTATTACTATTAGACTTGTGCAAAGTTTGTGTAAGTAGATGTCTGAATATAATTTCCTGGTGACTGTCGAAAAAATTAATTCAAAATCGTTTTACCTGTACAGGTAAGAATGAGAATTGGTTCATTCTGGTATCAATTAGCAAGCATTTGATTTGGACGAATAAGTTTAAAATCTATGATGTAAACAAGCAAAATAAATAAATCTTGAAAAGTATTACAAGAGATGTTTACATGTGATACTCGAAAAATTAGAATATCGTGCAAAAGTTCATTTATTTCAGTAATGCAACATAAAAGGGGAAACTAATATATGAGATAGACGCATTACAGGCAAAGCAAGATAGTTCAAGCCGTGATTTGTCATAAGTGCGATGATTATGGCTGACAGCTCATGAAAACCCCAAATCCACAATCTCAGTAAATTAGAATATTACATGCAATCAATAAAACAAGGAGTGTACATAGAACAATATCAGACCTCTGAAAAGTCTAAGCATGCATTTGGACTCAGTACTTGGTTTGGGCCCCTTTTGCAGCAATTACTGCCTCAATGTGGCATGGCATGGAAGCTATTATTATTATTGCGATTTATATAGCGCCAACAGATTCCGTAGTGCTTTACAATATTATTAGAGGGGGGATTTGACTATAAAGGATAATTACAAAAAAACTTACAGAAACGAAGGGTTGAAGAGGGCCCTGCTCAAACGAGCTTACAGTCTATAGCTATCAGCCTGTGGCACTGCTGAGGTGTTATGGAAGACCAGGATGCTTGAATAGCGGCCTTCAGCTCTTCTGCATTGTTCGGTCTCATGTCTCTCATCTTTCCCTTGGCAATGCCCCATAGATTCTCTATGGGGTTCAGGTCAGGCGAGTTTGCTGGCCAATCAAGCACAGTAATCCCACGGTCATTGAACCAGGCTTTGGTGCTTTTGGCAGTGTGGGCAGGTGCCAAATCCTGCTGGAAAATGAAGTCAGCATCCCTATAAAGCTCATCTGCGGAAGGAAGCATGAAGTGCTCCAAAATCTCCTGGTAGACGGCTGCGTTGACCCTGGAATTAATGAAGCACAGTGGACCAACACCAGCAGATGACATGGCTCCCCAAATCAACACAGACTATGGAAACTTCACACTGGACTTCAAGCATCTTGCAGTGTGTGCCTCTCCAATCTTCCTCCAGACTCTGGGTCCTTGGTTTCCAAATGAGATGCAAAAGTTGCTCTCATCAGAAAAGAGGACTTTGGACCACGGAGCAACAGACCAAGTATGTTTTTCTTTAGCCCAGGTAAGACGCTTCTGACGTTGTTTGTTGTTCAAGAGCGTCTTGACAAGAAGAATATGACATCTGAAGCCCATGTTCAGGATCCGTATGTGTGGTGGTGGCTCTTGATGCACTGACTCCAGCCTCAGTCCACTCCTTGTGAAAGTCCCCAACACTTTTGAATGGCCTTTTCCTGACAATCCTCTCCAGGCTGCGGTCATCCCTGCTGCTTGTGCACCTTTTTCTTCCACACTTTTCCCTTCCACATAACTTTCTATTAATGTGCTTTGATACAGCACTTTGGCAACATCCAACTTCCTTTGCAATTACCTTTTGAGGCTTTCCCTCCTTATGGAGGATGTCAATGATGGTTTTCTGCACAACTGTCAGGTCAGCAGTCTTCCCCATGATTGTGATTCCTACTGAACCAGACTGAGAGAAACCCTTTGCAGGTGTTATGGCTTACTTGGCTGATTAGAGTGGGACACTGTGAGCCTAGAATATTGCACCTTTTCACAAAATTCTAATTTATTGAGATTGTGGATTTGGGGTTTTCATGAGCTGTAAGCCATAATCATCGCACTTATGACAAATCACGGCTTGAACTATCTTGCTTTGCATGTAGTGCGTCTATCTCATATATTAGTTTTCCCTTTTACGTTGCATTACTGAAATAAATTAAACTTTTGCACAATATTCTAATTTTTCGAGTATCACCTGTATACACTGACAACATAATAATTAACAAATAAATCTCAGCTAAAGACTACAATACCATTATAAAATATTTAGAAAGTCTAGCTTTGTGCATTGGGTAAATAAGAGAGAGAGGGAAAACAATAGAACATGACGGGCAATCTATGGTTTTCAGAAAACAATTAAAAAGTATCAGTCTTAATTATGGGAAGAGCGGGAGAGAAAGATAGTTCAGGGAACCGAGGGTGGCCAACGTTTCCGAGAGTTTGCTATTGTCCAGGGCTATCCGGGTTTTGTTGATTTAAATCTGAATTGCAAAATTGTGACTAAAACATCCAAGATGTAACTGGAACCAAGCTGTAGCGTTTCTCCAGAGCAGCTATTGTAGCCTTAGTAATGCTCATCAAATTTAGTTCTCTCCAATTTTAGCGAAGTTTAGAGAATTATTACTTTATTATTTTATTATTTATATAGCGCCATCAGATTCCGTAGCGCTGTACAATGGGTGGACTAACAGACATGTAATTGTAACCAGACAACCGGACGTACAGGAATATAGAGGTGGAGGGCCCTGCTCAATGCGCTTACATCTTTTTTTATTTCCTTTTGTGTTAGGATATCTGTGGGCACGAGAGCTGTGACACTCTGGGCGTAGCTGACATTGGGACGGTTTGCGACCCCAATAAAAGCTGCTCCGTGATTGAAGATGATGGACTCCAGGCTGCTTATACCCTCGCCCATGAGCTTGGTACGTTACAAGATACTCTCTTATATACCTGTGCCTCACAGACAAAAAAAAAAAACTGTGACAATATCATGGTATATAGTGCCAAGGAACTAAAAATAAAAAATGTCAAACAAATATTATTATACATTTTGATTATTATAAATGCATAAATTTAATCTGATTATATGTTGCAGAGACAGTTTAGAGACACTTTGTAAATAGTGATGTCCCGAACTGTTCGCTGAACGGTTCGCCACGGACTCCAGTCAGCAGACACATTCCAGCCAATCAGCAGCAGACCCTCCCTCCCAAACCCTCCCACCTCCTGGACAGCATCCATTTTGAAGCTGCATTCTTAGTGAGCTTTCCAGGAGGTGGGAGGGTCTGGGAGGGAGGGTCTGCTGCTGATTGGCTGGAATGTGTCTGCTGACTGGAGTCCGCGGCGAACCGTTCGTGGCGAACCGTGGCGAATCATGGCGAACCGTTAGTGAACCGTTCGGCGAACAGTTCGGGACATCACTATTTGTAAACACTACTACAGTTACTAACGTAGGTAAAACAATACATTGAAACAAACGTCCATTAATGATAAAACAACTTGCAAATCTCAATCAGGGACCGGTTTGGGCATGCTAGTAAATTTATTTAATAAAGTATAGATGAAAAGCTATTGTTAGGAAATCATAAATGACTGATCTGATTTTTATAAGATTTACCATGCTTCAGGGAATTTTCGGGGGAATTTTCTGTAAATTTATGGAGTTTGTACAGTCAGTGAAGTTACGGATTCATTACCGGGGGTGGGTAGGGGGGGTGGGTCTGATCTTTTTACTGTTTCACTAACATTACATTGTGTACTTTACGTCAGACACAATATGAAGTTAAAACCTCCCAGGACCACTACAGCGTCCTGGGAGTGCCCTAGTACCTCCCCCATTACAAGTGGTCTGCATTTAAACTCAGCAAAACTCCAACCACAGCACGCAGATTTCATTTCCGAGTCCATAGTCAGCTGCTGGCTACAAGTAAACCTAGATGATTTACCCATGAACCAACCAAAGATCTCAGTCCTAATTAAAGGCATTTGGAGTTGTACCACGTTAGGCAATCTGACTAAGCAAATAAAGTTTGACATTTGATGATTATCTCGATTATCCTAAAAAAAAAAAAACATTTTTGTCTAATTTAGCTCATGTCCTCAGCATTCCACATGACAACTCTAAGAATTGCGAGAAGTTTTTGGGAGGTCTGGGGAAAAACTATCTGATGGCTCCCAAGTTTCTTCAGTTCAACAAATCTATGCCGTGGTCTCCATGCACCGCCACGCACCTCACCGAATTCTTTGACAGTGGCCATGGTAAGAATTGTAGGGACTACTTTCACTTAGAGCTAGGCAACTTCACTCCATGTTTTAATAGAATAACAAGCATTGTGAAAGTGTATCCAGACTATTTCCTGTCCTAATGTGTTTTACACCCCACCTCCTATAGAATGTAAGCTCGATTGAGCAGGGTCCTCTTCAACCTATTGTTCCTGTAAGTTTATTTGTAATTGTCCTATTTATAGTTAAATCCCCTCTCATAATATTGTAAAGCGCTACGGAATCTGTTGGCGCTATATAAATGGCAATAATAATAATAATAATATCTGAGGAGACAATATCAGGTTGCATTCTGGGAATTATTCATAAAATCAGGAATTTGCGGAGAATTGAAAAGCGAATTGAAATCAGTCCACTTTGTTCAAACTCTATTTATAAGGAGACCCCCAATAGCTATATATGTTATCATTTCAGGAAAGGATCTGTCCATTAAGAACCCTAGTTATTAATAGACAATAATTGCTTCTGTGTCAATGTTGCTTCTCCAGACATGTTGCAACAAAATCACTGCAAGGAGAAAAATAAAATCGCTGCGGTGTTAAAAAACCAACAATGAAATATAAATGAATACATCCCACCTAACAAGAATGGGAATTATCAGTAGATTCACCCCTTCAGGGGCTATAGCGCAGCTCACTAAAAATCTCCCCCCGTACCCCCCCCCCCCACACACACACACACACACAGTTAGATATGACCTGCTCTCTGTGTAAATTGGTCATTTCACAATCATATTTCGACTCCTAATCACACCCTTTGCTAGTAACTGTTAGATGAAGCCTTGCCGTCTACTGGGAGACATCCTCCGATCAGGGCGAGTGCAGATGTTTTGACGCAAATGCTGTCTATGACAGCACAGGCGGTTGGTGATCTAAACGGTTTATTCCTGTGTTGTTCACCGCTCTGAGCTCAGACTGACGTAACGTCTGGATTTCTAGCAAACCAGAGGAACAGCAGAGACATGATTGCTGCACATTACACAAAAGACACGGACTACTGGTGGATGTCTCGTCAAATCTTCATCCAACTTAATGACAGGGTTATTTACTAGGGTGAGAATTGTGGAACAATTCTCAAAGTCTGATATGCTTAAAGGTCGGCTGCTCTGGCCTTAAAGGAACACTATAGTGTCAGGAATGCAAACATGATTTCTGCACATTTTATAAAATTGAAAATTCAAAGTGAATTTTTAATTTAAAACGACTCTATGGTCACCAGAACACTGAGCTGTAGTTGGTCAGGTGACTATAGTCACGTAGGTCTCTTTACAGTGAACACCACTGAATGTGGCTCCGTGGCATGTTATATCGGGATGAGCAATTTTAACACATTAATTAACCCATGAATGCTACCATACGCCAGAAACCAGAACCCGCTGAATTGAGCAGAGATTGCAAGTAAAACACAGATAATTGCAAATTATCAAAAAGCAGTTTGAAGAAAGGGTTACGTGTGAGTGTGTCAGCGAGTGCTTGTGTACGTGTATATATATGTATATATATACACATATACACATATGTGTGCCCAGCATTTTTTAATATGAAGGCATTTGCCAAGTCTTTGGTTATTAAGGGGTTAAATGCTATGGGTGGGTTATTATCTAACCCTTTTATTTTTTCCATGCGGGAGTAGTGCGTTAAATGAGTTTACAATTTACGTTCCAGGGGTGGCAATGCGTTGCACTGCAGAGTTACGAGCTACCCGCCCCGTTGGCATTAGGGTGATTAACTCAGAGTGCCAGCACAAGTTGCCTGCAGTGCTTTGCTAGACCTCATGGTGTTCAAAGCATTGACACATCCACATAACACCATTTTTCTTCTTTATCGCGGGGAATCAAACGGCCCTGGAGCCTTTTTAAATTAGAAGGAAAAACTGTTACGCAAGAAACTGGAGATTTTTTTTTTTTTTTAAACTGACTTTGATGTCTTGTTCAACTTTCTCAATAAAGAGTGCTCACATTATTAAAATGTATTTACTTGACCTGAGCGGCTGCACCTGAAAACCGGTTCTTTTAGAAGCTGCTGAATATCTGTTTCGTGGCTTTGCTGTGGGGTCTGCTGCTCATTACCATTCCACCATTTATTGTATTTAATGTTTGGCAACTTGTTATACATTATACCACGTTACTGGAAATGTTACCGATATTTAAACATTCAGCTGATTTTATTTTTTTGTACGTTACATACATTTGTGTCAATACATCATAGGATCATTTACATTTTTTTATGAGTTGTTACTGTACCTTTAACCCCTTAAGGACCAAACTTCTGGAATAAAAGGGAATCATGACATGTCACACATGTCATGTGTCCTTAAGGGGTTAAAACCAGTGATCCTTAACAAATGTTGCAAACTGGATGGTTCTACAGATAGTATAATGCATTTGGAGATTACCCTCTCCTATATAATATAAACTTCGTTGTTGGCCTTTATTCTAAAACTACACCTACCCCCTTGCCCTTGAAGTAAATCTTTCTTCCCCATTTTTCCTTCCTCCCTCATAACTGTTGTCTGTACTTATTTTCTGTCTATTTTTAATCTTCTTTCTGTTGAAAGAGTAACAAAACCATTTTTCCTTAATGTGGCCCCTGCTGAAGATGCATTATTTTTCACTAGGCGTGAACCTCTTATTGTTCAATCTGATGTTGCTTTCATATTTAATTTTTCTTTCTTAAAGCAGTAAAATGTATTTTTAAAAATAAATATATATAATTAACCCCTTAGTGACCAGACCATTTTTCTGTTTTTTTACAGTTAAGAACCAAGGCTGTTTTTACATTTCTGCGGTGTTTGTGTTTAGCTGCAATTTTCCTCTTACTCATTTACTGTACCCACACATATTATATATGTTTTTCTCGCCATTAAATGATCTTTCTAAAGATACCATTATTTTCATCATATCATATAACTTACTATAAAAAGAATTATAAAATCTGATGAAAAAGTTTTTAAAAAAAACACACTTTTTCTAACTTTGACCCTCAAAATCTGTTACGCATCTGCAACCGCCAAAAAACACCCACGCTAAATAGTTTCTAAATTTTGTCCTGAGTTTAGAAATACCCAATGTTAACATGTTCTTAGCTTTTTTTGGAAAGTTATAGGGCGATAAGTACAAGCAGGACATTTATCAATAGTGACATTGTAACACTGTTGTTTGTCATAAATCTCTGAATCACACCTCACATGTACATATTTTTTTAAAGTAGACAACCCAGGGTATACAATATCGGGTATGTCCAGTCTTTTTTAGTAGCCACTTGGTCATAAAAACTGGCCAAAGCTAGCATTAATATGGGTTTGTGTGTTAAAAATGCAAAAAACAATTATGAACATTAACTTTGGAGAGTGTTTGTGACTAAGTGGCTACTAAAAAGACTGAACATACCCCATTTGCAATACCTTGGGATGTCGTCTTTTGCAAATGGTATGCCATCATGGGGGTAATTCTCATTCCTGGGCTACCATACGCTCCCAAAGGCAACATAACCAATCTGGCAAATTTCAATGTGAAAAAAATGAAAACTCAAGCCTTATATTTGACCCTGTAACTTTCAAAAACACTTTAAAACCTGTACATGGGGGGTACTGTTATACTCAGGAGACTTTGCTGAACACAAATATTAGTGTTTCAAAACAGTAAAACATATCACAACAATGATATCATCAGTGAAAGTGACGTGTGAAAAATGCAAAAAACTTCACTTTTACTGACAATATCATCGCTGTGACATGTTTTACTGTTTTGAAAAACTAATATTTGTGTTCAGCGAAGTCTTAATTTGCTAGCAAACTTAAATTCTCTGGACTTTCGGCCTGGGTTGTCGGGCAGGTCCCTCAAATTGCAATTTAAAAAAAATTACTTAATTATGTAAAAATATTACATAAATATGCACGTAGAATTTAAATATATATGCATATTTATATATTGGAAGTCCACGTGTATGTTTATGAAGTTATGTAATTATGTATATGGATATATATATTTCTTATTATTTTTATTTCTATATACATAGATATATAATTTCATTCTAAGTGTATTTTGATATAAATATATATTAAAATCAAAATTTCAGTTAGAAAAAATTACATATATAATTTTTTTAATTTTATTATTTTTACATTTTTTATTTCTTGTTATTTACTTATTTATATTTTATAATATATACATACACAAAATATATAGTTATTATATATATATATATATATATACACGTGAAAAGTAATTAAGTGTATTTTTATATTAATATAAAAGCGATATGTTCTCCTATTTTAAAAACACTAATATTTTTGTTCAGCGAAGTCTCCCGAGAAAAACAGTACAGTACATGTACAGGTTATAGGGTGTCATGGAAAGTTACAGGGTTAATACAGTGCTAGCAAATTAAATCTTCTGGGCTTTCGGCCTGGGTTGTCAGGCAGGTCCCTCAAATTGCAATCAATAAAATTACTTAATTATGTAAAGAATTTACATAAATACGCACGTAGAATTTTAATATATATATTTATATATTTGAAGTCTATGTGTATATTTTTCAAATTATTTATGTAATTATGTATATGGATATATATTTTATATTATTTTCATTTATTTATATATACATAGATATATATAATTTCATTCTACGTGTATTTTGATGATATTAATATATAAATATATATTAATATCAAAATACAGTTAGAATAAAATTACATATATATATAATTTTTTAATTTTTTATTTTAAAGAAAAAACATTTATTTTTATGTACTTTATATTTTATAATAATATATAAATAAAGTTATTATATATAGTGTGTGTATATATATATATATATATATATGTATATATATATATATATATATATACATACGTGTGTAATTTACTTCTAAGTGTATTTTTATATTAATATATGTATATAGTAATCAAAAAATACACTTAGTATGACGTTATTTATATATATCTTGTATAATTATATTTTTATTTGCTAACATATATATTTTTTATTTTATTTTATACATGCAGGGAGACTGCCTGTCAGTTCAGGCAGTCCCCCTGCAGGCAGCACTATGGACGCCTATTACGATCACATGGCCCACGGGGGCCTAATTTGCAGAGGGGGGACTGTCTGGGCTGTCAGGCAGTCCCCCCAGACCGCGAGCAACACCAATTGCAGCTGTTTTTTGTCGGGCGTACTTAGTACGTCTGCGGTACTTAAGGAGTTAACTTGAGAAGGGTAATGATACATATCTGCATATATATCACTTATGGATATATATGCTCTGTGTGCATTTCCTTAACCTTTTCTAACTCATAAATCACATTTATAAAACAAATCCAATTTGTCATCTGCTGGCATTGTTCAAGATTCGCAGAATACAGGTGTGTGCTGATATCGGAGCCAACTTCTACTGTTTGACACACGTCTCCCAAGGCTACATGGCTTCAATCTCAAAAACTATTTCAATCAGCAACATAAAGCGCTGGATTCTGTTCAATGAAATAAATGTTTATTTTATTCTAGAATTACAAACATTTGCTAAAAAAAAAAGCACAGCCTGAAAACAAGTTAAATCATAAGTTGCATCATCAGATATATATATTGTAGTGCTTTGTGCTGGATGTTTAATGGGTTCGTCACATGTGTATCAGGTACTTGTGAGATATTCTCCTTAGGTAGAGGGATATTTACACTAATCTTAATATTTTACTTAAGTCTAAAGTTAAAATGTATTCTATCCTTCATATTATTATTACCATTTATATAATGCCAACATATAGTGTAGTATGTTACAATTATAGGAAGGGAATATATTTTGTGGCAAAAAATGCCCTGCTCAAACGAGCTTACGACCAAAGACGATTTAAGGTAGGTGGATATAAAATGTCAGGTGTCTTGCCCAGAGACACTTACCATTAAGGCGGTCTGACCAGGATTCAAACCTTGGATTCCCATTTCTAATTTGTTTTACCGCTGCTCTGATCTGCCGGTTTTGTCATATCATTATTTATCTTTATCATTCGGCATCTTCAAAAAAAAGTGTCATTAAACATTCTATATAGTAAATCACAGTAATGTTAAAAAACAAAATTATATGATTTTCCAGTAAAACTCAAATACTAATAATGGATTAATGTGCACTGTTTGTTGATATTCCTTAGTTAATTAAATTTCTCTATTTCTGTAGGCTTGTCTTTACTCATATTTGCCTAAAGTGATGGGAGTTTCTGTCCCAAAGAGAAAGCGAAGTGTTTTGTTTAGTTTCAGTAACTGCAGACGCTGGATAACTCTATATTGGACGTCATTTTAGCTGCTCAGAGTCTCACAGCGACTCTCCAGCGATCAGGAAAATACAATTCCCATAATTCCAACACATGGATGGCTATTGTTAGAGGCTCTGTAGTTATTCAATTAGACTGTTCTCCAATGAAAGTAGACATATTGCATTGACAAGTACAAGATCTCCCGTATTATACGCCCTTGTTATCTCTCATTAGGGGACTGTCTCTTGGATGCTCCCTCAATAACTCTAGAAGTTCCTGAGGAGCTGCCGGGTTTATCTTCCGTGTACGATTTAGACAGCCAGTGCCAGCAAGTTTTTGGGAAGGAGTTCTCACACTGTCCCAGCAACCGCCAGGAGGATCTCTGTGCCCAGCTATGGTGTAAAATCCAAGGGGAGCATGTGTGTCACACCAAGAATGGCACCCTGCACTGGGCTGACGGGACGACCTGCGGAGACCAGCGTATGTGCATGGATGGCGTTTGCCTGGGAGAGGAGGCTGTATCAGGGCCCAAGGTAATAATAGGATGGTGTAATTAGTACGTTAACATTTTAGCAATAAAGAAAGTCTGTCTGCGTTTCTTTTAGGCCAACTGTCCCTTTTATAATAACTGCCTTCTGAGGTTCTCCAGAAACTAATAAACTAATAAAACATGAACAATTTACAGTTTCAAAGTTCGAGGAAATCATGGGCAGCAGATTCATTTACATGAATTGTATTGCCTTTGCCTTCTCAGAAAGCAGTCTTGAGGTCAAAGCACAGGTCTAAAATCGGTGAATTACAGTTACGTGCTGAACTAATGAACACTCGTGTGAATTTGCCTTTAACCTTATATGCTTCAGATGGCTACAATGTGTTAGCAAGCTCTTCCGTGTAATTGATTTTTTTGTAGAACTATATATATATATATATATATATATAATAATATTATGTTTTTTTTTAATTTTATTTCTTTAATGACTGTTGTCCAGGTGGCAGTGGATGGAAACTGGGGCAGCTGGGGAGCTTGGGGTGAATGTTCGAGAACCTGCGGAGGAGGGGTACGGTTCTCCCATCGAGAGTGCAATGACCCTGAGCCGCAGAATGGTGGGAAATACTGCATAGGCCAGCGTGTGATTTACGAGTCCTGTAACACCCAGGATTGCCCCAATCAGGGTGAGTAGTGCCTGGAATCGACTCTTGTTAGCAAGTGTGTGTTACAAAATCTAGGGGGACTGCTTCTCATAATAAGCCCAACTGCACCACGGAGCATATACCCATTCAGTTCTCTACCAGCAAAGTGATCTATTATCACTATAAGTCTTGTCGTAGAATGCAATAAGCAACTCTTATAACACGTTTTATTTTTCTTAAACAGTGAAACATCCTAAAAGCTACCCCAGATTTTATGGGGGGATTCAACATTCCATACACCCTGAGAATCCGCCAGTTACAGTGAAACAGACCCAGATTGTATTTGATTTGCAGATTATTTAATCTCCTCTTTCCAGAACAGAGTTTTCGAGACCAGCAATGCGCAAATTATAACCATTACAACTACACGGACAGGGAAGGAAAGCTCCTGGAATGGCTTCCTAAATATTCAGGAGTATCCCCACGAGATCGCTGCAAGTTGGTGTGCCAAGCACGAGGGAGCAGTGAATTCAAAGTCTTCCAACTCAAGGTGAGGGACGGAGGCGATCAAACTTCGCGAACGCAAAGAGGTTTAGTAAACCGTACGTTTTTTAGACAAAAATAGCCACATTCTTCAAGCTGGTTTTCTACTTGAGCTATTTTGACCTAATATTTCAGTCCTTTTGTCAGTTTACCATAATTCCTGATTTCTTTACCAGAATCAAAAGATACCTTGTTTTACGTGTTGTAGCAATGCTTTGCATTAAGGCATTATTCCATCAAATAATTTATTTTTATAGTTAAACTTAGGAACACTCTGGGCACCATAACAACTTCATCGAATCAAACTTGATATGGTGCCAGGAGATGCCTAATCCCGATTTACCTTAAAAAGTTGAACTGTTAACAAATGATTTAACCCTAAAGTCTCCTGTCTGGCACCATTCAGCTATGCCCCCTTTCCCATCCATTTGAATTTTTAAGATTTATGCAGAGATTGTTTCGTCTTTACATATTTTGTGTATCCTGTACTTTTACATTGCTGCCAGTTTTTTTCAAAGTCTGCAGTGATGAACCATTCCAAAATCATCCTTCACTTTTTATTTTCTGTACCAAAAGCTTTTGTTTTGTTACAAAACACAATTTATAAAGGTTTTTAAAGCAATATTTGTATCTATGTGTGCCATATTGCAAGCACTGTGTACTCTGTGTATACTGCATAAATGCCCTCTTTCTGTGCCGTCCTGCAGGTGGTGGATGGCACGCTCTGTGGGCCGGAGAGTTTGTCTGTGTGCGTACAAGGTCAGTGCCTGAAGGCTGGATGCGACCATACTTTGGGGTCTTCTAAAAAACTAGACAAATGCGCTGTGTGCGGCGGCGACGGGTCCAGCTGCAGAAAAGTATCCGGTTCCCTTAATAAGTCAAAGTAAGGATCACTCCGCTGGTCATTGCATGCTTGGGGATATGTGGAGGTATATTTACTGACCTATAAACCCAGAGTTTTACTCCTTTGGGTAACTACATTGGACTTTGGTGCAGCAGTCTGCGGAATCCATCAGTTCTTAAATCCTCATATATTACAAAGAAACTGACAGGGTTATTTACTAAGGTGAGAATTTAAAGTGAGTTTCAGATTACAGACCAGTGGAGTTGTCATTAAAGCAGAGTTGACCTGGAGAATGTTTCCAGCTCGGCTATCTTGACATGATATTTGAAATTCACTTTGAATCCTCACGTTAGTGCATAACCCTGATAACCCTAAAAACAAATTGCTCCGACCGGACTTTTCAATGTAAAATCTCAGAATATTTTGCTAACTTGTCCTAACCTTTACTGCTTCCACTGGAAGGCGATTCCAGGTATCTACTACCCTTTCTATATCACTGTTACTGCTCCCACTGGAAGGCTATTCCAGGTATCTACTACTCTCTCTATATCACTGTTACTGCTTCCACTGGAAGGCTATTCCATGTATCTAATACCCTTTCTATATCACTGTTACTGCTCCCACTGGAAGGCTATTCCAGGTATCTACTACCCTTTCTATATCACTGTTACTGCTCCCACTGGAAGGCTACTCCAGGTATCTACTACCCTTTCTATATCGCTGTTACTGCTCCCACTGGAAGGCTATTCCAAGTATCTACTACCCTTTCTATATCACTGTTACTGCTTCCACTGGAAGGCTATTCCAGGTATCTACTACCCTTTCTATATCACTGTTACTGCTTCAACTGGAAGGCTATTCCAAGTTTCTACTATAATATGAATTACTTCTGTGTTTCCTTTAAATTAATTATGTCCTTTTGAAGAAATGGTCTCCGGAAGAAAAGAGATTGATAACGTGCTATAAGAGAGACAGGGTTTATGCTGGGCTCCCTTTTTAGAGAAATAAGTTTAGAATTAAATGCGTTAACTTAGGCTTGGTGGGAACAAGCAGCTCTCTGCATGACTTGACATGCTTTTTAGTGTTTTAATACATACAACCCCACAAGGAAGGGAGTAACTGGTGCTAAGGGGTCAGAACCCGATGGGTCAGAATTATGATGTCAAAATTCTAAAGCAATCACCTTGTAAAGCGTGTTGTCTATTTCTGGGCGAAAAGTAATTTCGAAGAGTAAGACGTAATTCAAAATGAAGTCAAGTGAGAAATCTGTTTATTAATGTTTGTTATTACCACGAAGAAAGGAACTGTGAGTAACACTGAATAGGAATAACCCTTTAACTCTGTCCCATAGTACGTTAGTACGTTAGTACGTTAGTACATTAGTACGTTGAAACCTGATATTAGCAGAGTGGAACTTATTGACCAGAAGAAGTGATTTATAAATGGTGTCGTAGATAAGATAAGGACATTATTATATCCTTGTATGGAGTAGGCCCAGCTATGCGACCAGAAGATTATTCATAAAATGAAAGGTGGAGTTTTAATGCTAAACTATTGGTTAATTAAGCTACCCAGGGCCATCTATAAT
Source organism: Pelobates cultripes (assembly GCA_933207985.1). NCBI lineage: Eukaryota > Metazoa > Chordata > Amphibia > Anura > Pelobatidae > Pelobates > Pelobates cultripes. The sequence goes on along the minus strand of OW240921.1, from coordinate 121,260,204 downwards.
ATGATTAGGACCCTGGGCAATGCATTTTCTTGGGCCCCATGGGCCCTGTCCCTGCCACTGCCTCACTCCCCAATTACGTCCAACCCGCAATCACACTGACAGACGTACTGGCACATACACACACAGACAGACATTAAAACATTCACAGATACATACTGACACACAAAGTCACTACACACAAATATATACTGGCAGACATACTGACACACACACAGACATACATACATACACAGACACATACATTAACAGATATACTGACACACACACAAACACATACACTGACAGATATACTAAAACACATAGACACATACACTGACAGACACATTGACACACACACACAGGCATACTGACATATACACACAGGCATACTGACATATACACAGACAGACGTAATGGCTGATACAGACAGACATTAAACATTCACAGATATATACTGACACACACATACACTGACATACAAATATATCCTGGCAGACATACTGACACACACACACACACACAGACATACATACATACACACACAGACACATACACTGACAGACATACTGACTGACACACACATACACACACATACTTACATACACACACAGACATACTGACACACAAAGACATGCTGACACACACACACAGACATACTGACATACACACAGACAGACTGGCACATACACACAGACAGACATTAAAACATTCACAGATACATACTGACACACACATACACTGACACACAAATATATCCTGGCAGACATACACACAGACATACTGACACACACACTGACATACACACACAGACATACTGGCATACACACACACACACAGACATACTGGCATACACACAGACATACACACAGACCTACTGACATACATTTAGCCACCCTCCAGGTTCTTACCTTTTCCTGGAGGGTGGTTTCCCTGGTCCAGTGGCAGGCTGAGGCAGATGGGAGTTCTCCTCCTCCCTGCCTTCCTCCTCCCACGCGGCTATCTCCGGTGGGAGGAAGTGACGACCAGGCCCCTGCTGACACATGCTCCCCGGGTGGCCCTTAGTGCATGGGCCACCCGGGGAGCCTCCTCAGTGTGCGGGAGCCGCACCGCAGGGCCTGCGCAAATCGCGGGGCCCACATGAGCAACTGCGTTAAAGACGGCCCTGAAGCTACCTTTAATATCTCTCTGCATGTAAAATGTCATCCATTCACATTATCAACATATTTACAAAAACACTGGCCGGGATTATCAAAGATTACTTCTCATTACTACAACATTAAATCTGCCAAATCATATTGAGCGCTTAAAGGGACACTATAGTCACCAGAACAACGACAGCTTATTGAATTTGTTCTGGTGAGTAGAATCATTACCATCAGGCTTTTTGCTGTAAACACTGTCTTTTCAGAGAAAATGCAGTGTTTACATATAGCCTAGTGATAACTTCACTGCCCACTCCTTAGATGGCTGTTAGAGATCCTTCCTGGGTCATGGCTGCCTAAAATGCATCCAAACATTCAGTGTCTCCTCCCTCTGCATGCAGACACTGAACTTTCCTCATAGAGATTAATTGATTCAATGTATCTCTATGAGGAGATGCTGATTGGCCAGGGCTGTGTTTGAATCATGCTGGCTCTGCCCCTGATCTGCCTCTTTGTCAGTCTCAGCCAATCTTATGGGGAAGCATTGTGATTGGATCAGGCTACCACTTCTGCTGATGTCAGCAGACTGCTTGCTGGTCTGAGGCAGACAGGGCAGAGCCAGCAGCTTCAGGCTTGAATACAAGTAAGATTTTACTATTTTTAGGGAGGCATGAGGGGACCAGGGGGCTAGATGGTGGTGTTAACACTATAGGGTCAGGAATACATGTTTGTGTTCCTGACCCCATAGTGTTCTTTTAAGGAAGGAAAGCCTTTATAAAGACATAGCTATGCTTGCACTTCTCAATAGGAGGACTGTCAGTGAGTGACTATGGTAGTATTTATTCAATATCTCTACACCAGGGGTTGGCAACCTTCTACACTCCAGATGTTTTAGACTACATTTCCCATAATGCTCTTACAGCTATAACACAGGCAAAGCATCAAGGGAGATGTAGTTCACAACATCTGGGGTGTCTATCCCTGCTCTATACATTTCCAGGCAAATCTGTTGTGAATCAGGAATATTTTTGTTTTATTAATTCACATCAGTAATCAACACAGTAAAGGAGGAGACTATATATAAAAGAAGAAAAACTACCACAACAAGATGACATAGTCTTAAATTAGAGGGGCAAAGGTTTAAAAATAATATCAGGAAGTATTACTTTACTGAGAGGGTAGTGGATGCATTGAATAGCTTTCCAGCTGAAGTGGTAGAGATTAACACAGTAAAGGAGTTTAAGCATGCGTGGGATAGGCATACGGCTATCCTAACTATAAGATAAGGCCAGGGACTAATGAAAGTATTTAGAAAATTGGGCAGACTAGATGGGCCGAATGGTTCTTATCTGCCGTCACATTTTATGTTTCTATATTTCAGTTGATTTTCACTTTCATTAACCTTTTCTTTTTCTACGAATACTTTCTGTATTTGAAACTTTTCCACTCAGACATCAAAACCTAGTTTTAGAGTAACTAAGTCTCTGATTTAATATGTTTAGATAAGCTGGACAAGCTTTCAAAATTATGTTTTCAGCATATGAAATTATCAAAAAAACATAAATCTAAAATCTATCATATTTAAAAAAAAAATCTAAATATTAAAATATTTTTAAAAATACTAAATGATTTGAAAAGCTTACCTGAAAATATTAAATCGGACAAAATAAATTCATATGACCGCGCATATCACATCTTAAAATGGAACTGTCACTTCTTTGCAAGTAACAGTTTCTTGTTCCCTCACTTGAGTAAATGCTATTGAAGTGAAAAATGCATTATGTTGACCAATGTAGCCTCTGGTCTGCTACCTATGCTCAAAGGGACACTATAGTCACCAAAACAACTTTAGCTTAATTGAGTAGATTTAGTGTATTTCATGTCTCTGACGTTTCACTGCTTAATTCTCTGGCATTTAGGTGTTATATCACTTTTGTTTCTGTTTATTCAGCCCTGGTCACACCTCCCCTGGCTGTGACTGACACAGCCTGCAAGGTAAGAAGTGGTTTCATTTTCAATCAGATGTAACTCACTTTAAAAGTTTATATCTCCTGCTCTGTAAATTGAACTTTAAGTACATACAGGAGGTTCATGCAGGATCTAGATGGCTATTATCTGTGCAGGAGATAAGAAATTCTAAATTAAACAGAATTTGCAATAAAGGAAGTGTAAACATTAGATAACTCTTTACAGGAAGTGTTTAGGAAGGCTGTGTACGTTACGTGCAGGGAGGTGTGACAAGGGCTGTATAAACAAAGTGATTTTATTCCTAAATGGCAGAATTGAACAGTGAGACTCCAGCGGTATAAACTATACACCAAAACTGCTTTATTAAGCTAAAGTTATTTTGGTGACTATAGTGTCCCTTTAAGTATCTACTGAGAAAGTCAGAGTAATGCATGTGAGTGGTAATTCCATCAATAATGTCAAATGTACTGCAGTGTTTAATTTAATTTACATTATACCAGCTTGTGTAAAAACTTCACAAGCAACAGACTAGTTAGATTGTAACAGCTCTTATTATACTGAACATGAAAAATCCCTATCTGAAGCCTAATTAATATCCATATACAAACTATAAAACTCGGTGTAAGACATTATCTCTTCCTTTCTTTGAGCTGACTTTGAGAATATTTGTTTGAATTACCATTTAATGCCTTTTCTCCAGAGCTTCATATCATAGTTTACAATTTTCCATTAATTTAATTATTGCATTATTGCGTTCACTGTATGTTATGTTAATTAATATTATATTAAAATTCTGGAATCTTAAAGTATTCTCATGTTTCTCTCTATTCAGATACGGATATACCGACATTGTTACTATACCGGCTGGTGCCACAAATATTGATATAAAGCAACGCAGCCACCGTGGAGTCATATATGATGGTAACTATCTGGCAATCAAGCGAACAGATGCCAGTTATCTGCTAAATGGTGATTTTGCCGTGTCTTCAGTGGAACAAGACCTGCATCTAAAAGGAACTATTCTAAAATATAGTGGAACTTCAACCACTCTAGAAAGAATACAGAGTTTCCACCCCCTTCCAGAAGCTTTGACAATCCAACTTCTCAGAGTGGTTGAAGAGGTTGTCCCACCCAAAGTCAAGTATATGTTCTATGTTCCAAAGATGTTGACTTATCCAAAGACAAAGTCCAAGGACAAGATATCCCACCATTTGATAAAGCCTCTGTTGACTTCTCGGTGGGTTTTTGGAGACTGGTCTCAATGTTCTAAGACTTGTGGCTCCGGTTGGCAAAGGAGGACTGTAGAATGCCTAAATTTAGAAGGGGGGGCCTCGGAACAGTGCTCTCCAGAACTAAAACCGGAAGACATCCGACACTGTGGGGATTTGCCCTGCCCTATATGGAGATTCATGAGTTGGTCACCATGTTCTCAAAGCTGTGGGGAAGGAATTAGAACCCAGAGGGTGTTTTGTGTAGACTACACAGGCAAACAGATAGATGAGGCCAAATGTGACCCAGGAAAACGACCTGCAGAGGTTTCAACTCCATGTGTACTTGTGGAGTGCTGAACCAAGGTGAGGAGGAGGACATACCATATGGGCAGCTATTCATATTAGCCCAATACTGCTGATGGAGATCAAAATGAATTCCTTTTACACTGGAACCATGAGAGAACCGAAGAGCTACATTGAACAAAAAATGTTTCCTTCATCTCTTCCAAAAAAAAGAACGCTGTTTGTAATTTCCGTTTAGTTCACGTACAGAACAAACCTTTGCTGACATTTTCACTTTCTCACACTCAGCCTTAAAACATTGTTGCAAGAACAATGGACCTTTAAACCTTCCTGGGTCTAAGGAGACTTTTCTTACATCAGCAGCTATTGGAGCATCTGTGCACTAATTGACCAAAGCGGGTCCTAGCCCTGCTTTAAGGACTAACGGCAAAACATGGACACAATTTGTCTCCAGTTAGAAATCTACCTCACTAGGATTATCCCTAACCTTTTTGTATTACTGCAATGTTAATTGTTTGTTTCCACTTCTATTGCAGAAAGCTCTGTGATTTAATGCTTTGCTGTGCCACGCTATGTACTAACCAGTTCATTGTCAATATGTTCTCTTAAAGCCAACAAGTATTATGTCAGTATTTTCGATGAGTACCAGCTTATTGTACATGTGAAAGTTGTTATATAATTTCTTCTTACTTTTGCGTCCATCTGGTCTGATGTATATATCATAAACATTAAGGATCAGGAAAGCAAGTTATCCGTAGGACATTAGGTGACACGGACGCTATGTGATGTTGAAAGTCACTATCACTAAGTTTTCAGCAACTTTGACTTTGGTCTGTAAGAATGTAAGCTTCGTGGCTAACATGGAATTTAAGATTCAATATGATTGGCTGCATCAATTCAACCAGATAGTTTAGCTTTACGTTTCTCAACGTGAAGTACACACACCTTTCCACTTTAATGTATTAACCATCTCATTTCTACTCAAGAAAAGAATGTTATGCCTCTTGCCCCCTTTACATAATAAAATGGTCATCAGCTTTCAAATTCTGGCCATAATTGAAATTTGTTTACAAGCCAGTTGGGAGCAATAGTGAAGCAGTTTGTGTCTGGACACTGTTAATAATCTAAATGATCTTCATTTACTCACAGTCCACTGAATCCTAGTTTGTACATAATAATGATTGTCCAGAAAGGGTGTAAATATACCTGCCCCTCTTCCGCCATCATTAGCTGAATATAACCCACCAAGTTTGTCTGGGGAGCGATCTCTCCATCAGACCGGGAGAGCAGATTTGGGGGGTGCACTGGGGAGATAAAGGCAGCAATGAGTTCCGTTATTTCTTCACGAATGGCGGTCAGATTTAGCAATGAAATGGAAAGCTCGTCTCTGGCGAAAGATAGATTGCCACCAACAGAAAGCACACAAATCGCAGCAGTCACGTGAAATGAAGATGCCGGCTGTTAAAGTTTCAGCCAGTCCTCAGATTCTGGCTTTTGCAGTCTTTGAGCAACTCTGTGAAAAGCGAATGTACGCAGACATTTAGCTCCTTCCCTAAAACAAAAGGGGGTTAGCAAATACTGCATGGGTTGCGTCTCACTGCTTCTGGTTTGCCTTTCACTTTAAATTAATTTTAACAGAATTACAAAACCCAATAGAACTGAGATCCCAACAAGCAATTTCTGACATTAATCTTTCATTTTCTGACAAAGTAAGAATGCTTTGGACAAGCGATAAGATCTCCCCACTGCCTGCTAGGTTTTATTGGCAGATAATTGATCTTTTTCTTCCAAGAGGAATCTTTGTTCTAGGAAGCATTTTCTGCTGTTGTTGGATTGAAACTCCCATCTGCTTAAGCCATCCCATAAGATGGGTGTAAGCTGCACAGCCTTTCCTACTGAGGCTGAAATTTTAGTTAAATAGTTAATGCAAGATAAGATTTCCTCTGGCTGATGAAAGATCGGGTGGATGCAGCTTTTAAAAACAGCTGGAAAACATCTGGGCTCCTATGTAAATTCCCAGATACTCTCCCAAGTGTGGGAATAGTTTTACTCGGCTGCAGGCTTGTCTCACAATCCTGGTTTAGGAAAGACAGCCAGGTGTATCCAGGTGGCCATCTGGAAACATTAACCATGACACCACTGAAAGAAATCTGCCCGTGGCCAACGAAGCAACCCACTTTTTTTCTATTTTTAATTTTGAAATTTGTTTAAGATATTAAAATAGTATATTTTTGTAGTGCTATTACAATTACAACAATGTATATGGCGCCAACACATTCTGCTGTGCTGTACAATAGGTAAACAAGACAAAACATGTTTGACATATGAGAACAGTAGGTTCTCATATGTCAAAAATGGCCCCTCCCAAATGAGCTTACAATCTTAAAGTTCTGTAAATGTAAATCTATACATTAAATGCATAGATCAAACTACGTAACACTACCACCACTTAGGATATGTTGTCAATGGCTCGATGTGCTTAAATATTCGAAGGAATTGCTTATACATAGTGACCACCAAATTTATTCCATTTGCCCTATGTAATGGCCTGCTGAGGGTTAATATATTTATTGGGCTAATCAGTCCTAACATGAAGGGCCTTTATTAACCATTTCAGTACCAAATGAGGTTAGACAGATCTGCGCACTTCTTTTGCATGCAAATAGTTACATTTAAATGAGTCTTATTTACTTTGGTGGTGAGAAATGTATGTAGACCCTCATTAACATCACGGAATGTTTTAGGACATTTGTTAAAAAACAACATATTTAGAATGTAATCTCAGTTGTCCTGACCCACCTGAATTTTATCTCAACCTTATTGAACCTCCCATGTTGTGTATCGTTTAACGACGTAGAATTGTCTTAACTGTCGCTATGTGATTATAACCCCATATGGCCTCTTTATCTTATTTTCAAAGGCTTTATGTAAAGTTTTTAAAATTTATATAGTTTTTATTTTTTTTATTTGTATTTAGAGATAACTTAAAAAGTTTTAACCATTTGCTTAAAATGTATTTTTAGCCTGCTCACTTCCTGGTATGGCCGCTAGGGGAGCTAGTGTGTGTTTGTGACAACGCGATTTCCTAAATCAAGCTTTTTAACAAAATATAATGTGTAAAGTGCCAATAAACTTTCTAATTTTGTATAAAAAAAAATGTGTCATTATGCCTGATTGTCGTCTTTGTTGCTTTTATATGTGTCTGAGGCTCTCAGTATGCATAAAAATCACACTGTCTCATAAATAATTAGATTTTAGATTTGGAGATTCAATTCATTATGAATTGCAATTTGTTCGAATTTGGGGCGATTGGGTGATTTTTCGAATGCCTGAACTCTGACTAAAAATGAAGCAGAATCACAAACCATACGCGCATGTTTGTTTTAGTCCACGATTTGGAATTACGCATGTAGCTACTAAAAAAATGTGATTGATTGAAAAAAGATGATAGGGGACAGTCAATAAATATATTTTTTTGTAAAAGGATACACTTCGAGAAATAGTAATAATTATTGGTTTTGTCCCATATCTTCAAAAGCAGGAAACGTAAAATACACCATATAGTGCAAATCAATTTGTAACCACGTGTAGATAAACTACATTGGAATAACTAATTGGAATAAAGTTTTTAGATTTTTACCCCCCTGAGTACTTGCTTTTATCAAGTTCGGAATGGGTGATTGGGGTTGCTATAGAAAATGCATCTCTGAGGTGGCTTGGTTGAAAGGGGTTCCAAGCCGGATGACGTTTCTACAATCTTACCAGGGAACCTCTTTCGCTACATGCGGTCTGGGCTCTATTTCCTGTAGCGGCTAGCACGATCAGACCGCGCTTTTATTTCTGTTCTTTGTTGCTATGATTTGTTGCAAATAGTGACTTTTCTTAGCCTTTTAAAGACACACGCGTTAGTAGGTTTTTGTTTATGTTTGAATGTAACAGTCAGTATCATGTTGGATCAAATAAATGTAGCTTTTCCAAACGGTTACTAAATGATTTGCACTGTGAGGTGTAGTATTTTTGTTTTTCCATGTCTACACAAACTATTAGTATTACTATTTCTTTGATCGCACCATTATTCTTTTTTTTGTTTATAGAATTGTTTGATCGCTTCGAGAAGTTGCAGTTTTTAGGAAGTTTTTAGCTATTCTTGTTTTATTTATTTCACGTGTGACTTTTTACATCCGTTAGCACATTATCGCTGGGAAACCGGTGAATCTATGCGCAGAGAATCTCTGAAATCCCTAGAATCCCCACGCTAGAGAGCTGGTCGTAAGTCTGAGCAGTCATAAACCAGATAGGTCGCAAAGTGAGGAGCACCTGTATTACATGTTTAATAAATATATAATATAGAAATTGTTTACTATTTCTCCTCTGTTTGCCTCGATTGGATACTTTGTCTCACTTAATCCATGAACCTCACAGATATTATGTATATATTTTGCAGTGCACTGATTGGTCAATTTTCGCGCCCTTTGGATTTGTCTTTGATTTGTTTTGCTGAATTTTTATTTTGTTAACAAAATGTGGGGAAACAGAACCGCCACATGGACAATATATTTGTAACTTTTTTTTTAGATGAACTGGTTCAGCAGACACTAGTTGTTTTGCTGTGCACAAATCTGTTATTTAAATACAGCCGATACTTCCTGCAGTACAGTACAATGTGCAGACAAACATACACAGAATTGCAGCATGGAAAGGTAAACACCAAAAGTCCAAAATGAGTAAGGTGAAACCACTGAAAAAGGCATGCTATACAAACTGAAAATGGATTGTAAGGCGCGTTTACAGTATTATATTTCACAACTTTAAGGGCGTCGTTCCACTGAAAATGATAAAACCTCAGATAATGCGCTAATTTCCCAGAGTTCCTGGCGCTGTTTGATTATTTCAGTGGCAGGTTCCACTATGTATAAATCCGCCTCAATGTTGGTGTTTTGTGTGCAACAGACAATTCTGCAAACGGCAAAATATTGAGATTTTATGATTCAAGTGAAAATGAAAGATCGTTCTCTACAGAGACACAAACCATGTTAACGGGCAACAAGACTCAGCTATATTTACTAGTCTGTCCTTAAAGGAACACTCCAAGCACCATAACCACCGTAGTGTTATGTAGTGGTTATGGTGCTTGGATTACTCTGGCATCCTCCTAGTGTAAGTAGTCAAACCACTTGCTAACAGTTTGACAACTTACATGGCTCACTCCCTATGTGTGAGTTGGAAGCTCTCTGCTTTCATATAAACTTGGCAGTGCAGGGCTGAGCTCATTGGCTGAGAGCAATTAGCTGACACTCTCAGTCAACGAGCTTGCTCTGAATGGCAGTATGAGTGTTCTTTTAACCACTTAAGGACGAAACTTCTGGAATAAAATGGAATCATGACATGTCACACATGTCGTGTCCTTAAGGGGTTAAAGAAACATCTTATATATGATACTCTAATTTCTCCTTCATATCCCAGTCATTCCTCAACTCATTTACTTTATCTTTACTGCTTCCACCGGAAGGCTATTCCAGGTATCTACTACCCTTTCTATATCACTGTTACTGCTTCCACCGGAAGGCTATTCCAGGTATCTACTACCCTTTCTATATCAATCTTAGCCGTTACGGGAAGGCTATTCCAGGTATCTACTAGTGATCCTATAGAAACGCTGTATAACAGGCGCTAGGTACGGTATTTAAGATTGAAGTTACTGCAGGGACTCTATTTTCTGTGTTACAATGTACATTGCTCAGAGAATGCTTCGTACTGCAAATGCTAAATAAAATATGGAATTAAACATGCTTTGAGTTGTTTTTTCACAAATTCGAAAACAACATGTGTGACTTGTTAATGTTGCAATATTCTCCTGTATGAGAGAACATTGTGTATATTTGTTATGGTCTTACATGTGAGATACATACATACCACAATTATGTTTATGAGGACTTCACGTTGATATATGTTTTTTGGGTAAAGCATGTAGATCCAGATTGAAGCAATCTGACTGAGGATTTATCACTTTTACAACACTCTTGACTTTTTAATGAAAAGATTTAATGAACTATTCTCCTGGATGGCAAAAATGAACTGAACCTGGAACAGTTCGCATAGCGTGTTCCATCATCCATTTCAGGTGGAAAGGCAGAAATTGTATCCCTTGAAGTGCTGGGCAGATACTCCAAACACCATAACCACTACAATGCACTATAGTTATTATGGTGCCAGAAAGTCCCTGGCACAACCTCCTGTTATGAGTAAAACCATGTTAGAGCAATTTGACTACTTACTTGGGTTCTCCCATTCACCGCTGCCTTCCTCCACTCAGGGGCGTACCTAGAGCATATGGTACCAGTGCATATCCTGTGTTTGGCACCCCTAACCCCCTACTTTAATATGTAAAAAAAACACCTGTAATATTATGTTTAATGTTTTCATTTTTAATAATTGCACAAATGTGTAAATTTTGAAAAAATCCTGTCCTGCCTCCTTCTACAAAACCCATCTCCTGCCTGCCGTTCTACAAAAAGCATGTCCTGCCCCCGTTCTACAAAACCCCTACACCCCCTTCCACAAATCCCCTGCTCAGCCCCTCTTAAACAAAATCCCTGTCCCCTTCTACAAACTCCTGCACCCCCCTTCCATAAAACTCCTGCATCCCCCCTTCCCCCAAAAACTGCATCAACCTCTAAAGCCCCTGCTCAGCCCCTTACAATATAATTCATTTTTTACACAACAATATTAGCAACAGTCTTCAGAGTCCAGTCCCAGGCACATAGTCGCTCACAAACAGTCACAGACACAGTTACAGGCAGACAGTCACACACAGTTACAGGCAGGCAGTCACACAAACAGTTACAGAAAGTCACACATACTATTATAGGCAGATAGTCACACACACACAGTTACAGGCAGCATCCCCCATTCACCTGCAGACAGTCACACAAACATAGTCACATGCAGACAGTCACACACACACACACTCACAAGCACACTGTCACACATACACAGGCAGACAGTCACTCTCACACACACACACACAGTCACTGACAGACAGTCACAAGCAAACAGTCTCACATACACACAGTTACAGACAACCACACATACACACAGTCACAGGAAGTCAGTCACACACACACACACACAGTCACAGGCAGGCAGCCTCACACACACATACACACACACACGCAGAGTCACAGGCAGACAGTCCACACACTCTCTCTGTTACGTACAGACAGTATGGGCTGGAGGAGGAGTGGACCCATTGAAGTCCCTGGAGTCTGTAAGTTGGGGGAGCAGGGACTCCATCCTGCTTCCCTCGATGTGCAGCAGTAACAGCAGCGGGTGGAGGCTGTGTTTAGCTCTGCCCCGCAGACTGTTTGGCTCCGCCCCAACAGCTGGTTTGGCTCTGCCCTGCTGCTGATTAGCTCCTCCCCTGTTTTTTCCTAGATGCCGCTTTGCCAGGGCTTTGAAGTTCTGCAACTGCCTGTCCCAGCGTGTGTGAGCTGTGCGGCTGCCATGGCAACCTGTCCCTGCCCACAGCTCGCACATCCTAAGGCCGCCCTGGTCATGGCACCCCCTAGTGAGAGGCACACAGGGCGGACCGCCCCCCCCTTTACTACGCCACTGCCTCCACTACTTCCTAAGGAGAGCCGGAAGCTTACTACGCCTAGCCCGGTTAGATAGAGCCTGAATAGAGGCAAATAACCCAACGTTTGCTAATTTCCACAGAGGAGCATTCTGGGATCCCGGCTGGAAAAGGGTATAACTGCATGATATCATTACACCAAGTTTCTGCATTTACTGCACATTGCCATGATATACAAGGCGTATGTATTTATTGCATTAATAGCAATCCCTTGCTGGGAAATTCTTCAGAACTCCAGTTACTAAATGCTTGCCTGGTTAGGGAGATCCCCTTATTGATTAGCAATATCCAGGTGTCCAATGGGGCCGCCAATTGCTCCCAGGGCTGCTCTCTAACTACTATTCCCATCTAAATGCCCAACTGCCCCAGTGCATAGCACCAGTGGCATACCTACCACGGTCGCAGGAGTCACAGCTGCGACCGGGCCCACCACTGTAGGGGGCCCGGCCGTGTTCCCCCTGTGAGTGTGTGTCTGAGTGTATGTGTGTCTGTAAGTGTGAGTGTGTCTGTAAGTGTATGTGTGTCTGAGTGTGTCTGTGAGTGTTTGTGTGTCTGAGTGTGTGTGTCTGTGAGTGCGTATGTGTCTGAGTGTGTGTGTATGTGTGTCTGTGAGTGCAGGTGTCTGTGAGTGTACGTGTGTATATGTCTGAATGTGTGAATATGAGTGTATGTGTGTATGTCTCTACATGTGTCTGTATGTATGGGTCTGCATGTGTATCTGTTTGTCTGCATGTGTGGGGGGCGGGGACGTGTGGGGTAGGAGGTAGATGTATGGGGGGGCCCCAGGGCAATTTTCGCACTGGGGCCCTGTGGTTTCTAGTTACGCCTCTGCATAGCATTTTAATTCTTTCTATTCAATTACCTTGTATGTCTGTCAAAACATCTGTTTTGTTTGTGCACATGTGTCTATCACTGATATTAATGTGATAGACACATATTAATGGGTTGGAAAAATCGAACTATGGGCCGCTAAATTGCTTTTGCCACCCATGCCACAAGTTGGCATCCCTCCCCTGCAGCCAGGGCACTCGTTCCGTGGCAGGAAAAGAAAAAAAGCATTGAAAAAAATCTAATTGAAAAAAAAATCTAAATGTTTTTTGTGAATAAAAATTCACAAGGAAAATGCAAATACGACACTATTTACTATAGACTCGACATGCTCTCAGGAAGCTCAAGGTGATACAGATTTGCTTTTTACAGTGACATGGTTCCCACCAAAATAATATATAAACTTCATAGCACAGTGTTTTATAAACATCTGTAAACACAAAACAAGACAATTATTTAGTTGCAGGAGTACGCAGTATTTTGTAACCGGTGATCAATAATTTTCAGGTCTGGTCACGTTTGCCCCGAGTCATACAAATTCTGGGTGTACCAAGTCACGGGTTATGATAATGAGGCCCACGGACCTTCTCCCTCCTCATTGAATTCAAAAGTAAAAATAAAACACTGACAAGGGGTTAGCCAATAAAGCAGGAATTCATGGGGCAATTTAAAAAATGTGGTCAAAATATTGCAAAAATAACTGTGTTAAAGACGTTATAAACTTTTGATATTTTGATTTTAAATTGCAACATTGTAGTTGTGCTAGCACAAGGTAGATATTAAATAAACTATAAAATGAGCATAAGTAGTCAGTATCATGGCAGGTACACCATAAGACACAACAGAAGTTGAGTACCAGCAGGGTTAATCACTAGAATCAAATTTTTAGCAATTAAACCTAAGTGAAAAAAATTGAGACTAAAATAGCTGATTTGGAAGTATTCTCTAAGCCCTAATACATCTAGGCTATTTTAGTCTCCATTTTGCAATTTAGATTTAATTCAGGGAAAGGTTTGAGAGATTGGGGGACGTTGAGACAGTAGGGTAGAGTTTCAGCCATTGGACCATTGGAAGTTAAACAATGAGATATGGTCGAGGATTGAGAAAGTATGTATGGGTTCTGAGATACCAGAATGATGTGACACACAGCAATGATTTGAGAATTATCAGGAAAGAGAAGACATGAGGGGCGGGATATAGATGGTAGAAAAGAGTTTTGCTGGTAAATATAAGTTGTAGGTTCCAGAGGTATTTGCCCAGTGTTTCATCAGCACAGAGACCTTTCTAATAAATTATTATTTTATTTTTTTTCTATAAAAACTTTTCTTTTAACTGGAAAAATTGCATTGCATTCTTTAATATACTCTCGCACTATCTTGGCAAAGGTTCTGTACATTATTAATTCTCCAAACAGGTACAGAATCAAGGTACAAATACAGATACGGTCAACCTATAAAAAAAGAAAACAGTGAAAAAAATAATTTAATACATTGAGACATGACGTCGAGGTCGAATTTAGAAAAACATTTTGGTTCTTTGGAAATAAAAGAAATTCGAAGTTTATGAGAATTTAGAAGGTAAACGTTTTAAAAACAGGTAATTTATTTACTGTCATCCTAAATTCGTCATATACTTATAGGAATCCCCCTTGTGGCAGCCAATATGTTGTGTGAACCATAAGAAAATAAAACATATATCAGAACACCAAAATAATATTAGAAAAAAAATATAAGAATTGCTCAGTTCTTTTATTGTATGATCTAAATATAGGTATTATATATTATTATATTATAAATATTTCATATTTGCAGCCATAGAGTATGTGGGGAAAAGATTTATTTACATTTTATATAAGAAGATGGAAGTTTTACTCGGCTGTCATGGACCCAGGATTCAGGGTACATCGTTACATAGCTGAAAAGAGATTTGTGTCCATTAAGACCAGCCTTCCTCACTGGGCCGGTGCAAGAACTTTTGGCTACACAGCTAAAGATGCATTTTGCCCTCCCCCCCCCCTAAAATGGGGGCTGTGGTGGTTGGGGGACAGGGGCTGTGGTGGTGGAGGGACAGGAGCTGAGGAAAGGGGACATGGCTGAGGAAAGTGGACAGGGGCTGAGGAAAGTGGACAGGGGCTGATGAAGGAAGGCAGGGGCTGAGGAAGGGGGGCAGGGGCTGAGGAAGGGGGGCAGGGGCTGAGGAAGGGAACAGTGAGTAAGGAAGGAGGGCAGTGGGTGAGGAAGGGGAACATGGGCTGAGGACGGGGGGCAGGTGCTGAGGAAGGGGACAGGGGCTGAGGAAAGGAGACAGTTGGTGAGGAAGGGGGACAGGGGCTGAGGAAGGGGACCAGGCACTGATGAAGGGGGGCAGAGGCTGACGAAGGGGGACAGAGGCTAAGTAAGGAGACAGTGGCTGAGGAAAGGGGACAGGGGCTGTGGAAGGTGAACAGGGGCAGGAACTGGGAAGGGGGACAGGGGCTGAGGAAGAGGGACAGATGCTGATGAAGGCCGGACAGAGTCTGATGAAGGGGGGGCAGAGGCTGATGAAGGGGACAGGAGGTGAGGAAGAGGGACATGGGCTGAGTAGGGGGACAGGGGCTGAAGAAGGGGACAGGGGCTGATGAAGGGGGACAGGGGCTGATGAAGGGGGACAGGAGCTGATGAAGGGGACAGGAGCTGATGAAGGAGACAGGGGCTGAAGGAGGGGGACAGGGCCTGAGGAAGGGGGACAAGGGCTGAGGAAGGGGGACAAGGGCTGAGGAAGGGGGACAAGGGCTGAGGAAGGGGGACAAGGGCTGAGGAAGGGGACAGAGGCTGTGGTGGGGCTGCTTTAAAAAGTAGGTTAATTTAAAAAAACATGAGGCTTACCTTGGGCCAGGGAGGGGTGGAATAGGAGCTGGAGGCAGCCCAAAGCAGCCTGGGAAGTCAGTCGGCCATTCCTGATGATGTCAGGAGGAGGGGGCGTGACGTCCTCTGCTCTTCTCCCAGACTCCCCAGCGGTCCTGAGAGAAGAGCAGTGGAAGCCTCTCCCCCTCCTCCTGACATCATCAGGAAAGGCCAGCTGACTTCCCAGGCTGTTCTGGCTGGCTGCAGGGAGAGAGGTAAGTTGAAAAATCCGAGTCCAAAGCCGAGTCCACGCCCTCACCATGGGCGTTTGCAGGAGGGGAATAGGGCAAATTGCCTCCCCCCTGAATTTTGCAACTTGCCTCCTCCCCTAAGGCAATTTTCCCTCCGACTGTGACAGCTCAGTCTGAGAGAAAGGAGGAGGAAGTTGCTGGGGGCCACATTTAGGCTGCCAAGAGGCCGGAGGGAACACTGTGAGGCTCCCTTCTGAATCCCCACCATTGTTGTGCCTCTTTGCTTCGCCTCCCACACTCACGCACCACCCCTCACAAGCTCCACCCCGCACACACGCTGATGACGAAGGAAGAGGACAGAACATGGAGACCACCTCCCAGTGATCTCAGTCTCCCACAGCCTTCTGTGACAGGTAGGCTTCAGCCCATGACAGTGTGTGTGAATGAGTTTGTAGTGACCATTTGTGTATCACTGAGCTTGTCTGTAGTGAGCATGTGTATCACTGAGCTTGTCTGTAGTGAGCATGTGTATGTGTGTGTCAGTGAGTTTGTAGTGACCGCATGTGTATCAGTGAGTTTTTCTGTAGTGAACTTTATAGTAAGCATGTGTGTCAGTGAGCTTGTCTGTAGTAAACATGTGTGTGTCAGTGAGTATTTTTGTAGTGAGCATGTGTGTGTGTCAGTGAGCTTTTCTGTAGTGAGCATGTGTGTGTGTGTCAGTGAGCTTGTGTGTGTCAGTGAGCGTGTCTATAGGGAGCATATGTGTGACAGTAAATGTGTCTGTAGTGAGTATGTGTGTGTCAGTGAGCGTGTCTATAGGGAGCATATGTGTGATAGTAAACGTGTCTGTAGTGAGTATGTGTGTGTCAGTGAGCTTGTCTGTAGTGAGCGTGTGTCAATAAACTTGTCTGTAGTAAGTTTGTGTTTGTATACCAATGAGTTTGTCGGTTGTAATCCTGTGTGAGTGTCAGAGGTTGTACTAAGTTTGTGTGTACCAGTAAGCTTGTCTGTGTGTGTCAGTGAGATTGTCTGTCAGTGAGCCTATTAGTGTGTATCAGTGAGCTTGTTTTTTTATGTCAATGAGCTTATGTGTATCAATGAGCATGCAGAGGGTGGAGACACTGAATGTCAGTCACACTGTGCAGCACTGCCCCAGGAAGCACCTCTAGCAACCATCTGAGGAGTGGCCAGTGAAGTTATCACTAGGCTGTAATGCAAACACTGCATTTTCTCTGAAAGACGCCTGAAGGTAATGATTATACTCACCAGAACAAATTCAATAAGCTAAGCTCTGTGGGTATAAACACCTCTGCACAGCTGCAATAAAGTCAGTTCTGTTTAACCCCTACATGTAGCATTGACTCAAGATGTGGGGTAAAGACTATAATCACTGTTATAATCACTGCTATAATTACTCGCAACATTTCACCTCTGAATACTGTTCGGAGTACTCTGAGCTCCTAACGGCACCAAATACTCTGTCTCAGCAAGGCGATATCGGATGGTCCGAAAATAGCCTAGGAAACCGAGAAGTAACGGGGGTACTCAGTTGTAGAACTCCCAGGCCATTAACACAACTGCTTCTTTATCTTTGGCTAATGTTTCATACCTTTTATTAGATAACTACTGAGTTTTCTCAATTTATACTGTGTTGCATAGGTTTTTCAATTTTATGTTCGCTGTATTTCTATTCATTCATATGTTTATAATTTTCTGTGATAAAAAAACAAGGATAAAAAGTCTTGAGGGAAGCAACCTGCACTAATTTGTTAATTGCTATTTTAATTTGCGTTTTCATTTCCTTTTCACAGGGGTGGGTGTGTAACTGTAAGTTTACTGTGCAGAGGACAAGTTCACATTTCTTCACACGTACTCTACAGACAGAACTATTAATATATTGACAGTAACTCAGCCGGACTATATGAGGAAATTATTATAGCCTGACACAGATCTGTGCTGTTCTGATTAGCTATGCCTGGATCACGCTGTGATATCCCTTTCATTTTATCTGCTTGGTATTTTAAAGCAGGATTCATTGTCCTTTTTTTGAACTGGGACAATGTCAGACACATTGCAACGTTTAAAGTGACTCTCTCATCGTACATTGTCTATGTAGAATCGTGGAACAGTTTCAAAACTACCCTGGGGTAATTCACTGTACCAGGATCCTAGATAATTTAAAAAGAAATTGCAGGACTTGGCCCAAATTCTGTTATAGAATTGTTAAGCATTGGTCTTGCATTGTTTTCTGTAATGTCAACATAATCCACCGGTCAGTGTGTGTGCCACGTTCCACTTCTGGCTGTCAATGGCATACTGGGCACCTTGCCACCACGCATCCTCATGTGCAGAGCGGAGAGTGATCTATACATTGTGGGTGCTGTTCCTACAATACGTGGGTGCTGCATGGTTGTGTGTGTTGTGACACTACTTCAGCATTTCTTAACTGGGAGTATAGGAAGCAAACTGTGAGGGTATGATAACTGAACGATGAATGTATGGCAACCAATCTATGAGCCGAAAAATGTGAAAAATCCCTATTTTAAGATTTTCTTTAAACTCTTCTGTTTATGCTAAATGCATGGATATGACTTTAAAGTACGGTGAAGAGGGTATGTGGGCACAGGGGGAGTAAATGCAACCTGTTTTGGCAATGTACTATAATTAAATTAAAGGGACACTATAGACAGCCAGACCACTTCATCTTATTAAAGCGGTCTTAGTGCAGTGATCCTGTAGTTATAACCCTTTGACGTAAAACATTGGCTTTTTGTTAAAACGGCAATTCCTTAATTAATGGGTTAATTATATATATTAGAGGCACTTCCGCCTCCATAACTAAGTAAAACTTGGTCCATCAATCAAATGCTGCTGATAGCGGGTAGCAGCATTTAATTGAAGGAGCCCAATGTTTTGTTGTGCATGCATTCTCCTATCCAATGCGCCTCTATGATAACCAGTTAATTGGACGACATTCCAGGTGACGTCAGATTGGATGCTGACATCGACGGAAGCGGAGTTTGAGGCTGCGGCAATGGAGTCTTGTTTGGGGTAAGTAATCTTTATTTAGCTTTTACTGAGCAAAGGGGGGTTGACAGTGATCACACCGCCATAAGGGTACACAGAGTCGCGAAATAATAATTATTTACGGCAATATAAATTACATTGACGCATATAGGATTTCATGCCTACATATTAAATTAGTTTGAAAAGAGACACTAAGTCCTTCAATCCTGAACTTTCTACGGACTCTTATTTCAACCTACATAATCGTTATTCCCTGAAATGATGTTCTCCCCAGATTCGTTTGCATGATTTGAAAGGCATGACTTAAGGTTTGTAAAAATAGAATTTATACGGTTAACGTAAACCGCCGTATTGGTGATCCAAATGTTGGCAATTTCATTATGATGGGAATTCATTTAACCAAACTATGATTTTTGGATTCTCTTCCCTGTCAAATGGTCCAAAATGACATTCTGGGATCCGCCAACCAATGGTGTACCGTCAGGCGAAGCCCAGGGGGTACATAAACATGTGGAGTTGCAATAAAACAAGTACTGAAACAAACATTGTTATAATTAAAGGCTCCTTAGACGTACCCTTTAATCCAGAGAACTGTGCACTGTATCCTTGACTTCTGAATGTGTAAATTATAACATGGAATGAAGCCTAGAACAAGGGATGAGATCATAGCAGATTTAATGAAGCAGCCGTTACACGACCAATGCTTTCATAGCACGGAAAGGTCTGAGTGCTTACAATCCGTACACCCAGTCAGGGCTTACAACTAACCCCTAAGAGGGAAGCAGAAGCTGGAATGACACTTGGCTAAAATAGAATAGATTACTGAATTAAATAGCCCTGTCCTAGGGTGACTGCCTGTTAAATACCAACAGCTTGCTTCTCGCAACTGACCCAGAGCTAGTTGGCACCGATGGAAATGTTAAGAGGATGACTTCATTCTGATCTTGATTCATTTGCCAGAAGCTGAACTCGTTAACCCAATCCACGCTGGAGATACCGTTTATGAATTTGCATATCTTTATAACAGAAGAAAAGATCATGGTTGCCAAGAGATATTTCTGGCTTACCAGTTTAAACCACCAAATATATTGCCTAAACGACTCAATGTGTGCCTTTTTGGTGACCCGCAACCAGAAATTTCACAACCATTCATAAAATTGCTTTAAAAAAAAAGTTACATTGACAATGCATTGTTACGGCGAAAGTAACCTAGCCACGGGCTCTTGGAGGGGCCTGCTGGCCAGCCTCTTGCCAAAAGACTATGGGCCCTCTAAAAACTTATGTGATTTATGTACTTTTGTACTCCAGAAAGAGAGACCGACGTTAGCCCTAATTTCATGGAACTGTTTTGGGCATAGCATGATGTGCACGGTCGGTCAAAACTATGACTTCCAAGGAAACCCCGAACCCCTGAACCGATCTGGATGATTTCTGGATATGTTGGTCCCCCAGATCGGGGCTATCAGGGGATGTGACTTTTGTGGGATT
Source organism: Pelobates cultripes (assembly GCA_933207985.1). NCBI lineage: Eukaryota > Metazoa > Chordata > Amphibia > Anura > Pelobatidae > Pelobates > Pelobates cultripes. The sequence goes on along the minus strand of OW240921.1, from coordinate 121,239,552 downwards.
TCCATGTGTTCTGGGAACTTTTGGGGGTTGTTAAAATGTATGTTTTCTGTGCCTGGAGATAATTGAGTTTAGTACAGTTCCTGACTCAATTATCTCTCAGGCACAGGGGAAGGATTATCCTGTTTTGTGTGGAAATGTCCTGGACCTGAAAGCCAATGTAAATACAGTGTGTACTTTGTCACAGTCCCCTCTTAGGTCCAGTGGGGAATGCCCCTGGAATAGGTTATGGAAAACCCCTTGCATGGGGACTTGCATATAAGGCCAGTTGTGGCTCCCATTAAACAGTTCCTCTTCACCCTCAACTTAGAGCCTCATCTCATGTGTGTGTGTGTGGGGGGCTATATTTACTCAGGGGATTGCTAGAATCACTATACTCCTGTAGCGGATGGCAATGGGCTGTCCTCAAGGATTCGTGTTACAAATGTATTTCGTGTAATTATTGCTATGTGTAGAAGTATTGTGTATAGTTTTTGTCTGATTGTTCGGTATTTTTCATTCTGTTTTTCATACGAATGAAACTACCGAACCATCAGACCACCCCAGTGAGAAATGTGCACCTCATTAAGCTTTCACACTCTGTAACCGTAACCTAATTGACCGTGGGCAGGATATCCGGTTTGCAGCTGCGCAGTGTGCAGAGCCGCAGACCATGTATCTCACGAGACCCGGTCAGAGCGTTGCCATGGTTATCCGCAGCAACTCTCTGATTGGCCAGATCTCGCGAGACACATGGTCTGCAGCTCTGCACACTGCGGAGCTGTAGACCGGTGTATGCAATTGGCGCTCTACTCCCGTCAGACTGGAGGGGTCTCGCACCCGGAGGCATTCAGAGGTCACTGACCGAGGACCTGACACAGTCTGCCCTAAGGGGGTTTAGGCGGGCGTGAGGCCCCAGACAGCGTGAGGCCTTCGGCGGAAGCCTAAACCGCCTAATTAGAGAGCCGCCCCTGTTTAGGGTGTGACCAGGCACACCCGGCACACCCCATGTGCACGCCTATGACTAGCTCTTGTAAGAGCTTTTCTGCTTTACTCTCTGGATCAGGAGAGGTCTATCCACTGGAAGCTGGATCCTGGTCTTGGGTCCAGGGGGTGTGGAGGACAGCGAGACCCCAACCAAGCTGTAATGCTGACTACGGGGACTGTGGTGGTTATGGTGTCTGGTGCCAGGAGCTGGAATATGACAGCATATTCTTCCCTGCATTGGTAGACATCACGCGAGGGAGCAGAGCAGGAGGATTACAGTTCCCTTGCTGCCTCTGACAGGCCCACAGCCTCCTGCCTCACAGCAGATCCACTGAACCCCAGGTACAGATCCACTCCAGCACTCCCAAAGGAAGTGGACAAATTAAAATAATAATATTAGTAATTTGTGAGTGTGTGAGTGTGTGTGTTTGCCATTGAATGTGTGAGTGTGTGTATGTCTGTCAGTGAATGTGTTTGTGTCTGTCAGTGAATTTGTATGTGTCTGTCTGTGAGTACTGCCCTCCTCTACTGTCACCTTCCTACACACTTTCCCTCCCCTTCCAGCCCACAAGTAAGAGGCAGGGAGGGGGTTAAGCCCAATTTCTTTTAAACGGCCCCCCCCAGCACTTATCCAACACGACATGCACTATAACATGCACATACACTACACCCACTACACAGACTCTGCATCCACTAGACACACTGCATCCACCACACAAACACTAGTTACACTACACAAACACAGACAGTGCATCCACTACACACACAATGTATTCAATACACACACTGCATACATTACAAATGATATACACGACATGGAAGAAGGGGGGAGAAAAGACATGAAAATGAGGGGAACAGAGACATGGATGGTAAACGGGGCAAAAAAGACATGGATTCTTTAATTCATGGGGTAGATGCGAGCAGAACGGATAGTGCTGCTACATCTAAGGTGTGACACATTACCTACCTGGCTGGGACTGCAGTTTGCAGAGGGATTAAGGGAGCATGTGTATATACACACACATACACGTATAACTGCCCCCCTACTTTTGTCCCTGGCCAACCATATGTCCCAACAAAAAATGAATCCTAGAGATGCCACTGGTCCCATGTCTCCCCGCACACAGTATATTTTAACTGCAGCTATATGGTTATGATGTAAGGAGATCCCCTGTCTCCCCACACACAGTGTATTATAACTGAACCGATAAGGTTATGGTGTAAGGAGGCTCCCTGTTTCCCCACACAGTGTATTATAACTGCAGCTATAAGGTAATAGTGTAAAGAGGTCCCCTGCCTCCCCGCACACAGTGTATTATAACTCCAGCTATAAGGTTATGGTGTAAGGAGGTCCCCTGTCTCTCCGTACACAGTGTATTATAACTGCAGCTATAAGGTTATGGTGGTCCCCTGTCTCCCACACGCAGTGTATTATAACTGCAGCTATAAGGTTATGGTGTAAGGAGGTCCCCTGTCTCCCCGCACACAGTGTATTATAACTGCAGCTATAATGTTATGAAACATAGAAACATAGAATGTGACGGCAGATAAGAACCATTCGGACAATCTACTCTGCCCAATTTTCTAATTACTTTCATTAGTCCCTAGTCTTATCTTATAGTTAGGATAGCCTTATGCCTATCCCACGCATGCTTAAACTCCTTTACTGTGTTAAACACAGGAGGTCCCCTGTCTCCCTGCACACAGTGTATTATAACTGCAGCTATAAGGTTATGGTGTAAGGAGGCCCCCTGTCTCCCCGCACACAGAGTATTATAACTGCTGCTATAAGGTTATGGTGTAAGGAGGTCCCCTGTCTCCCCGCACACAGTGTATTATAACTGAACCGATAAGGTTATGGTGTAAGGAGGCTCCCTGTTTCCCCACACAGTGTATTATAACTGCAGCTATAAGGTTATGGTGTAAAGAGGTCCCCTGCCTCCCCGCACACAGTGTATTATAACTCCAGCTATAAGGTTATGGTGTAAGGAGGTCCCCTGTCTCTCCGTACACAGTGTATTATAACTGCAGCTATAAGGTTATGGTGGTCCCCTGTCTCCCACACGCAGTGTATTATAACTGCAGCTATAAGGTTATGGTGTAAGGAGGTCCCCTGTCTCCCCGCACACAGTGTATTATAACTACAGGTATAAGGTTATGGTGTAAGGAGGTCCTCTGTCTCCCTGCACACAGTTTATTATAACTGCAGCTATAAGGTTATGGTGTAAGGAGGTCCTCTGTCTCCCTGCACACAGTGTATTATAACTGCAGCTGCAGCTATAAGGTTATGGTGTAAGGAGGTCCCCTGTCTCCCCGCACACAGTGTATGACTGCAGCTATAAGGTTATGGTGTAAGGAGGTCCCCTGTCTCCCCGCACATAGTATATTATAACTGCAGCTATAAGGTTATGGTGTAAGGAGGTCCCCTGTCTCCCTGCACACAGTGTATTATAACTGCAGCTGCAGCTATAAGGTTATGGTGTAAGGAGGTCCCCTGTCTCCCCGCACACAGTGTATGACTGCAGCTATAAGGTTATGGTGTAAGGAGGTCCCCTGTCTCCAGGCACACAGTGTATTATAACTGCAGCTATAAGGTTATGGTGTAGGGAAGTCCCCTGTCTCCCCGCACACAGTGCATTATAACTGCAGCCATACGGTTATGGTGTAAGGAGGTCCCTGTCTCCCCGCACACAGTTTATTATAACTGCAGCTATAAGGTTATGGTGTAAGGAGGACCCATGTCTCCCCACACACAGTGTATTATAACTGCAGCTATAAGGTTATGGTGTAAGGAGGTCCCCTGTCTCCCCGCACACAGTGTATTATAACTGCAGCTATAAGGTTATGGTGTAAGGAGGTCCCCTGTCTCCCCGCACACAGTGTATTATAACTGCAGCTATAAGGTTATGGTGTAAGGAGGTCCCCTGTCTCCCCGCACACAGTGTATTATAACTGCAGCTATAAGGTTATGGTGTAAGGAGGTCCCCTGTCTCCCCGCACACAGTGTATTATAACTGTAGCTATAAGGTTATGGTGTAAGGAGGTCCCCTGTCTCCCCGCACACATGTGTTATTACTACAACTATAAGGTTATGGTGTAAGGAGGTCCCCTGTCTCCCCACACACAGTGTATTATAACTGCAGCTATAAGGTTATGGTGTAAGGAGGTCCCCTGTCTCCCCACACACAGTGTATTATAACTGCAGCTATAAGGTTATGGTGTAAGGAGGTCCCCTGTCTCCCCGCACACAGTGTATTATAACTGCAGCTATAAGGTTATGGTGTAAGGAGGTCCCCTGTCTCCCCGCACACAGTGTATTATAACTGCAGCTATAAGGTTATGGTGTAAGGAGGTCCCCTGTCTCCCCGCACACAGTGTATTATAACTGCAGCTATAAGGTTATGGTGTAAGGAGGTCCCCTGTCTCCCCGCACACAGTGTATTATAACTGCAGCTATAAGGTTATGGTGTAAGGAGGTCCCCTGTCTCCACGCAGACAGTGTATTATAACTGTAGCTATAAGGTTATGGTGTAAGGAGGTCCCCTGTCTCCCCGCACACTATGTGTGATTACTACAACTATAAGGTTATGGTGTAAGGAGGTCCCCTGTCTCCCCACACACAGTGTATTATAACTGCAGCTATAAGGTTATGGTGTAAGGAGGTCCCCTGTCTCCCCGCACACAGTGTATTATAACTGCAGCTATAAGGTTATGGTGTAAGGAGGTCCCCTGTCTCCCTGCACACAGTGTATTATAACTGCAGCTATAAGGTTATGGTGTAAGGAGGTCCCCTGTCTCCCCGCACACAGTGTATTATAACTGCAGCTATAAGGTTATGGTGTAAGGAGGTTCCCTGTCTCCCCGCACACAGTATATTATAACTGCAGCTATTAGGTTATAGTGTAAGGAGGTCCCTGTCTCCCGCACACAGTGTATTATAACTGCAGCTATAAGGTTATGGTGTAAGGAGGTCCCCTGTCTCCCCGCACACAGTGTATTATAACTGCAGCTATAAGGTTATGGTGTAAGGAGGTCCCCTGTCTCCCCGCAGACAGTGTATTATAACTGTAGCTATAAGGTTATGGTGTAAGGAGGTCCCCTCTCTCCCCACACACAGTGTATTATAACTGCAGCTATAAGGTTATGGTGTAAGGAGGTCCCCTGTCTCCCAGCACACAGTGTGTTATAACTGCAGCTATAAGGTTATGGTGTAAGGAGGTCCCCTGTCTCCCACACGCAGTGTATTATAACTGCAGCTATAAGGTTATGGTGTAAGGAGGTCCCCTGTCTCCCCGCACATAGTGTATAGTATTATAACTGCAGCTATAAGGTTATGGTGTAAGGAGGTCCCTGTCTCCACACACACACAGTGTATTATAACTGCAGCTATAAAGTTATGGTGTAAGGAGGTCCCCTCTCTCCCCACACACAGTGTATTATAACTGTAGCTATAAGGTTATGGTGTAAGGAGGTCCCCTGTCTCCCCGCAGACAGTGTATTATAACTGTAGCTATAAGGTTATGGTGTAAGGAGGTCCCCTCTCTCCCCACACACAGTGTATTATAACTGTAGCTATAAGGTTATGGTGTAAGGAGGTCCCCTGTCTCCCCGCACACAGTGTATTATAACTGCAGCTATAAGGTTATGGTGTAAGGAGGTCCCCTGTCTCCCAGCACACAGTGTATTATAACTGCAGCTATAAGGTTATGGTGTAAGGAGGTCCCCTGTCTCCCCGCACACAGTGTATTATAACTGCAGCTATAAGGTTATGGTGTAAGGAGGTCCCCTGTCTCCCCGCACACAGTGTATTATAACTGCAGCTATAAGGTTATGGTGTAAGGAGGTCCCCTGTCTCCCACACGCAGTGTATTATAACTGCAGCTATAAGGTTATGGTGTAAGGAGGTCCCCTGTCTCCCACACGCTGTGTATTATAACGGCAGCCGTAAGGTTTTGGTTTCCCTTGTTTCTTCAGGAAAAGGTGGATATTAGTTTTTTACGCACCTTTATCTAGGTCAGTATTGTTTGAATCTAACACAGTTTCATCCTGGAATGTGAAAACTAGCATTTTATGCAAATTAATTAACATTTACCATGGTCATGTATTCATCTTGGTTAAATTAAGTTCCAATTGAAGTCATGCTCTCTGCACGATTCTCTCTCTGATAGGCTGTCTGTCAGCCTGGCATTGCTTGAATTAGGCTGACATGTTCACTGTCCAGGGGGGTCCGTGTATCTTGGGTGTCACAGAGTTTCTTTCTAGCTGGACCGTTTATTTTAGCATCCATTTAAATGACCACTATAGTGCCAGGAAAACACTCGTTTTCCTGGCACTATAGTGCCCTGAGGGTGCCCCCACCCTCAGGGTCCCCCTCCCGCCCGGCTCTGGAGAGGGAAAAGGGGTAAAAACTTACCTTTTTCCAGCGCTGGGCGGGGAGCTCTCTGCCTCCTCTCCTCCTCCAATCCGCCCCATCGGCTGAATGCGCACGCGCGGCAAGACCTGTGCGCGCATTCATTCCTATGGACACTTGCGTGCTCTCACTGTGATTTTCACAGTGAGAAGCACGCAAGCGCCTCTAGCGGCTGTCAATGAGACAGCCGCTAGAGGCTTTGGGGGAAGGCTTAACCCATTGATAAACATAGCAGTTTCTCTGAAACTGCTATGTTTATTAAACAATGGGTTAACCCTAGAAGGACCTGGCACCCAGACCACTTCATTAAGCTGAAGTGGTCTGGGTGCTTAGAGTGGTCCTTTAAGCGCACCCGATAACCCATGATGTTGTGACCCATTGAAACTTCCTTTTATGTTTGGAAGAAGGAGATGAGGGCATTTTCAACACATTTGCAGACATTAAACACGTAGTATTGGTTTCTGAAAAACACATGTGTCCCTCTTCAAGCATTCCTGGACTATAAATGTAGGTGAGTGAGGCTGTACTGACTAATACATTTAATTTTGCAAAGTAAATGAAAGTAAAAGCCTGTATATTAGACATAACAATAAATGAGAAATTCTTGAGAAGTATCACAGATAATAAACTAGGCAGGAATGTGCAATGTCAGTCATTAGGAAAGGTCATTAAGGTATAGAAAGAACCCCTGGGATGCATCCAAGGGATTGTGGGCTGTTGATGTCACGACAAGTGACCCCAACATGCAGAATGTAACCCAAAATTAGAAAACGTATTACCGGATTTTAGAATAGCCAGATTTGACATGGATAGGGATAGAATAATCGAGGAATAGCCAGAGATCAGGATAACGATAAGGAGTAGCCGAGTCAGGAAACCAGAATACAGGATAAATGAGAAAATGAGCAGAGTCAGGATACCAGAAAGAAGAATAGTCAATATTAAACAAGCCAAGTCAAACTACCAAATAACACAGACAGGAATCAGTATAGCACTAGAGGGAACAACCAGTGAACCACAATAGGGCACTGAACAAAAAACAAAAGGCACTATTTTATAGGGGAGCCTCTTTTGCTTCAAATCCACGTCCCCAAAAAGTCAGGGAGAGTGGAAGCGTCATAAAAGGTGGTGTTTGTGGAGCATCCGGCGTCTGACATGCCGTGCCATCGCCAGGAGGAGTTGGCAACCGGAGCACCTCCTTGCGGGCCTACGGGACTAAGGTAAGGTATTGTGACAGTTGGAGTAGGCAGAGGATACAATGTAATCATCATCTCAGGAAAGGAAAGTCACCTCTGGACTTTGCGGAGCTCTCCGAGAGGGTCCATATGACTTCTAGAGATTTGTTTAATTTTATTCAAGTTAGAGACTTTGATGAAGATCAGCGGCTATCTTAGTGACTATACAGTAACAAATGCAGAAAATCCTGCTCCACTGGTACATGGCTCCTATCAAAAAATAAAAACCCCAAATGATACATTCTCGAGGGTGTGTGGGCAAAGAGGGCCTTAAATCCATGTATGATAGATGTACCCTAAAGTAACTTGTTTTGGCACCTAATTAGAAACTTGCTAACAAAGGAAGTTGAAAGACCATTTGACCTGAACCCATGGACATACCTGCTGTCCTGACCTATAGAGGGTTTACCAGAGCGAGCACATAATCTGTATAATAAAAGCTTGGTTGCCAGACGATCATTACGGCACAACTGGCTTAGAGAAGCTCAGAGAAGCTAGAGTACTTATTGAAGACAACAGAATTATGGATCAACTCTCTGGTACGGTTCGAAGCACCCTTCCCTTATATTACAAAGCATGGTCCATATAGGACGAATATGTTTACCGGTATATTATAAGGTGACAGAGTTAGTTAGCATCTAGACCGCCATTGGTACCTTCTTTTCCACTGCCTCCCCCTTCTTTCCCTTTATTAAGTTTGTTTTCTTTCTTTATATTAATGAACCATAATTAGCAGTTTCCTTAGCTAATAAACCTGCTTTGAAGAGGTTAACAAAGTGCTATCCCAGTGTGAGTACAGAGGAAATGATTAAATTGGCCGGACAAGCAAGCAGGTGTAAGATCTGCAAGCTAACGCTGATGAAATGCGATTACAATTCTCGGCTGGCTTTGCAAGGACTCCGTAATTTGCACCTGTTCTCCAAAATACTTTTTTTTGTGTGTGTAGGTTCAGTTTTAGACCTTGCCATTTTATAGCATTTAAATCGCCAAAGCTCCAGCTGCATTGTCAGGTCATAATGAACCATCTAATGAGATAATAGGGCAGCGAGGTGCCAGTTGCCATAAATGAGATAAATGGCGTGGCAGGTGACAATCATGTGAATGATATCGTTAACATGCTAAGGGTGATGACTTGCAGAATAATTCCGAGCAGGAAGCAAAGTTTCCACTTGGACGTCAGGTGTCAGCGCTCACTATAAATCAGACTTGCGTTGCCAAGTGCTCTTTTTCTGTAAAACACATCACTGAGACTTTTTTAAAACCCAGATGTTATGAGTTATTGCAGGCAAGAAGACTCCGACAGATATAGGCCACAATGACGAAGATAAGAAGTAAATTGTACTCTCTGTATTTTAGGGCAGTACAGTATATATATTTATTATTTTACTTCTGAAAAATTTGAATTTTAGTGCTGTAGTTTTAAGCAAATAAGTGATGTGAAAGAGCAATCATGAGATTTCAGTGCACCGGAGCATAGTAACAGCGTATAGCAGAGCTCACTGGTCATAAAACTTTACTGTCTCTTTAAGAATCTTATCCAGATGTTTTACTCAGCGAACATTCTCACCTTCATAGTATCCAGTATAATATGTAATTCTCATCAAGATGTAGATCAGGGGTAGGCACCTGTTGGCACTGGAGGTGTTGTGGACTACATCTCTCATGATGCTTTACCAGCCTTGTAGCGATAAGAGATGCTAAAGGACGTCTGCCCCTGATGTAGATGGTTTAGCAAGGTTCCCAACAGGATAAAGCAGCACAGTCCATGGTTGGTTTTTGGTTCTAGGATCACAGTCAGTTCTTTGGTATAAAAATCTCTATTTAAAGGAACAATATAGGCACCCAGACCACTTCAGCTCATTGACGTGGTCTGGGTGCAGTGCCCCTGTCAGTTTAATCCTGCAATGATAATTATTGCAGTTATTGAGAAACTGAAATAATTACATTGCAGGGTTGACTTTACCTACAGTGGCTGTCTACCTTGTTGATTCAATGCTTTGCTATGGTGTTGTCCTAATGCAATCACAGAGCTCACGGCACCTTAGGTCACCGATGTCGACTACCGTCTGGGGAGGGCAGCGAAGATGATGCCTGACCCAGCATCGAGGGCCATCAGCGCTGGTTTCAGGTAAGTGACAGTAGAGTTTTAGCTCTTTCTGTGCTGGAGGAAGGGGGGTGGAGGAGCACGATACAATTTTGTATTCCTAGCCTATAGTTTCCCTTTAAACATTACTCCGAGTCTGAAACATTATGTCTGTCTGTGTCTTACCAGCATATTCAGCACAGCATTCTGGGAAAACTATGCAAACATGATCTCTCATTTTACCTGCGCTCTTCCCAAATCCCTATGTATATTTAAACTAATGGAGGTTATTTAGTTCCTGCAATGGCCATGAGAGGTTATTCCCACCTGCCACATCCAGGCAGATCTCTCAGGTGGCTCCTACACTAACCTTTCACCTTGCTTCCTTGAGCTTCTGGCAAAGATATCTCTAATGAGACAGAAAGGGTATATATCTATATACACACACCCCTACATGCTTATTAAGCCTTAATAGGGAACACATGGGATGGGCGGCAGCATTGTAACCTAGCTGTGTGATACAAAAGTGAATACAAATACAAAAAAAAAACCAAGTCCTGTGCTCAAACTCCCATCACTCATGGGCGGCAGCAACGACCATAGTCGGAACTGATGTGCCCAAGAAGACTTTTTCAAGGACTGCCTTGAGAAATGTAGATTATGTTCCATGTACGACAGTAAATTTTGAAAGAGAAAATTGTAAATGTATTATTTGTGCTGGTTTTGTGCTGGTTTGCTCACATTTGTGATTTACTTTCAATTGCTTCACTACTCGCAGTTTGTTTATATTTACCTTGGCTACTTAGCAACCTGTCTTCACACAGTATCTCTTACGCTACATGTATCACCTTGTTTACGGTTCCGCCTCATTTTGGTTCATACATTACCTTGTAATAACATCTATCCTTCATGTAAAGATACACTCCTGACACCAATACTACTTTAATGCATTTAATAGTCTGTGGCTTCATAAATATGCAATATGTTGTACTTTTTTGCAGACTCAAAACTTTATAGTTTTTGCATAAAATAAATGTTTTGCAGAATGTTGTACCATAAACCTGCCTCTTAGCCACACCCCCTCACTCCAGAAAAAGACTTCCTTATCAGATTTATGTACACAGCTCATCCACTGATAGTACAGCATGATATGAACTACAAAATAACCTGCATTAGAAGGAGAGGACCCCCAGGGAGACATATAATAAGGATATCGCTACTTGTTTATAGTTTCTCTGACTGTCTGCTGCCAGGTTGTGAATTGAAAGATTGTGTACATTTGATAAGGAAGTCTTTCTGGCATGAGGAGACATGGCTAAGGACCCAGCCTTTGGTACAGCATTCCAAAAAAAATATTTTTCTGTGTGCAAACTTTAGATTTAAGCGTGCAAAAAAACTACAGAATATTAATGAGGCCAAAATCTATCAAATGCATTAAGGGTGTATTGGTGCCAGGAGTGTCCTTTAAATACTATGGCATTACATTGCCGTAAAAAAGTCTTGGACGGGACTACTCATACCTTCATACCTAATACCAAAAACCCTGTCGTGTCAACATCCATGTCTGTAGCAGTTAGTGAGTACTTCATTCCTTTTCTCATGTTGGCTTCATACAGATGTGAGCGAAAGGTGTGTTTAGACAGTCTCTGAGGATTGTAATAACATTGAGAACGACCCACTTGTAATTCACAGTCCATTTATTAATTCAGATTCTGGATTCTGTTCCCTCGTTTCCTAGAACATATTCAGTAAGTGCTGACCAATTCATTTTACCAATAAATCTCTGGCCTAGCTTCCTCTAAGACAAACACTGACTCGCAATTCCTCTCAATATGAATTTATAGAATTCCGGATACCTTTCTACGTGATTTTAAACACTCCAGGCATCAAAACAACTTCATCTAAATTAAGTTGTTTTGGTGCCAGGAGCCAAACCCTTTAACCACTAAGTTGTTTCCAGTGCTGGTCTCTACATCCTTGGAGGGTTCCGGCTTCTGAATTTTGAGGGTCGCTGCTGATTGGATCAGAACAATCAGCTAATGCTCACAGTCAATCAATGACTCCCCATTCTCTAAACTGGCTTACAAAAGGTATGTTTCTTTGCACAGGGTTCAAATGACCTAAGAGCAGTGAGTGAGTCATTTCAGCAGATTAGGTAATAACTACCTTTCCCTGTTATATCGCGTCCTTTAATTAGTCATTGGATCATTACACAATGACCTGTATATAACAATAACCCTTTCCTGACCATCTTGAGTGTATCTACACAACAATATTCGTTTTGCATTGCAAAACAATGCCCTGTGCTACAGAAGCTTGGCAGAACTGTACTTACACACAAAAATACATTAGTTATATATTCTGGTGATGTTTGTAGCAAGACCCAACCAAAAAAATTAACCATATTCCAAATACTTATTAACAAGGCATGCTATGGTTTTTATTTAATTTTCACACAACTACAGTATATAATAAAATATATATTTCTGCTTCAAAGCTTACATTTCCAACCCTGTCTTAAACATTGCAAAATAAGGGACAGTATACAGTGTGATTTGGGGCTAAACTATAAACAGATGAAGATGGCTTTTAACAAAGATTTCAGTTGGGCTGTTACAAAAACACATGCAACTCATTAAAGGAATTGTCTAGTAATTATATGCTATTACAGCTTATCACACTATTACAGTTTATTATACTATTACAAATGATTGCATCAATACAGCTTACCATACTATTACAGCTTATTGTATCATTACAAGGTACCCTACTATTACGGTTTATTATACTATTACAGCTTATTGTATCATTACAGGATATCCTAATATTATGGCTTATTATATCATTATAGGGTATCTTACTATTACAGCTTATTAATCTAATACAGTTTATGGTATTATTACAACTTGCAGTATTATTACAGTTTATTATACTATTACAAATTATTGCACCAATACAGCTTATTGTATCATTACAAGGTATCCTACTATTACGGTTTATTATACTATTACAGCTTATTGTATCATTACAGGGTATCTTACTATAACGGCTTATTATATAATTATAGGGTATCTTACTATTACAGCTTATTAATCTAATACAGTTTATGGTATTATTACAACTTGCAGTATTATTACAGCTTATTTTATCATTAAAGCGGCACTGTAATGGCCGCATCCGTTTTGTTTTTAACCCCCCCCCCAGGCTTCACTACCTCTAATTGCCCCCTAGCCACCCCCAAATGCCCCTAAACCCCCCATATTGCCTATTTATTCATCTTTATTTTCTGCCCGGACCTAGGTCCTGGGTGCCACCATCTTTGTGTGGGCAGATGAAGTCCCTGTGAGACACGTCATCTGCCCACACTAGATAGCGCTGTAAAATTCCTGCGCTTGCCCAGTTAAACATTTGGGCATTCGCTATTGTCCGAAATTCGCAGGGGAATTTCATCTATTCATTCGTCAGAAAGACGAATGAATGAATAGAAATGTCAGACGAACAAACAAACACCAAGTTTATTACAAGGAGGGAGCTACCGGTGCTCAGCTCCTTCCTTGTAATATGTAAAAAAATAGAAGTGTCAGGGAGCTGTGCTCGCCGCCAGTTCCTAAGACCCCCACACTCTATGGGGATTCATATTAGAATAAGGGTGATTGAAATAGGGGCATGTCTACTAAACAGTGAACAGCCTGTGGCAGATTAGGGGGAGTAGGGTCAGATTAATTACTTAAACTAAGTAATCTTTACTTAGTATTAGTAAAGTTGGCTGAAAGACCAGTTTAGGTATTTCAGCCTTTTGGTAGATAGCTCAATGATACCATGGGAATTAGGGAGCTATCTACTAAGCAGCTGCAAGATGCAGCTGCAGCACGGATCGGAATTTCATTCATTTGAATGAAATTTTAAACCGACCTAAAAGTACGGAATGTCGTCCTAACATGAATGAACAAACTGTTCTCCTTCTGTAACGATGAAATTCCCTAGTTTTGCTGGTGTCCTGTCTAAATGACAGGACGTTCGGGAAAAGTGAAAGCAGGCATCGCGAGATCACGGAGGAAAGGGTGAATATTGTGGGAAAATGTCTCTGACCCACAGAAGGTGGGTCATAGCTGGTCAGGCGTAGGAAAAATACATAAGGCAAAGTAGTCCCTACTTTGTCTTATGTTTTAAAGAAAACTAGAGCAGACAGGAAGAAACGGAGAACAGATTCTGAGAGAGGGAGAGAGGAGGAAGCGATAAGGGAAGGCTAAGTTTGGCGTGACAGTGCCACTTTAAAGTGTTTGAATTAACATAGCTGGTGTTTTATCACATATTATTGGATCATAGATTTGTCAATTATTACAGCTTATCGTATCACCACAGCTTATTTGGGTGCATTCGCCTGTTTCACTGAAAAACAGTTTGAAGCTCCACTTCCTTAGCTATTTATGTCTGATGAGCAGTATGTATGCATACACCATCACGCAACAAAAGGATTAAAACATCTTGGGCAGATTACCAGTTAGGGGCCCCTTTTTTTCACATAGGAATACATGGCTGCAGGGCCACGCAATAGTTCTGTGCCCTAGGCAAAAGCTTAAAAGGACATTATAGTCACCAAAACAACTTTAGCTTAATGAAACAGTCATAGTGTATGTATAAATCATGCAGAAGTCTCACTGCTCAATTCTCTGCCATTTAGGAGTTAAATCAGTTTGTTTCTGTTTTTTCACCTCTAGCCACACCTCCCTGGCAGTGACTGACACAACCTGCATGAAAACAAAATGGTTTCATTGTCAATCAGATCTAACTTACTTTAACAGTTTTTATTGCCTGTTATGTAAATTGAACTTTAATTACACAGAGGAGGCTGCTGCAGGGTCTAGCAAGCTATTAGCAGAGCAGGAGATAGTAAATACTAAATGAAACAGAATTTGCAATAAAGGAAGTATAAACATTAGATGACTATTTACAGGACGGCTGTAGGAAGGCTGTGTAAGTTACATGCAGGGACAGTGGCGTACATACCGGGGTCGACCTGGTATGAATGCCATTGTGGCCAGCCTCTTCTCCTGGAGCCGCGCGAGGGAGCACTTTCCTCTATGTGCTCCCTCTTGACGTCATCTTCTGGCTCTAGCATCAGTACGTGGCGCGCGAGGGAGCTGAACAGGAAGCACTCAGGGGAGAGTGCTCCCTCGCGCGGACCCCAGGGAATACCCTCAGCACTCCCAAAGGTAAGGAGGCTGGGGGGATTAAAAAAATTTTTTTTTAAACGTGTGTGTGTTAGAGTGTGTTAGAGTGTGTGTGTGTTAGTGTGTGTATGTGTGTTAGTGTGTGTGTCTGTTACTGAGTGTGTTAGTTTGTGTGCGTCTGTTAGTGAGTGTGTGTTTTGTAAGTGAGTGAGTGTGTCTGTCTGTCAGTGAGTGTGTATGTCTGTCACTGAGTGTGTGTGTCTGTTAGCTCGTGTGTATGTGTCTGTTCGTGAGAGTGTGTGTGTGTGTGTGTCTTAAGCACTTACCTTTCTCCACTGCCGGACTCCCTTGGCGCTGGGGATCTCTCCGCCCGATCCGCCTCTCAGCTCCGAATGCGCATGCGTGGCAAGAGCCGCGTGCGCATTCAAACCACCCATAGGAAAGCATTACTCAATGCTTTCCTATGGACGTTCAGTGTCTTCTCACTGTGATTTTCACAGTGAGAATCGCGGAAGCTCCTCTAGTGTCTGTCAATGAGACAGCCACTAGAGGCTGGATTAACCCTCAGTGAAACATAGTAGTTTCTTTGAAACTGCTATGTTTTCAGCTGCAGGGTTAAAACTAGAGGGACCTGGCACCCAGACCACTTCATTGAGCTGATGTGATCTGGGTGTCTGTAGTGGTCCTTTAAGTGTACGTGTATCTGCATGCACTGGCGTACATACCGCGGTCGCAGGGATCGCAGCCCTGTGACCCCTGCGACAAGGTGCCCGCCGCCGTGTGTTGCGGCCCCAGCCCGCACAGAGTAAGCGTGCGGGGGGGTCCCACGGATCAGTTTTCGCACCGGGGCCCCCTGGGTTGTGTGTACACCACTGTGCAGGGAGGTGTGACTAGGCTGCAAAAACAACGTTATTTAACTCCTAAATAGCAGGGAATTTAGAATTGCAACTGCAGCGGCATGATCTATTTAAGCTAGAGTTGTTTTGGTGACTACAGTGTCCCTTTAAGGTCACCTTATGATTAATGATGGTTTATGGAGGGCACCCAAAACCAACACACTTGCAGAGAGTTATAGAGAGCAGATCGGCGTGATTGTGCGTCGTAGGAAGAAGTAGCAGCTGGAAGTGCTTTTGAGTTGTGTTTTATACGTACATCACTGTGCACTTCATCCAAGTAACAGTTACTATAACCTTTATTGGGGTAACAGAAAACAAACCCGTCTGTTGACAGGTGACACTTTGTAAAGCTTTAGGAATTGTCATTCTGAGTTTGTGACAAACACATCTAACACAGTCTTAAACAATATAAGTATAAACCAACTGTGTGCCCACCCTTATTGAAACATTAAATATAGCAATACTGCAAGACCCATATAAATATATTTTATTGCAAAGGCATAAGGCCACAGGAATCTTTGCTGGGCTGTATAACCACAGTCGTGGCTCATTAAAAAAACTGCATGGTATTAATTAGAATTCAGGAAACTACAAATGTGATACATCTTGTGAGGTGCTAAGAAATAGCTAGGGAACATTAAAAAAAAACAAAAAAAATGTCCAGATCATACATCGCGTAACGCTGGCATAGGGCTCATTGCATAAATGTTAGGTCATGCTGGATTACCGTCATTATTCAAACTTCCATAAACATGTAACATGTTCCGTAAGTGAATCCCACTAGATTTATAAACTATAAATATTCCATACGCCTCAGTAGTACTGGACTCGCAAGATAGTTCCAGCTTCCGATTCTTGTCCCACTGTCTTCACTTACTGTCCCACTTCTGAATTGATAAATACCCATAAAGTGCAGTTTAAATGTACCATTCCATGTGCTGTTTTGTGTAAAACTGAGGATCTTTCAGCAATCCGCACACGATATCACAGCATGATCTGCCTAGCAGCATGGCTCTTCCATCAACACATCACCTGTACCTGTTAACACATCCCCAACCCAGCCCTGGTGTGGTACCAGAATCTTTTTAAACTGATTTAATATGTAGAGTAAAGCTGTAATGGTGCTGCATTCTTTGACAGCGCCATTTGAAAGCATTTTTAGCCATAAAGCACATTCAGGGCACCATATAATTCTATTCTGTAAATCAATATAGTAACATAGTTACATAGCTGAAAAGAGACTTGCGTCCATCAAGTTCAGCCTTCCTCACATATGGTTTTGCTGTTGAAGAAGGCAAAAAAACCTAGTCGTTTAGGTCTTACACCAGTTGGGACTTTAGCCCAAAGCAAAACACAATGGCTCATCACCAATCCTCTCCTGTAACCCCTGCACTCATTGTATCATTCATTTCGCCGTTATCAACACCAGGGGTGCCCAAAAGGCAGATACCCAGATGTTATAGAACTACAACTCCCATGGTGCTTTGCATGCCTTTACAGTGAGGGAGGAAAGTATTTGATCCCCTGCTGATTTTTAACGTTTGCCCACTGACAAAGAAATGATCAGTATTTAATTTTAATGGTAGGTATATTTTAATAGTGAGAGAAAGAATAACAAAAAAAATCAAATCCACAAAAACGCATGTCAAAAAAGTTATAAATTGATTTGCATGTCAGTGAGTGAAATAAGTATTTGATCTCTTATCAGTCAGCCAGATTTTTGGCTCCCGGGTGTCTTTTATACTGGTAACGAGCTGAGATTAGTAGCACTCTATTAAAGGTAGTGCTCCTTATCTCAGCTTGTTACCTGTATAAAAGACTCCTGTCCACAGAAGCAATCAATCAGATTCCAAACTCTCCACCATGGCCAGGACCAAAGAGCTGTCCAAGGATGTTGGGGACAAGATTATATACAGAAAAAGGATAGGGGGCACTCCCAAGACCTGCATTTTGTATGAAAGGTGCTGCCGCAGTGACCAAACTTCATACATAAAACAATAAATAGTTGCAGCGCACTCAGACTACAAAACAATATATAATACAAAGAAGGCTACTAAAATGCCTATCTGAGAATAAATATGGGGATTTAGTTCCACCATATGGCCATATGTTGTTAAGCCCACCACTACTTTCAAAGTACCCCAATATTGGTGGGTCCTACGCTAAAAATGTGGGGGAACAAATTAAATAGTACTAGTGTTGAAAATTACAAGTGTTAAATTAAATCCTGATAAGAGCATAGTGAGTATACAAAAATGAGTGATGAAAGCAATTAAAAACAGTGTTAAAACTAAACAAATAATGTGTTAGTGCTAAAAAGAGTATACTCACTATAGCAGATGATATCTGTGCTGACTAGAGAAAATAATAAAAGTGACTAGACTACTGAGAAACTCCTCCTATATATACACACCTGTGGCCACCTCTAAAGGAGCCTCTGAAGTTGGGGGGCCTGGGCGGGGTGCTTAACCCCTAAGGAATCTGGTCTGGATTCCAAATATAATGTATACAGAAAAAGGATAGGGGGCACTCCCAAGACCTGCATTTTGTATGAAAGGTGCTGCCGCAGTGACCAAACTTCATACATAGAACAATAAATAGTTGCAGCGCACTCAGACTACAAAACAATATATAATACAAAGAAGGCTACTAAAATGCCTATCTGAGAATAAATATGGGGATTTAGTTCCACCATATGGCCATATGTTGTTAAGCCCACCACTACTTTCAAAGTACCCCAATATTGGTGGGTCCTACGCTAAAAATGTGGGGAACAAATTAAATAGTACTAGTGTTGAAAATTACAAGTGTTAAAATTACAAGTGTTAAATTAGGATGGAACTAAAAGATGCAACTTGTAAGTTCTGAAATATACCCTTTATGGCTATTTTTTTAGAACTTACAAGTTGCATCTTTTAGTTCCATCCTCGATATATTGATACTCATTTTTCTTAAAGGCATAGCACATTTTTTAATCACATTTTTTTAGTCTCATTTGTATTGTTGCATCTCTGTAGTATTTTATACAGAATTTTATCCAGCATTTCATATCCGTATTTTTGAGCCATATACTAGTTAGCTCCTAAATCCGTTTCACTTTTTAGTGTTTTTATCACTTTTTAGTGTTTTTTCCTTTCTATTGTATAGGTTTTCAGTGGAACCCTATCGTTCTAGTTAGCAGCTATTTAGTCCTAGTCGTCCTCCCTCTCTGCTGTATATTACATTAGGTATACCAGATCTATTCATTTTTACATGTACAGGCCAGTCTGAAGTTTGCCAATGAACATCTGAATGATTCAGAGGAGAACTGGGTGAAAGTGTTGTGGTCAAATGAGACCAAAATCGATCTCTTTGGCATCAACTCAACTCGCTGTGTTTGGAGGAGGAGGAATACTGCTATGACCCCAAGAACACCATCCCCACCGTCAAACATGGAGATGTCAAACATGGAGATGTCATTGAAAAATAAAGAATTATAAAAATAAAAAAAAACATGGAGATGGAAACATTATGCTTTAGAGGTGTTTTTCTGCTATGGGGACAGGACAACTGCACTGCATCAAAGGGACAATGGATGCCCATGTACCGTCAAATCTTGGGTGAGAACCTCCTTCCTTCAGCCTGGGTCGTGGATGGGTATTCCATCATGACAATGATCCAAAACACACAGCTAAGGCAACAACGGAGTGGCTCAAGAAGAAGCACATTAAAGTCCTGAAGTGGCCTAGCCAGTCTCCAGACCTTAATCCCATCTGTGGAGGGTGCTGAAGGTTCAAGTTGCCAGACGTCAGCCTCGAAACCTTAATGATTTGGAGACTATCTGCAAAGAGGAGTGGGACAAAATCCCTCCTGAGATGTGTGCAAACCTGGTGGCCTACAAGAAACATATGACTTCTGTGATTGCCAACAAGGGATTTGCCACCACGAACTAAGTCAAACGGGTCAACTACTTATTTCACTCATTGACATGCAAATCAATTTATAACTTTTTTGACGTGTTTTTCTGGAAAAAAATTTTTGTTATTCTATCTCTCACTGTTAAAATACACCTACCATTAAAATTATAGACTGATTATTTCTTTGTCAGTGGGAAACGTTCAAAATCAGCAGGGGATCAAATACTTTTTCCCCTCACTGTAGAATGACAAAGCATTATGGAAGCTGTAGTTTTAAAACATCTGGGGATCTACCTTTGGGGCACCATTGATCTACAAATTTGTGGCAACTGACATTTAATGTGGATAAGTGCAAGATAATGAATCTTGGACGTAACGTAAAAACCCAAGGGCAGAGTACAGAATATTTGATAGAGTCCTAACCTCAACATCTGAGAAAAGGGATTTAGGGGTGATTATTTCTGATGACTTAAAGGTAGGCAGACAATGTAATAGAGCAGCAGGAAATGCTAGCAGAATGCTTGGTTGTATAGGGAGAGGTATTAGCAGTAGAAAGAGGGAAGTGCTCATGCCATTGTACAGAACACTGGTGAGACCTCACTTGGAGTATTGTAAGCAGAACTGGAGACCGTATCTCCAGAAGGATATTGATACTTTGGAAAGAGTTCAGAGAAGGGCTACTAAACTGGTTCATGGATTGCAGGATAAAACTTACAAGGAGAGGTTAAAAGAATTTAACATTGTAACGGACCGTTTCAGCACACAAGGGGTTAAAACCGTTTAGGCGATCGTCCTGTTCCAGAGATGCAGGCACAGCTACTGTAGAACACCAAATGGTCCAAACTCCCGAACGGCATACAATATAGCACTCCAAACTCACGAACTGGAACCATACGAATCACTGCTAGCAGACAAATAGGAAAAGAACCCAAGCGGCTTACACTCCTAGCAATCAGTCTCTATCAGCATTCACAGAAATTCCCCCAAAGACGAGACAAGGCTCCGTGTTGAGGGTCAAGCAGTGGTCAGACAGAGCTGTGGGCTTATTGTTCTTATATACACATTAGTACCACCCACAGGGTTTTGGAACACAACCAATAAACACATACAATACACTCAGACACTCCCACACAAATTCCTCCCCTCTGCCTGTGATACAATTACCTTACACAATGGTAAATGTAATTAGCACAAGCAGAAAAATAAATTTTTTCCACATTATTCATAACTTGAAAAGTATGCATCACATTCACATAAATTTTACACTTACGTTTTCAGAATCCGCATACTCCAAATACAAACATATGTAAAAATGATCCAAATTGGTCCATTGGTTCAAAAGATAGATCGTAGTCCTTTGTGACCAAAGGAAGCGTGGCTTTTCTGCCCAAAACCAGTTCCACAGAGTCTTCTATCCAGGAGATAATTGGGAAGTAATCCAATTATCTCCAAGGACATAGGCAAAACTCCATTGAACACATGGCAGCAAAAGACAATAAAACCCATAAAAACATATAACTGTGCAGCCATTGCACAAAACAGGTACATTCAACATATCCCCAGATAGCTCAGATCTGAGCGCACATTATTACTGAATGGCGCTCAGAGCACACACATACAGTTCAATTGCCATGGAGCCAAAGTCTTTCCCATAGTCTTTCATTATATGAATGGACTCCATGGCATAGCTATCTGGGGTATCACCGCTCAAACAGGGCCAGCACCGAATGACCCGGCTTTCGTGTCTCCGCAGGGAATAATCAAGCGTTTTATCATGGGGCCATAGTCTAGAGGCAACAGGCGAGCAACCAGGCTTCTCCAATGCAATGTGGCGAGATTGCTCCCGTCACAAAGATGTATAGCTTGGAGGAAAGACAGGGGGGATATGATAGAAACATTTAAATACATAAAGGGAATCAACACAGTAAAGGAGGAGACTATATTTAAAAAAAGTAAAACTAGCACAACAAGAGGACATAGTCTTAAATTAAAGGGGCAAAGGTTTAAAAATAATATCAGGAAGTATTACTTTATTTAGAGGGTAGTGGATACATGGAATAGCCTTCCAGCTGAAGTGGTAGAGGTTAACACAGTAAAGGATTTTAAGCATGCGTGGGATAGGCATAAGGCTATCCTAACTATAAGATAAGGCTAGGGACTAATGAAAGTATTTCGAAAATTGGGCAGACTAGATGTGCCGAATAGTTCTTATCTGCCGTCACATTCTATGTTTCTATGTTTCAAACGATCCCTTTAAAAAAATAACTCTACTATATTGCAACCTGAAGGGATCTGGAACTAATAAGCCCCACAACTGGGACTCGAGTCCCAAACGCCACCTCTAATGATGCCCATGTCCTTGGGAGAAAGTGAGAACAATTTATAGCACACTATTTTACCTTCTCATTGTTCTAATACTGCCATCCCAGGTTATTAATGTCCATCTGGAGATCTAGAATCAGCAAGGGCCAAATCTTGAAGATTTCTAAAGATCATGTTTGAAACAAACCATGGAACATAAGACTAGCTCACTGCTGGTCATGGCGTTAGTTGGGCAAAAACCTTCTTTTATTAGCAGGCTGGCAAGGCAGATGGTTCTTAAGTAATAAATACTAGATAAGTCTGCAACAAGTCATCACTCAGCATTAAAACTCTAGAACATTCTTACATTGGGATTAAGGAGGACTTTTGGTACACACGATTATCCTATCCCCAGAGCTATGAAACAACATGATGAGTGTGAAGGACTGTCTGGCTCCCCGACCAGGTACCTCCGTCAATCGCTGCTTCCTAGTGCTAACAAGTACCATAGGCACTGCGCTGGAGCACCATAACCATTGCAAACCCCACGAACCGCTGCAGCTTGGTTGGGGTCTCGCCGTCTCCTGCCCACCCTGGATCTACGACAAGGCTCCAGGTTCCAGTGGATGAACCTCTCTTGCTCCAGAGTGTCAAGCAGGAACAGCTCTTACAAGAGCTTAGTGATTATACTCAGGGAAGTATAGTGATTATAGCAATACCCAGAGTGTAGTTCTCCAATCCCCCAAACATGAGCCAAGACTTCATGAAGGTGCAAGATGATCTGAGCTTTAATGGTTGAGGTTGGCTTTTATACAATTCTCCAGGCCAGAGGAACACCCTCTGGACCTGATGGGGCACAGGAAAACAAAGGAAACCAATCAGAACAAACATACAGTCTGTGACACGCCCAGGTACAGCACACAATCCTTCCCCTCAGCTTAGGAGATAATTGAGTTAAGTCCTGTAAGTAACTCAATTATCTCCAGGCAGAAAAAACTAATTTTCACAAAGTTCAGAAAGTACCCCAAAATATAACATACCCTCAAAATGTTACATCCCCAGATAGCCCTGATCTGGGTTAAAAACATATCCAAATCACCCAGATCAGAGCAGGGTTTCAAAAGTTTCATGGAAGTCTCTTTTTGACCGGCCGCAAGCATGGTTTCATGCCCAAAACAGTACCAGAGGACGGTCTAGTTTGGTAGTTTGCAAATGAACAAACTACCGAACAGAGTCAATAGTCTTACCCTGGAGCTTGTTCCCTTCATCCAGAAGAATTCTCACCGAACAGTGCCCTTCTAAGCTGAATAGAAACGAACGCAGGCTATGATGAAAGTTCAGCGGTGTTCGGGAGTTTCTGTATCGGATTTCAGGTCCATGAGATTAATGCCCAAACACTGCTGTCTGCATTCATGCGAACAAGATGGCCACCACCTCGTGGTTCTTCATAAGAATCGCAGCCACCCAGACAAACAATTAGAACACTGCGGTGAGAAACGTTCCAAGCTGTTAATAGGTGTTAACAAGCTCCAGGGTGGTCTCTGTTCGTGCGGTTGTTTGGTAAACGTACCATATAATCCCATATAGAGCCTGTTTGGAGTATTTTAGCCAGTTCTATTGCAGGGGCCATAGTCAAAGGGTAGGAGGCTGGCAAACAGGCCCCTCCAAAAACTTGTGGCAAACTCACAGAAAAAGGGGAGTTTGTCACAATGAGATATTAATCTTTCTAGAAACACTGGTTAATGCCTGCCAACTCTTTCATGTACATTGCAACATTTCACAATATTAAAAATAAACAATCATTCCTTTCTCACTCTTTTCCAAGTGCCATGAGCAGTCCAGGCTTTAAAAGGATCATATAGTGCCAGGAAAGAGGGTAGGAAAGATAATAATTTACAGAAAATATCTCTCCTGCCTGCAGAATTAACAATATGCAAATCTACACGAATATGCAAATTAGCAAGCCTTGCTATTCAGGTAGTGCATAATTGCATATAGCTCTTGCTAGATTCTTGCAACCAACAGGTGGCGCTGTACAGGCTCCACAGCCAAATCCACCAAGTTGATTGCAAGCACTAGCAAGACAGGAGAGAACACTAACATTTAACCCCAAACAACCATATTACACACACACCCTGCACCCACAATGGACACAGGGTGATAAACATAGGAATCGGCCAGATACCTAATTAAATTGTCCATCTTAAGCACTTGGTGATGGTGACTACCGTCACACCTTTTATTACTAATATCATAGGGTTTTTGGTATTTTGTTTTGGGTTTTTTCATGCTGCCAATGGCAAGGAACATTTGATAATTCTCATGATACGCTTTATAATCTATTGAAAGACAGTGTACATCCACTTGGAACAGTAGCTTACATCTGGAAAAAAAACAAAAACACTTTTTCAGCAAAATGATTGTTCTGCCAAAGGATAAATTTTCTTTTGGCAAGCTCATTCAAACAGGTAAGCCACAAATGTAGAAATAAGATTGATTGGGTTAGTTCAGAGTTCCTATGTGTGCTGCTATAAAATGACTTGCATTTGATTTATTGACGTGTTGAATTTGTACTGATTTATTGGTTTACACTAAGATGATGTTTTGTAGCTGTTGCTTAGAAAAAAAATATTTTCCATTACGTAAACATAGCTGGTTGCTTTGGGAGGAATTATAATAGGTTAACATCCTTGAATTTATAAACGCGGTTACCCATCGGAAACCAGTCGTGACCCACTGACAACCAAACCGCTAACAATAGTCCGGAAGAGCAGAGAGTTATCAAACGTTTCACTTTGTCATTTGTTCCAGTCTTATTTTGCCATGATTTGCAACTACTTTTCTATTAGGGTAAAAGTCTTATAATGCAGTTCTAGTGAATGCCCAATCTTTCGCTGAAATCATATATCAAGATCAGACCCACTGTCATTCACCCTTTCATTATCTTAAAGGACCACTCTAGGCACCCAGACCACTTCAGCTTAATGAAGTGGTCTGGGTGCCAGGTCCAGCTAGGGTTAACCCATTTTTTCATAAACATAGCAGTTTCAGAGAAACTGCTATGTTTGTGAATGGGTTAAACCTTCCCCTATTTCCTCTAGTGGCTGTCTCATTGACAGCCGCTAGAGGCGCTTGCGTGCTTCTCACTGTGATTTTCACAGTGAGAGCACGCCAGCGTCCATAGGAAAGCATTATGAATGCTTTCCTATGTGACCGGCTGAATGCGCGTGCAGCTCTTGCCGCGCATGCGCATTCAGCCGACGGGAAGAGAGAAGGAGGATCGGAGGAGGAGAGCTCTCTGCCCAGCGCTGGAAAAAGGTAAGTTTTAATCCCTTTCCCCCTTCCAGAGCTGGGCGGGAGGGGGACTCTGAGGGTGGGGGCACCCTCAGGGCACTATAGTGCCAGAAAAACAAGTATGTTTTCCTGGCACTATAGTGGTCCTTTAATTCTGTTACCATTTTTTCATTAATTAGCCATACTGTTTTCTTAATTCTTTGCCCTCTTTCCACTTTCTAGATGTCCTTCTTTTGCCAATCCTCCCAACCATTTTCTATCCCCTTCTTATTCTCAGTTTTATATATCAGTGCTATGGAATAAACCTCACTCTCTAATAAGCCCCCAAAATCATACTGCCCTCTCTGTATCAGACATAGAAACATATAATGTGACGGCAGATAAGAACCATTCGGCCCATCTAGCCTGCCCAATTTTCTAAATACTTTCATCAATCCCTGGCCTTATCTTATAGTTAGGATAGCCTTATGCCTATCCCACGCATGTTTAAACTCCTTTACTATGTTAACCTCTACCACTTCAGCTGGAAGGATATTCCATGCATCCACTACCCTCTCAGTAAAGTAATACTTCCAGATATTAATTTTTAAACCTTTGTCCCTCTAATTTAAGACTATGTCCTCTTTAAATTTTTAAATGTTTCTATCATATCCCCCCTGTCTCGTCTTTACTCCAAGCTATACATGTTAAGAACCTTTAACCTTTCCTGGTAAGTTTTATCCCTCAATCCATGAACCAGTTTAGTAGCCCTTCTCTGAACCCTCTCTAAGGTATCAATATCCTTCTGAAGATACGGTCTCCAGTACTGTGTACAATACTCCAAGTGAGGTCTCACCAGTGTTCTGTACGATGGCATGAGCACAGGGCCGGCGCTACCTGTAAGGCGGACTAGGCAGCCGCCTAGGGCGCCCCTTGGGAGGGGGCGCCGTCAGGAGCGCCGGCCCCGCTTATCCTGCAGCTGCCCAAGCGCTCTGTAGAGAGCCTCAGGCGGCTGCAGCCAGGTTTGCCCGGGCGGTGCGTCCATGAGGGCGGACCGCACCGCCCGGGCGCAGCCTGAGGAGAGGCTGACAGGAGGGATGGTATGGTCCGACCGGTACAGAGAGCAGCTGTCTCCTGTACCCGGCCGGACTAACAGGAAGTGCACACTCTGTGTTCACTTCCTGTTTGTCCGGCCGGGTACAGGAAACAACAGCTCCCTGTACCGGTCGGACTATACTGGGCTCGGCCACACTATCACACAGGTAGGGGAGGGAGGGAGAAGAAAAAAAAAGAGAGGGAGGGAGGGGGAGAAGAAAGAAACAGGAAGAGAGGGGGAGAAGAAAAAAAAAGAGAGGGGGGGAGGAGAAGAGTGGGAGGGAGGGGAGAAGAAACAGGAGTGGGAGGAGGGGAGAAGAAAGAAACAGAGGAGGGGAGGGAGGGGAGAAGAAAACAGAGAGGGAGGGAGGGGGGAAAGAAAGAAACAGAGAGAGGGAGGGAGGGGGAGAAGAAAGAAACAGAGAGGGAGGGAGGGGGGAGAAGAAAGAAACAGAGAGGGAGGGAGGGGGAGAAGAAAGAAAGAGGGAGGGAGGGAGGGGGGGAGAAGAAAACAGAGAGGGAGGGAGGGGGAGAAGAAAGAAACAGAGAGGGAGGGGAGGGGAGAGAAGAAAGAAACAGAGAGGGAGGGAGGGGGAGAAGAAAGAAACAGAGAGGGAGGGAGGGGAGAAGAAAGAAACAGAGAGAGGGAGGGGGAGAAGAAAAAAAAGAGGGAGGGGGGAGAAGAAGAAAGAAACAGAGAGGGAGGGGGGAGAAGAAAGAAACAGAGGGAGGGAGGGGGAGAAAGAAACAGGGAGGGAGGGGGGAGAAGAAAGAAACAGAGAGGGAGGGGGGGGAGAAGGAAACAGGGGGAGGGGGGAGAAGGAAACAGGAGGGAGGGGGGAGAAGGAAACAGAGGGAGGGAAGAAAGAAACAGAGGTGAGGGAAAGAAACAGGAGGGAGGGGGGAAGAAAGAGGAGTGAGGGGGAGAAGGAAACAGGGAAGGAGGGAGGGGGGAGAAGGAACGGAGGAGAGAGAAGAAAGAAGGAGGGAGGGGAGGGGGGGGAAAAGAGGAGGAGGGGGGGGAGAAGGAAACAGGGAGGGAGGGGGAGAAGGAAACAGGGAAGGAGGAGGGGGGAGAAGGAAACAGGGAGGAGGGAGGGGGAAGAAGGAAACAGGGAGGGAGGGAGGGGGGAGAAGGAAACAGGGAAGGAGGGGGAAGAAAGAAACAGGGAGGGGGAAGAAAGAAACATGGAGGGGAGGGGAGGGGAGGGGGGAAGAAAGAAACTGACAGGGGAGGGGGGAGAAATAAACTAACAGGGAGGTGGGGGGGAAAGAAACTAACAGGGGGGGAGACATTGACAGGGAGGGGAATTGATGGGGAGAGAGAAATTGACAGGGAGGGGGGAGTGACAGGGGAGGGAGGGGGAATGAGAGTAACAAGGGAGGGGGGGAGAAGAGAGTGACAAGGGAGGGGGGAGAGATTGACATCCATCACACACACAATCACACACAATGCACCCCTTACACACAAAGACAATGAACCCCTTGCACACAGAAAAACACACAATGCATTACACACACAATGCATTACACACACACACGCAATGCAACCCTTACACACAATGCATCCCTTGCACACACAGAAACACACAATGCATTCCTTACACACACTCAATGCACCCCTTACAGACTCACACACTTCATCCCTTACATACACAGAAACACACCTTGCAGCCCTTACACATACAAACATAGATTCACACAATGCATTCCTTACACACAAATCAGGACATCCCCTACACACTCCATCCCCTGTGAACAAACTCATTGGTGGAAAATGAAGGTGGACCCTGGGACCCAGACCTTGAGCTGTGTAAAGGGCCCCAAAAAATGGAGCTGCTTCTCGTTCTCCCAGAACATTGATTTGTGTGACCACAGTTACAAACAGCCTCCAGAGATCCTGTTATACACCAGACCAGTGGAGCCAGACTGCAGCTAGAGCCCATCATCATCCTCATATGCTTGTAAGTAGGTAATCTAGTATATTATTCGTGGCACTAATCTCTAATTTACCTCACATTAAAAACACTATAGTCCCCAGAACCACTTCAGCTTAATGTAGTGGTTCTGGTGTCTATAGCCTGTCCCTGCAGGCCTTTTAATGTAAACACGGCGGCACTGCAGCACTAGCGTTAGTTAACATGGCAGGTCATATGGGTGGGGCATTGCGATGTCACGGGGGGGAGGAGGGGGGCGGCAAACTTTACTTTTGCCTAGGGCGGCAAAAATCCTTGCACCGGCCCTGCATGAGCACTTCCCTCTTTCTACTGCTAATACCTCTCCCTATACAACCAAGCATTCTGCTAGCATTTCCTGCTGCTCTATTACATTGTCTGCCTACCTTTAAGACACCCAATATCATACCACCGTCTCTATATAATATTCCCATATAATACCACCCTCTCATTATCGACCTCAATATCATATGGCCCGCTCTATATAATAACTCCATATCATACCGCACTCTCTGTATCAGCTTCCTGATATCATATCGCCCTTTCTATATCAGCTTCCTGATATCATACCGCCCTTTCTATATAAGCTTCCTGATATAATACCGCTGTAACGGATCACCTGGCACCCCGACTGGGTACCTCCGTTGAAGGATGCTCCTAGCGCTTCCTGAGGACTCCAAGCACTGCAGCAGACACCATAACCACTGTAGACTCCTCCAGAGAGCAAGGCAAGAACAAGCTCTTACAAGAGCTTAGTAGTGATTTAGTAAGGTAGTATGACAAGCATAGCAATCACTTGTAGCAGCTTCCCCCAATAAGAGACGGCACTCCAAATTGAGGGTGAAGTAGAACTGAAGATTTTAATAAAACACTCTGCTTTCATGCACATTTTACACACATAGTACTGCCCACAGGGTTTTGCAGCCTATCAATACGTACAATACACTCAGACACTCCCACACAAAATCCTCCTTCTGTCCTCTGTCTGTGATATAATTACTGAACACAATGGTCTAACTTAATTATCACAGGCAGGAAAATACAGTTTTACACAATATTCATAACTCTAAAAGTATACATCACATTCACATTAAACATTACATTTTCAGAGTCAGCATACTCCAACTACAAACATATGTCAAAATCATACAAATTAGTCCAGTGGGTCAAAAGTTAGTTGAAAGTCCCTTTGTGACCATCTGCAAGCATGGCTTGGGTGTGGTAAGCCAATTACCTCCAGTATTCAGAAAATGGCTCTATTCACAACAACAGTAAAAACACATAAAAATACATAATTCCTATTATACTTAACAGAACCCCCACATTCAACCTATCCCCAGATAGCTTGGATCTGAGCGCTCACTATATCCGAACAGCGCTCAGATACCACAAACGCAGTCAAATCGCTATGGGGTTAAACCATAGCAATAAGTTCCAACTGGTCTGGCAGTGTCCCTGGGACAACGCCCTGCTCGAGAACAATAGACAGGAAATGGGGGAGGGGCACACCTTCTCATGGATTCAAAGGGGCAGAAAAAGTGTTTCAAAATCCAATAAGCCCAAATCCAGGGGCAGGAGGCGGGCAAACAGGCTTCTCCAAAAACCAGTGGCGAGGTTGGTTCCGCCACAACCGCACTTTCTATATCAGCTTCCCGATATCATACCGCCCTTTCTATATAAGCTTCCTGATATGATACCGCCCTTTCTAGATCAGCTTCCCGATATAATACCGCCCTTTCTAGATCAGCTTCCCAATATAATTCCGCCCATTTATTTAAAAAAATAACTAGATGGGCCGAATGGTTCCTATCTGCCATCACATTCTATGTTTCTTTCTAGATCAGCTTCCTGATATCATACCGCCCTTTCTATATAAGCTTCCCGACATCATACCGCCCTTTCTATATCAGCTTACCTATATCATACCCCCATTTATCAGATTCCCGATATTATACCGCCCTTTCTAGATTAGCTTCCCGATTTCATACCGCCCTTTCTATATCAGCTTCCCGATATCATACCGCCCTTTAAGCTTCCTGATATAATGCCGCCCTTTCTTTATCAGCTTCCCGAAATCATATTGCCCTTTCTTTATCAGCCCCCATATAATCTCATTCTCTCTATAAACAGACCCCAAGTCATACCACCCTCTCTATAACAGCCCCCATTATCACCCTACTCTCTTTATACCAGCCCTCCGTATCACCCTACTCTCTCTATAATAGCCCCTATTATCACCCCTCTCTCTATAACAGCCCCTATATCACCCCACTCTCTCTATAACAGCCCCTATATCACCCCTACTCTCTCTATAACGGCCCCTATATCACCCCTACTCACTCTATATCATCCCACTCTCTATATAACAGCCCCTATATCACCCCTACTCTCTAGATCAGCCGCTATATCACCCTGTGAAGAAATCCCTCTCTATGCACCCTAGTTCTTCCTTATTCATTCGGTAGATCTAGCAACCGAACAAAGACCACCCCCCTGGCTCATTAAGCTTCAAAGCATTCGTCAGTTGACGCCTCTATCTGTGCGGCCAGCGTTCGTACTACCGAACGCCACGTGGCTGAGAAAACCGCGGCCATCTTTTTTCAGCCGAACAAAGGCAGCGGGACTTGGTCGTCGAGTGTCTTGAACTAAAATCGGACACTCGACTTCACGAACACCGGCCTCCAACAGGCGAACGCTGGATCTATATTTCCCGAATAGCTAGAAGAGCGCTATTCTGTACTTTTGTGCATTCGACTGAGGGGAACAATCGCTGCTGAGAGCCAGGGGAATCCATTTGGTATTTTATTCGGTTTTTACCCCTTTACTGAAGTGACCGGCAAAACCACCTACACTCATGGAACTATTCTGGGCAGCCAGCACACGGTTGGCCGGTCACAGAAGACTTCCACCTTTTTTGAGAACCCCTGAACCGATCTGGATGAAATTTGAATATGTTGGTCACCCAGATCGGGCCTATCAGGGGACATATTATTTGTGGGGATACTTCATGTATAAAGGGGTGTTCCAAATATTGGGAAAAATTGAGATTTTTCTGCTTGGAGATAATCAAGTTATTACTTTTGTAATGGATCACCTGGCACCCCGACTGGGTACCTCCGTTGAAGGATTCTCCTAGTGCTTCCTGAGGGCTCCAAGCACCCCAGCCGACACGATAACCACTGTAGACTCCTCCAGAGAGCAAGACAGGAACAAGCTCTTACAAGAGCTTAGTAGTGATATAGCAAGGGAGTATGACTAGCATAGCAATCCCTTGTAGCAGATTCCCCCAGTAACAAGACGACACTTCATTTTGAGGGTCAAGCAGAACTGACTGTACTGACACATACAGCCTCTTTTATTCACAATCCACAAACATAGTACTGCCCACAGGGTTTTGAAATACAAACAATCAATCCATACAATACACACAGACACTCCCACACAAAATCCTCCCCTCTGCCTGTGATATGATTACTGAAAACAATGGTTAATATAATTATCACAGGCAGAGAAATACAGTTTTTACAAAATATTAATAACTTCCAAAATATACATGCCATTCACATAAAACATAAATTTTCAGAATCCGCATGCTTGAAATATACACATACTCAAAAATCAGGGCAATCGGTTCAGGGGTTAAAAAGTTATGGGAAAGTCCTATTTGACAAAATGAAGCATGGTTTTTCTGCCCAAAACCAGTTCCACAGAGTCTTCTATCCCTGAGATAATTGGGAAGTAATCCAATTATCTCCAAGGACAGAGGCAAAACTCCATTAGCCACATGGTAGCAAAATACAATAAAATACATAAAAATATGTAACTGTGCAGCGATTGCATAAAAAAAGGTACATTCAACATATCCCCAGATAGCTTAGATCTGAGCTCACAATATTACTGAATGGCGCTCAGATCACATACATACAGTTCAATTGCCACGGAGCCAAAGTCTTTCACATAGTCTTTCATTATACGAATGGGCTCCATGGCATAGCTATTGGTGGTAACACTGCTCACATAGGGAAAGTACCGAATGACCCGGCTTTCGGTTCTTTGCAGGGGAAAATCCAGCATTTCAACATTAGGCCATAGTCACAGGGCAGGAGGCTGGCAACCAGTCTTCTCCAATGCTCAGTGGCGAGGCTGGTTCTGCCACAACTTTATCAGACCTGATTATCTCCAGGACTATGGTAGGGAATTGTATGTGTGTGCTGGGTGTGTTTTATGATTTTACTGTAACGGATTGGTTAGACTGTGTCCCTCCCTGTGGGATGTCCCCTTGCATGGGGACTTGCATAAAAGCCTGTGTGTGGTAATTAAAGGCAGTTCTGTTGTACCCTTCTTCTTGACTTTGGCTGATGTTTGGGGATTCATGTGCTTTATTAAGGGAATTATCTTATAAAGCTATTTGTATTAGTATACATTTTGTCTATTTCATCTACCGAACGGAGAGCTATACTCACTGAGGCTCTGGCGGTTCGGGAGGAAACTACTGAATGAGGATTACATATACCAGGTTTCCTTACAACTGGTGGCAAGCGGAGGGATTTGAATCCTGAATGGACGTCCTGAACCAAGCAAGGGAATGAATGGCTCAGCAATACCAGCTACTTAAGAGATCCACGCTAAAAGATTTACTGGAAGCTCGAGGCGTAGTGGCAAGTAACAAGACAAAAGCCACATTAATTGCGGAGTTAATACAGAGCGACGGAAGCAGCAATATAGAGATGGAGCATGAGGAAGAAACCGAGATGCAGAAGGATATCAGATGGATGCTCAGTGTATTGGGATCCAATCCATCAACAGATGCGGTTCTGTAGGTCATGGCACAAGCCAGGCAATCGCAAAAAGAGCGAGAGGACCGAGGCAGACTGTAAAGGACCGTTTTGCACAAAAGGGGTAAAAACCGTTTAGGCGATCGGCCCCCTTTCCAGAGATGCAGGCACAGCTACTGCAGAACACCAAACACACGAACCGCCAATAAGTGAATGCTCCAAACTCCCGAACGGCATCCAATATAGCACTCCAAATACACGAACAGGAACCATACGAATTGCTGCTACCAGACGAATAGGAAATGCATCCAAGCGGCTTGCACTCCTAGCAATCAGTCTCTATCAGCATTCAGTAAATCCCCCCCAAAGACGAGACAAGGCTCCGTGTTGAAGGTCAAGCAGTGGTCTGTTTAATGAGGGCTACCCAGGGCCAGACTGGCCCACCGAGATACCGGGAAATTTCCCGGTGGGCCGTCGGCACCTGGGGCCGGCCGCGTTCCTGGGCTGGCCCTTTAAATACTGCAGCCGCCTGAGCGCTCTGTTAAGAGCCTCAGGTGGCTGCAGCTTCTCCCCCCCCCTCCCCTGTAGCGTGGCCGAGCTGCACTCCGGTCCGCGGTGCCGGCCGGAGTGATAGGAAGGGGCACACTGAGTGTGCACTTCCTGTCAGTCCGGCCGGTTACAGGAAACAGAAACACACAATGCATCCATTACACACACACACACAATGCAACCCTTACACACAAAGACAATGCATCCTTTGCACACATACACAGAAACAGACAATGCAAACCCGTACACACGCATGCAAACACACACACATCTTTTCTTACATACACACAGAAACACAATGCATCTCATGCACACACATACAGACACACACCCTGCATCCCTTATGCATACAAACACAGATTCACACAATGCATCCCTTACACACAACCAGAAACACATAATACATCCCTTATACACAAATACACACTGCTTCCACTACACACAAACACACTGCATCACCTGCACAAACGGGTAACCCTAAACACTACATACCATAAGCACACAAATTAGATCCTCTACAATAACACATAACACATCCCCTACACACTCCACTCCCTGTGAGCGAACTCATGGGTGGGTGGGACTTATGAGTGGGCCTTATGGGCATACTCACCGTCAGGCCCTGGGGCCCAGACCTTGAGCTGTGTAAGGGGCCCCCCAAAAATTGAGCTGCTTCCAATTCTCCCAGAACATTGAATTTTGTGACCACAGTTGCAAACAGCCTCCAGAGATCCTCTTCTACACCAGACCAGTGGAGCCAAACTGCAGCCCATCATCATCCTCATCTGCTTGTAAGTAGGCAATCTAGTATATTATTAGTGACACTAATCTATAATTTACCTCACATTAAAGGGACACTATAGCTTAATGAAGTGGTTCTGGTGTCTATAGCTGGTCCCTGCAGGCTTTTTAATGTAAACACACACTGTGTGCAGCACTGGCGTTAGTTCATATGGCAGATCATATGGGTGGGGCATTGTGATGTGACATGTGGGGGCAGCAAATTTTTATTTTGTCTAGGGCGGCAAAAATCCTTGCACCGGCTCTGATCCTGGGCAGGTGCACCAGTCTACTTGGCTGGTTTTGCCCCCCAGGCCTAAGGCTGCCAGCCCTCCCCTGGCCGCTGGGGAGGTCTTTTGGCGGCCGCTGGCAGACTTGTCCTGGCGGCCGCTGAGGGAGCTGCGCGAGCTGCGCTGGCTCTGCTCCCCAGCACGCAGCTGAATGAGACCGGCGCCGGAATATGACGTCATATTCCGGCGCCAGTCTTATTCAGCAGCGCGCGAGGGCGGGAGGGCACTAACACAGGAAGCACCTCTAGTGACCGTCTGAGTGACTGTCACTAGCAGTGTCACTTTGAAGCAATGTAAACACTGCCTTTTGTCTGAAAAGTCAGTGTTTACGTTGAAAAGCCTGTAGGGACATGCTATAGACACCAGTACCACCACATTAAGCTGTGTGTGTGCGTCTGCTAGTGAGTGAGCTTGCTTGCATGCGTGTGCCTGCTAGTGAGTGAGCTTGTGTTTTTATGTCAATGAGCTGATGTATATCAGTAAGATTGTTTGTCTATGAGGCTGTGTATCAATGAGCTTGTGTGTGTCACTGAAATGTCAGTGAAATTGCCTGTGTCTGCATGTGCATATGCTTACTGTATAATTAAACGTTTTACCCTGAAAGGACCAATATTTTATATTAGAAAAAGCAATATATATATATATATAAATATACATATATTACTCAATCATCTGTCCTGGTAAGACATAGCCTTACATATTACACGCGACAATATATGGTGCAGTGACTTATGGGGCTGGCACAAATTTTTTTTCCAGGGCTGCTTTGTATCCCCAGTCCGGCCCTGGGGCTACCTGCCCAGTATGTATGCAGGTCTCCCACCTGGTGGACACTCCCCTAGGGGACCAAATGGGAGACTGTGACAAGGGACAGACAAGCAGACAAATAGGACACACAGTCACAGTATATTCCCACAATGCTTCCTCCCCTCTGCCCTGGGAGATAATTGAGAAGTAATTCAATTATCTCCCAAGACAAAGGCAAATCTCCATTATGCACGTGGGGATACTAAAACAAGCATTACTGTTAAAATACACCAGGTAAGACACATTACATTAAAACTATACATTTAAGATATCCCCAGATAGCTCAGGTCTGAGCGCACATTATTAAGTGAATGGCGCTCAGACCACACGAATACAGTTTAATCGCCATGGAGCCAAAGACTTTAATTCCACAAACAGGCTCCATGGTAGGCTATCTGGGTACTTGCACACCGAATACAATTGCAGCACTAAAAGTCCCGAATGCTCCGTTGTTCGGTTCCCGAACGGGTTTGCAGACTTCCAGCCTCAGCGGGGCTTGTAAGACAAAAGTGTCTGCTTTTGGTGTCCTGCCGTTGGGTAGAACATGCGCTGGCTACCCGGGGAGCTTCCATAGCACCGCCATTGTGTGGCGGCTAGGTGTAACTGCGACCACCCAGTAATTGTCAATTAAGCTGCGGTTAACCGCAGCTTCAGGGAGGTTAATTGCTGGCACACTCCAGCTCCCAGGTGGTCTATTCATTCGTGCGCTTGTTCGGTAGATTGAATCTACCTAACAACCGGCAGAAAAGCACGAATACAGCTTTTCTGCAGGCGGAACAAAGTCTTTTAACATGGGGGCCATAGTCCAAAGGCAGCAGGCGAGCAACCAGGCTTCTCCAATGCAATGTGGCGAGATTGGTCTCGTCACACAGACCGTTACAGGGGGATTTGCTACACTCCCGGGAAGTACAAATGACCTACCAAAGAAGATAAACTATGCAGCGTTTAAAACTTTTAATGACATGGAAATTGACAGTTATTTGCAAGACTTTGAACGTCAATGTGCGCTGGAGGGATTAGACTCCACAAAATGGGCTGCAGTATTTAGCAGCAAGCTGTCAGGAAGAGCAGCAGAGGTGTTGCGAGCAGTATCTGATGGGGACATACACAATTATGACAAGGTAAAATACATTTTGTTGGCCAGATATGCTGTGACCCCAGAGGCATACAGGAAAAAGTTTCGGGAACTTCGTAAGACAGGGAGAGATTCACACACTGAATGGGCTTTTCGGCTACACAGGGCAGCCCGGAATTGGATGCAGGGCTGCCAAGTAACTACCCTGGAGGATGCCTTACAGCTAATACTATTGGAGCAATTTTTTAACCACACAGCAGACGATATAAAAGATTGGGTAAAAGACAGAAAACCTAAAACTGTGGAGGAAGCCTCCAGACTAGCGGATGAGTACCAGGACAACAGGAGGCGAGAACAGGGGGTGAGCAGACCAACTTTTAAGCCCAACTACCCCGCTCCAACAACATCTGCACCACCTAGAGCCTCCATAAGTAACCCGCCACAAGGCCCAGCAGCAACGCCCCGATCCCCTGCAGTGTGTCATTATTGTAAGCAACCAGGGCATTACAAAAACCAGTGCCCTCATTTGAACCGGGGAAACTGGGAAAGACAACCACCCCACCAGCCCAGGGCAGCCGCCCATTCTGTCCAGCAGGAGTGGAGTGTCCTACATGAGGTCAATCCAGTTCAAACCGGAGGCGACAACCGGGACCACCACCGTCAATGGATTACAGTGGATGGCGTGGGGGCCCGAGCTATGAGAGACTCTGGGGCCACTCTAAACGTGGTACAACCACACACGGTCAAGGCCCAAACACGCACCAGTGGCACAGTAGCCATAAGGGTAGCTGGGGGTGCCGTACACAAGCTACCTACAGCCAACGTCCTTGTCGACTATGGTTCTGGGTCCAAACAGTTGGAGGTCGGCATTATGCAGGAACTGCCGGCAGATGTCTTATTGGGAAATGACGTAGGCTGTTTAACCTCCTAGCACGGGACACCACTTCAGAAGCCTACCCGGTTACCACCCGAGCCCAAGCCAGACTGGAAGCACCGCTGCACTCTGAGGAAAACTAGGTAGGAGTTGACATACCCCCTTTGCCCAATCCCCCTTCCACCTTCTGGGATACGCCACAGGGTTTTGAACAGGAACAGAGAACAGACCCCACACTAGAAGGGTATAGAAAGGCCGTAGAGGTCACTCAGGGGGACAGCACCTACGAAAAGTTTGCATGGTATAAAGGATTGTTGTACCGAGTGACAGGAGGGGTGGGACACGGGGCCACTCAAGTCACTAAAAGACAGCTAGTAGTACTCTGTCAGTTTCGGTCTGAGTTATTAAAACTCAGTCATGACATTCCCCTAGCAGGACATCTAGGGGTTAAGAAGACCGGGGACCGGTTGACCCAAACGTTTTTCTGGCCTAGGATCATGCAAGATCTTAAGTATTATTGTAGGACGTGTGACATATGTCAAAGGATAGGGAAAAGAGGTGACCACCAAAAAGCCAAACTCCACCTTTTACCCATTATAGGAGAGCCGTTTCACCGAGTAGCGATGGACTTAATAGGACCTCTCAGCCGACCCAGTCAGTCCAGCAAGAAGTTCATCCTAACTGTAGTGGACTAGGCCACTAGATACCCGGAAGCAGTAGCCCTTGCGAACATAGAGGCAGAGACTGTGGCAGAGGCCCCTAGTTAAAATATTCTCCCGGGTAGGTTTTCCCCAGGAGATCCTGTCCGATCAGGGGACTCCGTTCACAGCAATCCTGACACAGCACTTGTGGCAGAGCTGCGGAGTAAAATCCCTATTCAGCGCCCCCTATCACCCCCAGACCAATGGGCTATGTGAACGTTTTAGTGGCATGCTTAAGCAGATGCTAAAGACCTTCGCAGAGTCCTGCAGGGATTGGGAGAAGTATCTACCCCATCTTCTGTTTGCCTACCGCGAAGTGCCCCAGGCATTCAACGGGTTTTCCCCCTTCGAACTCCTTTTTCAGGTGAAAAGTTTGGGGCCCACTGGATCTCGTATGTGAGCACTGGGAGGGCAACACAGATGAGGGGGGAGTTCCCATCGTACAGTACGTTCTGGAGTTCCGGTACCGCCTATGTTCGGGAGAACCTGCGGTCGGCCCGGGAATGCCAGAAGTGGTACGATAGGGGCGCCAGAGATAGAGTATTAGAAATAGGACAGAAAGTGTTGGCCCTGAGACCCGCCAAGAAGGACAAGCTGCAGGCGGCCTGGCAGTGACCCTTTAAGGTAGTAGAGCGCATAAGTGATACCTATATTGTGAGCAAATGTTCGGATGAAAGGCTGACCAAAGCATTTCACTTAAATATGCTCAAGCCCTATTTCGAAAAAACTGAAGAGGTGGGCGCAGGTGAGGGACTGCCCCTCCCCGATTTATTAGACATCTCCCCGTGTACTATTGACCAAGTAAGCTTGGGTGAGAATCTAACCTCCTTAGAGAAGGGCGAGGCCTCTCAACTGCTTCAGGAATACCAGGGAATGTTTTCGGCCATACCAGGCTATACCTCCGCTGCGATACATTATGTAGAAACCCAGGGAGAAATGCCGTTACGGCAGCAATCCTATTCTATCACTGAGGCAGTACGGGAAAATATGCTTGCCAAAATAAGGGACATGCTTAAGTTAGGGGTTATAGAACCCTCCCAAAATCCTTGGGCTTCACCGGTAGTGCTAGTACCGAAGCGCATCGGCACCGCACGCTTCTGTGTAGACTATCGGAGACTCAACGATCTCACCATAACTGATGCCTACCCCATGTCCAGAATAGATGAGCTATTAGACCGCATGGCTGCGGGCAATTACTTGACCACCCTGGATTTGTGCAAGGGGTATTGGCAGATCCCCTTGGAGCCTGCGGCCATCCCTAACTCAGCATTCGTCACTCCATTTGGGCTATACCAGTTCAGGGTTATACCCTTTGGGATGAAGAATGCCCCGGCTAGTTTTCAGAGGGAGGCTGATAGGCTCTTAGAGGGGTTCCAGGACTTCGCATGCGCGTATCTAGACGATATTTCCGTCTATAGCTGCACGTGGGGGACCACCTGTCCAGGGTGCTCAAGCGAATTCGGTTAGCAAGTCTCACATTGAAACCTGACAAATGCCACGTAGGCATGGCCGAGATACAGTATCTCGGCCACAGGGTAGGGTCCGGTAGGCGGCGTCTAGAACCTGCTATCTCTGAACGCGTTAGATTGAGGCCAATCAAGCAGGATACGGATGCAGTTTTTGGATCCAGCAGTAGGGACCTTACCTGTACCGAAAACCTCCCACGAGTTGGGGACCGATTGGCTTACAGCATCCATCTCTTAGAGTGAGGTCTGAGACGCACGCCAACCTCACCGGCAGCTAGAGAGATCACTGTGACACAAAGTATCTACATCCATCCTAGCCGGTCCCTGTGGCAAATTCGAAATAAGGACTACTACTTTGCTGGTAACATTCTTGCACATCGTTCCTGGCTTGTATTTTTAATATTTTAATAATTATATATATATATATATATATATATATATATATATATACACACACACACACACACACACACACACATTTTTTATCTTGTTATTTATAACTATCTTTTAAACCCATTTTTTCAAAAGTGGTTTCTTTTTTAAAGTGATACCTAATTTTATTGCACTATAGGAAGCAGTTCCAAATACTGTATTCCTATTATATATGGTTTACATCTTTTCTTATAAAGTACATTATTTTGGTGTATACTTCATCTAGTCTGTTTTTAACAGATTTAAAGACATATGCACCATATATGGTTGTATTGTACTATACAGTCAGGATACCTAACTCTACTACATCATAGAGAACAGTTCCATATACCGTTTCTCTATTCCATATGGTTTATATTTTGATCTATAAAGTATAGTACTTGGTGCATACTTCACTTATTCTGCCTATAGCAGATTTAAAGGTGTACACACCACACACAACTGCTGCACTTTTTTCCTGAAATACTTGATTTTATTTTAGTTTATTTTTGGCACAATCATATTTAATTTTTATTATTTTATTGGCAATATCACACAACAGCCATTTTAGGTGGACCAGCTCCTGGAACATTCACACCAACCTAGGTTGCCATTTTCATTATTACTTTATCAAACCTGATTATCTCCAGGACTAGGGGAGGGAATTGTATGTGTGTTTTATGATTTTACTGTAATGGATTGGTTAGACTGTGTCCCTCCCTGTGGGATGTCCCCTTGCATGGGGACTTGCATAAAAGCCTGTGTGTGGTAATTAAAGGCAGTTCTGTTGTACCCTTCTTCTTGACTTTGGCTGATGTTTGGGGATTCGTGTGCTTTATTAAGGGAATTATCTTATAAAGCTATTTGTATTAGTATACATTTTGTCTATTTCATCTACCGAACGGAGAGCTGTACTCACTGAGGCTCTGGCGGTTCGGGAGGAAACTACTGAATGAGGATTACATATACCAGGTTTCCTTACACACCCCACTCTCTCTATTACAGCCGCTATATCACCCCACTCTCTCTATAACAGCCCCTATATCACCCCCCACTCTCTCTATTACAGCCCCTATATCACCCCCCACTCTCTCTATTACAGCCCCTATATCACCCCCCACTCTATTACAGCCCCTATATCACCCCCCACTCTCTCTATAACAGCCCCCTATATCACCCCCCACTCTCTCTATAACAGCCCCCTATATTGTGGTGGAATCTCGGTAAAAATAAATTTAGTAGGCCGAGATTACCACGTGGCATGTGTACGTGCATATGCTGACGTATCGATCAGTTGGTTGCACGAGGCAAGATACGATCAGTAGTGTACGGAGCATGTGCAAGAATACAGGATGTAGTATTCCCCTCCTCCATTGTGCTGGACAAGCCATGCGGTCAAGCAGGAAGTTAATTCTTATTTGTAATGATTGGTCAAGAGAATGTGCGGGTGGAGCTTAATATGGGAGGAGTTATGTGCCTATATAGGGAGCCTGCACTATTGTTCAGGGCTCAGAACTTGCTGTATTTTTGGTGACATTAGTCCCTCTGAGTCCCGATCGGTGATCCAATAAAGAATCTCTTCCTTCCTGAAGAAACCTGTGTCCATCCCTCTGTGCTTTGCTTCCGTCAGTTTCTCCGGTATCATTTGGTGCATTGGCCGGGAAGCTCATCGTTCAACGGTAGCTGAGAGGCAGAGGCGTGAGACGGTCTATCTTTGCCCACGTTCTCTACGGCTGCACCCCTGAACTTCTGCGTGGACCTCCCTTCGTCTCGGCGCCACTGGTCTGTTGTCCAGGAGATCATCGGCCTCTACGTAAGAAGTGCTGGGGTGTCCCCGTCGATGAGTGTGAACTCAGGTTCAGGAACGAGGAGGTAAGACAACTGCTGTTTTAGACGGCAGACCCACTAGGGGTATACCGATTGTGCGGTAGGCCCAAAAGGGGTTTAAATCTGTGTATGGAATCTGCCCCCTCTGTCGGAGGGAAGGAGCGAAGGCGCACCGCTCGATCGAACGCTCTTTAGTAAGACCGTTTGATCTGGTTAGTCAGGCGGGGTCCTGTGTAAATAGCCCTAGCCGGACACCGGTGTCTTGTCTAGACTAGCGTTCTAGGGTGTATATTACGTTCGCTAGGTCGGAGGGACCGGGAGACTAAGCGGCGCCTGTGTAAATTCGGTTCGCTAGCTCTCAACCTATCTTGGCTAAGTGGGAAGGCGTGTAAATTTGGAACCCACTAGACTTTTGATAGAGTAAATAGACTAGAAGGGCAATTTTGTAAATTTCGCCCTCTAGTTCGCTATATGTGGTGTTTGGGCAGTGTGGCTAACCAAAACGGGTGTATATAGTTTTAGTTAGTCCATTCAAGGTACTGGCCAATAGTTTAGTTGGGATTGTAAATGTGTTAAAGATTGTTAGTAAAGTGTATATCTTGTTAGATAGCGCGAGCTCAGCCGTCTAGCGAGAGTGTTAATAGTGTGTTGCTGTACCATAGTGCACGGTACCATAACCCTGTATATTTACTGACACTGTATATAAGTACTAATCATTGTCGTCTATTGCATGTTTAACACCATAACCACTAATAATTGTATTGTGACCTTAAATTGTGCTTTGACCTATGCTAACCGTACTGTAACCGATACTAGTAAAAGACGATGTTACTGGGGTGTGTTATAGACGGGTAATTCATATATAGAGAATTATAGCGTGGGTGACTGTATA
Source organism: Pelobates cultripes (assembly GCA_933207985.1). NCBI lineage: Eukaryota > Metazoa > Chordata > Amphibia > Anura > Pelobatidae > Pelobates > Pelobates cultripes. The sequence goes on along the minus strand of OW240921.1, from coordinate 121,196,827 downwards.
GTTTCGCCAAAGGGCATAATATTGATTATTTAGTGACTGGTGTAACAGCTGTGTGTGTACGGGAATTCCCTGAGTGATTATTGTGTTATTGTGTACGTTTCACTCGGTAACTGTACCACGTGGTGCTGTTGCCAGAGGAAACGGGTGTGACTGTTGAATAAGAACGCGTGCATAGTATTCGTTGTCAACGACGTTCCATTGATAAGTATGGGCGCGTCAGAGTCAACGATTTCGGATCCCTTAGGTTGTATGGTAAAGAATTTTAAAAAGGGATTCAAAACATGTGATTTTGGGGTTAAAATGTCTCCTGTACGTTTGGTCACTTTGTGCACTAGGGAGTGGCCTACTTTGGTTGCGGCATGGCCGCCGCGTGGCAGTTTGGATCCAACCCTGGTACAGCGTGTACACGTGGCTGTATCAGGTAGGCCTGAACTTTACGGACAGTTTCCATACATTGATTGTTGGAGGCAGGCCGTAAACGACTCGCCAAAATGGATCCGGATATGCCACGAGGAGCAATGTCGCCTCATGGTGGCCAGGACTTATTTGTCCACTAGGACCGGTGTTAGGCCCATTTTGGACACGCCCCCTGAGTCCGAGATCCCTTTGCCGCCCCCTTACTTCCCTTTAAGAGGAAGTGACGCGAATGCAGGAAGTTCTGCACCCCTTCCCCTATTGCCCCCATCCACTTCCGCTTCCTCCTCCAGTACAGAATCCACCCCCCTCGTATTAAAACTCCCCTTCCTGAACCAGGACCAACCCCCATTAGATCTGAATATCCTGATTTGGCGCCACTTCAAACTTCCGGTCAAGCTTCTTCTAGCTCGGCTCAGAGTATACTATTCACTAATTTTTCACAAAATCAAGTTCCCACATCCTCATGCCCTATTACCTCTCGACCGGAACCTTTAACTGACGCCCCTCCACGTAGTCCCATACTAACCCGACAACTGACCGGTACCCAACAATTAAAACATTACCAGATGCCTCTTCGTCTGAATCCTGGGTCAGCCTATATCGATGCCGCAGGTCAAATGGCACATGCTGACCCAGTCTTTGTATATGTCCCGTTCACGACTACCGATCTCTTGAATTGGAAGACCCACAATTCCTCGTACACTGAGAAACCACAAGCTATGACCGATCTGTTCACCTCGATAGTTCAGACACATAACCCGACATGGGCTGATTGCCAGCAGTTATTAATGACATTGTTCAATAATGAGGAAAGGACAAGGATTAACCAAGCGGCCATTAAGGCGCTAGAGGAGAGAGCCCGTGCTTTAAATCAAGCCAATCCGGCAGCATGGGCCGCAACACATTACCCTAACACCGATCCTGACTGGAATGTAAATGGCGCAGATATGGCTCAACTTAAAGCCTATAGAGACGCTATAATTGCTGGCATGAAAGCCGGAGGGAAGAAAGCTATTAACATGTCGAAGACAGTTGAGGTGATTCAGAAAAGTGATGAAGCGCCCAGTGTCTTTTATGACCGATTATTGGAGGCATACCGCTTGTATACCCCCTTTAATCCGGAAGACGCTGATAATTCCCGAATGGTAAACTCCGCCTTTGTCAGCCAAGCTTACGGAGATATTAAGCGCAAGCTACAGAAATTAGAAGGGTTTGCAGGTATGTCTATCACCCAACCAATGGAGGTAGCGAACAAAGTATATATGAATAGGGAAACAGAAAGTAAGAAAGAGGAAGAGCGCAAGATGCGTAGAAAGGCAGATATGCTAGCGGTAGCGATCGCAGGCGTAGATAGACGGGGCCCAGATAGAGGCGATGGTAGATGGAATAGGGAGCCTTTGAGTAGGAATCAGTGCGCGTACTGTAAGGAAGAAGGGCATTGGAGGAACGAGTGTCCGCAAAGAGAGCAGTATGAGAGAGACTTACCCAGGGCAGGTTACGGAAACTTTAGAGGCAGAGCGAGAGGTAGAGGAGGCCCCGGAGGGAGTAATGGTAATAGAGGGAGTAATGGGAACAGAGGAAGTGTAAGGGAAGATAGGTACTATCCAGCAGTGCAAAGGTCCCGCGATAGAGAAGGTAGGGACTTTGTGGGATTGGCTGACACGGTCATGGAGGACTATTGATACCGACCGGGCTCCATCCCCCTTGGTCGAGCGGAGCCTATGGTCGATGTATCAATAGGGGGAAAAAGGAGTGCGTTTATGATCGACACTGGTGCTGAACATTCGGTGGTGACTAATCAAGTTGCTCCTCCATCTGGAAGAACTATTACTGTAATAGGAGCAACTGGAAGAAGTGCTGAAAAACCGGTTCTTAAAAGTCGACTCTGTACATTGGGAGGCCACGTAGTAAAACATCAATTCCTTTATATGCCTGAGTGTCCAGTCCAATTGCTGGGACGTGATATGCTATCCAAATTACAAGCGCAGATTACGTTCCTGCCAAATGGAACAACATCCTTAAAGTTTAATGGACCCTCAGGTATTATGACATTGTCCGTACCAAAGGAAGAAGAGTGGCGACTTTATACAGTGTTGACTAGCCAAAACCCGAGGAGTGATGAATCCTTATTTAACATACCAGGAGTTTGGGCAGAGAACAACCCACCAGGACTGGCCCGCAATATTCCACCTATTAAAATCGAACTAAAACTTGGGGTTTATCCAGTAAGCCTGAGACAATATCATATTCCGCAGAAGGCTAAGAAGAACATCCAATCTTATCTGGATAAGTTCATACGGTATGGTATCCTAAAATTCTGTACTTCCCCCTGGAACACCCCATTGCTGCCTGTTCAAAAGCCCGGTACAGATGAGTATCGACCTGTGCAGGACTTGAGAGCAGTCAATGATGCGGTTGTTAGTATACATCCAGTCGTGCCCAATCCATATAACCTGCTTGCTTTAATTCCGGGCGGGGCTACTTACTTTACAGTCTTAGATCTCAAAGATGCCTTCTTTTGCCTCCGAATTGCCGCAGAAAGCCAATGTATCTTCGCTTTCCAATGGGAAAATGCTGTAACGGGCTCGAAACGCCAAATGACCTGGACAAGATTGCCCCAGGGGTTTAAAAATTCACCTACCCTATTTGGTTCAGCTCTAAGTCAAGATCTACTAGATTTCGAGTCTATCCCAGGAGAGTGGGTATTATTACAATATGTAGATGACTTGTTGATAGCAGCAGTTACAAAGGAAGTATGTCAGCAAGCAACGCACGATCTACTACACATTCTCTGGAAGGCAGGATACAAGGTGTCTAGAAGGAAGGCTCAGTTGTGTTTGCCAACTGTCAAATATCTGGGATTCCATATTTCTGAAGGTCAAAGAATTATGGGGCCAGAGAGAAAAGAAGCTGTGTGCCAAATACCGATACCCAGGAATAGAAGACAAGTGCGAGAATTCTTGGGGGCGGCAGGCTTCTGTAGGATATGGATTCCCAGCTACGCGATACTGGCAAAACCTCTGTATGCAGCTATCAAAGGTACAGAGCACGACCCCTTCTTATGGACTCAAGAACAGCAAACGGCATTCGAAGATGTGAAGAGGGCTTTGATGAGTGCCCCAGCATTAGGTCTACCTGATCACACACGGCCATTCTACCTGTATGTACATGAGCAAAGAAGAATGGCTGTGGGAGTATTGACACAGTACTTGGGATCATGGCAAAGACCTGTTGCCTACATGTCTAAGCAACTGGATGCAGTGGCCAGCTGACTTCCACCTTGTCTAAGAGCTGTAGCTGCAGCCGCCCTGCTAGTAGCTGAAGCCGATAAACTCACTCTGGGTCAAGAACTTTATGTACAAGTTCCACATGCAGTACAGACGTTGTTGGATTACAAAGGAAATCATTGGTTTAGTAACAGTCGTATGACCAAGTATCAAGCAATGTTGTGTGAAAACCCAAGAGTGCATTTAGAGACTGTAAATACCTTAAATCCAGCTACCCTTTTGCCACAACCTACTGAAAGTCAACATGATTGTTTGGAAGTAACGGATGAAGTATTTTCAAGTAGACCAGATCTTCGTGATTTTCCCATCCAGAACCCTGATGTTCAATATTACACCGACGGCAGTAGTTATGTAAAAGAAGGGATCCGCTATGCAGGATATGCAGTAACAACGATAGACAAGGTGATAGAAGCTCGGCCACCGGCAAAAGGAACATCAGCACAAAAGGCAGAATTGATAGCACTGACACGAGCGTTACAATTGGCTGAAGGTTTAAGAGTGAACATCTACACGGACTCCAAGTATGCGTTTTTAACCACTCATGCCTACGGAGCTTTGTATAAAGAAAGAGGACTATTGAATTCAGAAGGCAAAGAAATCAAATACGCAGCTGAGATCCTACAACTATTGGAAGCAGTGTGGGAGCCGAAAGAAGTCGGTATTATACATTGTCGGGCGCATCTGAGAGGAGATGGTGATGTAACCAAAGGGAATCGGATGGTAGATAGTGCAGCTAAGCGTGCTGCTGAATCAGGAAGACAGGAATATGTGGGGCATATAGCTGCTCTTATACCAACTCCACTGTCTCAATGGACTCCAATTTATACAGCTCAAGAAGAGGAGTGGTTAAGGACTGAACCTGAAAAGTATTTGGAGAACAAATGGTATCAGTTAGAAGATGGAAGAATAGTTATTCCAGCATCACTAGCGGTAGAAATTGTCCAAAACTATCATAACGGGACACATTCTGGGAGAGACAGTACAGAAGAATCTCTCAGAAAACATTTCTACATACCAAGATTGTCCAACTTGACTCAGGCCATTGTACGTAGATGTGTAACGTGTGCTAAAAATAATGCAAGACAAGGACCAGTAAAGCCACCAGGAGTCCAGTTTATGGGGGGACTTCCCATGTCCGATTTACAAATTGACTATACAGTGATGCCCAAATCGGGTGGACATCGCTACCTGCTGGTAGTGGTGTGCACCTATTCAGGCTGGGTAGAAGCATGTTCTACTCGTACAGAGAAAGCAGGAGAAGTCGTGAGATTCCTGCTACGAGAAATAATACCCCGATATGGACTACCCTGCTCTATAGGATCGGACAATGGTCCAGCTTTTGTTCATCAGTGCCTACAACAATCGACTCATATGCTTGGTATAAAGTGGAGGCTTCATACGGCATATAGACCCCAGAGTTCTGGTAAGGTAGAGAGAATGAATAGAACTATTAAGAATCAGTTGGCTAAAATGTGTCAGGAAACCCAACTTAAGTGGAACGTTCTCTTGCCCATAGCTCTATTGCGAATCCGTAGTACACCTACCAGAAGGATGGGCCTCTCTCCCTTTGAAATCATGTACGGGCGACCACCTCCCGTGCTTGGTAACTTAAGGGGGG
>OW240921.1:120990916-121186091 GCA_933207985.1 Pelobates cultripes | reverse complement strand
CTATAACAACCCCCACTCTCTCTATAACAGCCCCTATAACAGCCTCTATAACAGCCCCTATATCACCCCACTCTCTCTATAACAGCTCCCACTCTCTCTATAACAGCCCCTATAACAGCCCCCACTCTCTCTATAACAGCCTCTATAACAGCCCCCACTCTCTCTATAACAGCCTCTATAACAGCCCCCACTCTCTCTATAACCCCACTCTCTCTATAACAGCCTCTATAACAGCCCCCCACTCACTCTCTCTATAACAGCCCCCCACTCACTCTCTCTATAACAGCCCCTATATGATTCCAGGGTGGTCCAGGGTCCCTACACACTGGTTGTGATAATGGACTAGTGATTCCCACACTATGCTAACACAGGCAGTGGGAGTCAGAGATAGAGGTCAGAGCTCTACACATTCACTCCTCACTAGCCACTGGCCACTTGCCCCCTGGCTGGTAGTGCACTGGCCTCCTATTCCTCTCGCCCTTACCAAGTCCTGGCAGTGAGAGCTTCACTGCTGTATCCAGGCAACAGAGAGCCAGACAGTTCCCGCCCCTTTCTTCGTCACGCAGCTCCCCCTCTGGCCGCGCTGCATTGTGGGACACAAACAAACTGATGCGTTTTACTCCTCTTCGCCCCCCGCCACTGGGAAGTGGGAGATTCCGAGCGCCTGGGCCTGTGCGCGCGGCTGCCCGGGGACACGCAGGCAAAGCACGGAGCGCACCAACTGCCGGCGGGAGAGGGGGGTCAGCCGGGGAGTGAGCGACGAAGGCGCGACCCTCAAGCTCCGGGGAGATTTCTGTTCGGACTCTGGGATCGGCGGCCTGTGCTTCCCTCCGAGCGCTTCTTACCGGGCCGCTAGGCCGCACGGAGACCGCCAGGTCAGTTATACTGCGTGTGACAGGCCGGGTTTCCCGCCCTGCTGCTCCATCCCAGAGCTCCATCCTAGAGCTCCCTGTGCCGATTGGAGGGTTTAAATACCGGCCCCCTCCCCTAATTACAGCCCCCTCCCCTAATTACTGCCCCTCCCCTAGTACAGCCCCTCCCCCTCGCAACCTGCCCCTCCCCTAATTTACAGCCCCTCCCCTAGTACAGCCCTCCCCCTCACAACCTGCCCCCTCCCTAATTACAGCCCCTCCCCCTCCTTCCTGCCCCTCCCCTAATTACAGCCCCTCCCCTCATAATCTGCCCCCCTCCCCTAGTGCAGCCTCCCCCTCCTTAACCTGCCTCCCCCTCATGGCCTCACTAGCCATAACCCCCCTCCCCTAATTACAGCACCTCCCCCTCATAACCTGCCCCCTCCCTAATTGCAACCCCTCATGGCCTGCCCCTCCCCTAATTGCCCCTCATAGCCTGCCTCCCTAATTACAGCCTCCCCCTCACCAACCTGCCCCTCCCTAATTACTGGCCTCATAGCCTGCCCCCTCCCTAATTACAGCCCCCCCTCCCCTCATAGCCACTGCCCCCTCCCCTAGTTACAGCCCCCTCGCAGCCTGCCCCTCCCCTAATTACAGCCCCTCATAGCCTGCCCCCTCCCTAATTGGCCCACATCCCCTGCATGTGCCCCTCCCCTAATTACAGCCCCCCCCTCCCCCTCCTGCCTACCCCCCTCCCCTAATTACAGCCCCCTCCCCCTCATAGCCTGCCCCTCCCTAGTGACCTCCCCTCATAACCTGCCCCTCCCCCCTCACCCAACCTGCCCCCTCCCCTAGTACAGTCTCCTCCCCTAATTACAGCCCCCTCCCCTTATAACCTGCCCCCTCCCCTCATTACTGCCCCCTTTCCTAATAAACCTGCTTGCCTCCCATATTACAGCTCCCCTTATGTACACCGTCTCCCCATAATTTACATTTCCCCCATATAACCTGCTCCATCCCCTCTATCTCACACCCTGCACTCCCCCATCACCAACTCCCTACCTCATAACCTGTCCCTCCCCTCATTACCAGCCCCTCCACAATGGAATTTCACATATGTAGCCTTACCTGACTCTCCTATTCTCCCTACTTGACTTATCTGCTCCCTCACCTACCTCTCAACATGAGCTCTTGTACCCTTCCCTCCCCGTACACAACCTCCCTTGTGTTAACACTGCCACCTTCCCGGTACCTAACTCCCTACTTGTATCTCGCTCCTCACTCTTTACCTATCCTTTCCCCTGCCTGTCCATTCTATCTTTACCTGAGTCAGTCATTATGTCCCATATTAGTTCTTGGCCTTTTATCTGACCTCTCCCTATAGCTGTCCCTCCCCTTAATTATCCATTTTACTTGCCACTTCCCCCTTACTGCCATACTGACCCGTCACCTGTACGTAACTTTTTCCCCTTTACCACCCCTGTCATTAACCTATCCCGTTATGTGACACCTGGCCTCCTTCTTTTATTTAACTGCCTAGTGTACAAGACCCATTCCCTAGTTATTTTTGTTTCCCCTTTGCAAAAAATGGACTCCACTTAGGCTTGACAAACTGTTCTGAATCTGTAAAATGATCTGTGACCTGTTCTTATAACTAAAATATGATATATTCCTTTAAAAAAAGCACATTAAACTCCTCCAAGTGTTATGTGGGACTCCATTGTGCTGGGGAACCTAAAGGAAGCAATTAATTGTGGGTTCTGGTGACAATAAGTACTTGCAATTCTAAGCATTGGGATGCAACTGCCATGGAGAACCAATTTTGCGTCATGACCTGGTCTTAGCCATTGTCCTGATCTATTATTTTGTTTAAACATCCTATATAATATATAATTTTGATACACTTCTAAATATTAACATGTGTGCATATATATTTATACATTGAGAGTTGGGATCTATAAAGGTAAATAATGGCATAGTGGTTTATCCTGTGTGACTGTGTTTTCCCTAGAGGTTTGCTGTGGCATTATCTTATAACATGATTCCTTTTTAAAGTAGGGTTAGGTACACACTTATACACAGACAAGCGTGTATACAAGCAGCCTCGGGAGGTACAGTATTTGCAATGCCAGCATGTTTCCTAAGAAATGTGATGTCACAAACCATATAATAGGTCATTTTGAAATCAAGATCTGCAATGTAATGTAGCAGACAGGATAATTAGGTTATTAATGTCTAAATTATAGTGAATTAAATCTGAATTGCAAAACTAAATATTTGGACTAAAAAAGTGGGACTTTCAAATGGGACCAACTTGGCCTGGGAAAGAAGGGGTCTTGAAATATCCAAACTGTGAATATAGCCGAGTTAGAAATTTATTTCAGCTAGCTATTTAGTTTTAGTTTTTCTATTTGGGTTTCATTTGCTAAATTTCAAAGTTAAAGGATAACTATAGTGCTGTTGTGGCTGATCATTTTACGAGCCCTGCTCCAATTGCACTAAAAAAATGTGATTTTACTAACTTTTTCTCACAGGGGCTAGTTCCAGCTGTCTGAGTAACTGCCACTCGATGTGTTACATATATTTACTAAGATGAAAATTGTCATGAATTCAAAGTCGATTTCAAACTTAAAGGGACACACTCCAGGCACAAAAACAACTTGATTTAAATGAAGTTATTGTGCCAGGGAATGGAAAAAAATATCCGAACTGGAAAACGTTCCCCCAGTCAGCTATACAATTTAAATTAGCTTTGAATTCCCTCCAATTTCTTATTTTGGGGAATACCCCTGTATATATTAGCAAGGTATAAATTTATCAAAACCAAATACTTTTTGACTTAACCAAAAACGTTGTGTATATATTTCTGCATGTGCATTTACACAGGATGGAGCAGTTTGTGTATGTTCCTGTTTAATTAAGATAAACGTACGTCACACCCATCATTACATGGACACTCCAGGCCTCTGAAGCACTTTGGATTGCTGAACTGCTTTATGTGTGAAGAGTGTGTCCTCCTTTTCTCATTTTACGTAAAGTGCAGATTTCAGTAGAAACTGACACTTTATATATTACAAAAACACAGAATAGGTGCGCACAATAATAATAGAGTGGAAGGCAGAGGTGAGTCAGCAGGGATTCTCAGACCTTTTTGTCACTTTATAAATTAACCTGGTTACACCCACTCTTGCTGTCAATTATACAAAGTCCTGTTACTTCCTGGTTGCTTCTCTCAGTGGAGCTAAACTCAAGAGGCAGCAATTGTCCAGAGCATCTGCCTTGTAAATACTTCTCATTGGGAAGCCTGTGATTGGACAGCCACAGAATGTCAGGGGGAGCTTGTAAAGCTGCTTTTCAATATATATCCAATTTAAAAAATGCACAATTGAATGCATGTTATCATTGGGGGTATATCTGCTTGACAGTGGTTTTATATATTTGCACAGTGGCATGCCTCCTTAAAACTGTAAGATAAATGCCCTACAAAATAGTATTCTATAGATTGACTTTTATTGCAATGGGTGAAAAAAAATGACACCGCATTTGATTCAAATAGGGTACGGTGGACGCATGGTGCTTTGTGTGTCCACTTTTTGCCTAAAGTGTAGCATTCGGGAACACGTCAGAGAGGATGCTGGGTGAAACACTGGTAAATCTCGCAATTCCTTGCACTGTACAGATTACCTTATTTGTAGATTTAGTTGTGTTATCTCTCCTGTTAATCACAACAGAATCCTTTTAATATGACTTTTTTTCCATCAGCCCTCAGGTAAGCTACTCTCCATAATAACAAAACATGTGGTGTTTATCCACTAAACAGGGGACTTAACGCAGTGCTGTAACCTTCCCCCTCATCCAAAATGAGTATTTCAGAAAGATTAAATGTTTATGGAATATTCACATTGACTTTGTTGGAAATTCACTGATATTCCAACCCAATCAAAAGATGTACTTAGACAACATAGGGACTACTTTGACTTAGTATTTTTCCTATGCTTTACAAAGCTTTCTAAATGACTGAGCTGCCTTTTGCCAAGCGGAAACTGCTCTGTCTATTGAGGTATTCTCTTTAGACCTTAGTGTTGTACTCTCACACATGCAGACCAGAAAGAAAATAGATGTCAATAAGTAAAACTCATCTTCCCCTGCATTCTTTGCCCAAAGCTGGGCCACTGGAGCAGTTTTAATTAGGGATCGACCGATTATCGGTTTTACCGATATAATCGGCCGATATTCAGTATTTTCGGCAATACCGAGTATAACAGTACCCCTCATGTACAGGTTTTATGGTGTTTTCAAAAGTTAGAGTCAAATATAAGGCTTGCGTTTCAGTTGTTTCACATAAAAATTCGCCAGGTTGGTTATGTTGCCTTTGAGACAGTACGGTAGCCCAGGAATGAAAATTACCCCCATGATGGCATACCATTTGCAATAGTTGACAACCCAGGGTATTGCAAATGGGGTATGTTCAGTCTTTTTTAGTAGCCACTTAGTCACAAACTGGCCAAAATTGGCGTTCAAATTAGTTTTTTGCATATTCAAATATTATCACTAACTTTGGCCAGTGTTTGTGACCAAGTGGCTACTAAAAAAGACTGGATATACCCCATTTGCAATACCTTGGGTTGTCTACTTTTGCAAATGGTATGCCATCATGGGGGTAATTTTTATTCCTTGGCTACCATATGGTCTCAAAGGCAATGTAACCAATCTGAGAATTTCAGTGTGAAGAAAAATGCAACATGCTATATTTGACCCTGTAACTTCCCAAAACACCATAAAACCTGTACATAGGGGTTACTGTTTTACACGTGAGATATCGCTGAATACAAATATGTGTATTTTATTGCAGTAAAAGCAAACAGTATTTTGACATTCACAGTTAAAATGTCACGGAGAACTAAGAAATTTTTTAAAAAATCTTATTTTCTCCTTTTTTTTATATTTTATTCATATTAAATTATGTTCCATACCTAAATATTTGATGTTAAATAAAAGCCCTCTTTCCCCTGAATAAAATGATATATAATAAGTGTGGGTGCATTTAATATGAAAGAGGTGAATTACAGTTGGAGAGACATATAGCGCAAATTCCAGGTTTTGGAACGTGTACATTTGGCTGCGGTCTTAAGGGGTTAAATGAAGAGAACCTATTAGGAAAGAAATAACAATGTCAACATATTTCATTAGGTACGATATGTTTACATTTTAACTAAATTCACGTATTTAAAGGACCACTATTGTGCCGTGAGGGTGCCCCCACCCTCAGGGTCCCCCTCCCGCCTGGCTGGGTGGCGAGGAAAGGGGTTAAACTTACCTTTATTCCAGCACCGGGCGGGGAGCTCTCCGCCTCTGATCCTCCTCTTCGACTGAATGCGCATGCGCAGCAGGAGCTTGCGTCTTTTCACTGTGATTTTCACAGTGAGAAGCACACAAACGCCTCTAGCGGCTATCAATGAGACAGCCTTTAGAGGCTGGATTAACCCATTTATAAACATAGCAGTTTCTCTGAAACTGCTGTGTTTATTAAAAAGGGTTAATCCTAGAGGGACCTGGCACCCAGACCACTTCATTAAGCTGAAGTGCTCTGGGTGCCTAGAGTGGTCCTTTAAAGCAGCACTGTCACACACACACACACACACACTCTCTCTCTCTCTCTCTCATACCTGAAACGCAGAGTATGGTATTATTATTATTATTATTATTTTATTACAATTATACAAAGGGAGTTATTTAACAAAAATGATTCCCAGACATATAATGTAATTTAGGTGAAGCTGCCTCTACTCAAACAAGCTTACTCTGTAGGGGAAATAAACTAGGACATGTATACAACTTTTTGTGGGTGCTCAGATATTTGTGGGGCATACTATTTATTGAGGAAAGCAGATATTTCTATACTATTTAACTTTTGTTTTTAAAATTGTTTTATTTTAATATACCAAAAGAATTGTATACATTGAGTTAAAATTGAGTCTAATGGATTCTCTGTTTGTCCCTTTCCTATAAAACAGAGAGTGGCTACTTACCTTTAATCAGCTACTGTAGCTGTTATTCATCTGGGAGATTAGCACTATGGATCTCCCATCCAGTGCAAGGCTTCTGATAGCTTAGCATTGGGAGATCAGGACATGTGAGGCAATTGCTGCTCTGCACAAAGAGTGCTTCTCATAGAAAAGCATTAAATCCAGTAAGAAGCATTAACTTCTGCTTTGTGCTGGGCAGGAAGCTATCAGGTGAATCCCTCTCCTGGCTGTCTGATTTCTGCAACTTAGCACCTTTATAAAAGTGACAATTTATATTGTACTAACTAACTATATAAAACAAAAAGAGGGGAGGCATACAATGTTAACCCATAGAACCCTTAAGCAACCTGAATAGCTCTAGGGGTTTGGATTGTTATGTATTTATTTTTCATCTAAAATATAAACATTTTGTTGCGCTGTTTGAAAAGAGGCAAAATTTAATGTTTCTCTTATAGACGTGACAAACGGTGATAAAGTGGAGTGTTTAAAAAGTGTTTACTCTTAGTAAAATGGTGTATCACGGGTATATAACGAATACATAAAGGAAGCAAACAAAAAACCAAAAATATATAATGTAGATCAAGTATGTCAAACTCAAAGGCTAACACGGGCTGAATAAACAAGGTTTAAAGGACCACTATAGGCACCCAGACCACTTCAGCTTAATGAGGTGGTCTGGGTGCCAGGTCCAGCTAGAGTGAACCCTTTTTTCTATAAACATAGCAGTTTCAGAGAAACTGCTATGTTTATAATAGGGTTAATCCAGCCTCTTGTGGCTTTCTCATTGACAGCCGCTAAAGGCGCTTCCGCGCTTCTCACTGTGATTTTCACAGTGAGAAGACGCCAGCGTCCATAGGAAAGAATTGTGAATGCGTTCCTATGGACTGGCTGAATGCGCGAGCCGCTCGTGCCACGCATGCGCATTCAGACGAGGAGGAGAGTCCCCCGCCCGGCGCTGGAAAAATAGGTAAATTTAACCCCTTCCACCCACTAGAGCCCGGCAGGAGGGGGCCCTGAGGGTGGGGGCACCCTCAGGGCACTATAGTGCCAGGAAAACGAGTATGTTTTCCTGGCACTATAGTGGTCCTTTAAGTTTATGTGGGCCCCCAAAAAACTTCAGTTTTCATAGTAGGTTTATTTAGAAAAGTACAGTATAAAAAAGTGCTTAACTGACACTGGACATCCTCATGCTCTTAGGGCTTAAAAGTAAACAAAAGAGCAAATTTATTTTAAGGAGACACACATTTGCATATACCCAATGTTTTAGTCCAACTACCTTGACATATTAAGAAAAGTTTGGTAATGGGACTGAAATGGTGAATGTATGCAGTTGCACAGCTGTAAAAAAACAAATGATGTTAGTTTGTTGATTTTCAAGTGAGTGTGTTCTTCACTTTGGCTGAGATCATCAAACTTCATTTAGGCTATTGTACATGTGTGGCAAAAAGCTGTGCCGCCAATCAGCATCTCCATGGGGACTGTTCAGCACCTTAATGCAGACCCAATCTAATACACTCCCCCATTCTAATACACTGCCCCCAAATCCAACACACTTCCCCGAAATCCAATACACTGCCCCCGTTCCTCCTCTCTAATACACTGAACCTTCCACCTAATCTAATACACTGCACCTTAATATAATACACCGCCCCTCCTCCCTCCACTCTAATTGAATACACTGCCCCCACTCCCACCACTCTAATTTAATACACTGCCTCTCCTTTTAATTAAACACACTGCCCCCCCACCCACCACTCTTAATACACTGCCCCACTCCCTCCCCCAATTTAATACACTGGGCTCCCTCCGTCCCCCAAATTAATACACTGCCCACTCCCTCCTGCAATTTAAAATACTGGCCTCTCTCTCCCTCAATTTAATACATTGCCCCCCTTCCCCAATTTAGCACACTACACAGGAAGGTCCCCCAATTTTATTGAACAAACCTACTAATGATAACAGTATTTTTTTTAAATATAAAAAACGTACAATGCACTGTTCCAAATTATTACGCACAGTAAGTTTCAAAACACTTTATAGGTTGTAAAGAGCTGAAAATTGTCAGTTGTTGTGTTTGCAGCATATTTACCGAAATCAGAAGCTATTTCAATCAAACTTATAACAACATTTTAACTTTTTTTTAACATTTTAACAGGTCACATTACGTTTTAACATAGGACCCCTTATTTGATAGCAGCTTCACAAGTCTTACATCCATTGAACTTGTGAGTTTTTGGACAGTTTCTGCTTGAATTTGTTTGCAAGATGTCAGAATAGCCTCCCAGAGCTGCTGTTTGGATGTAAACTGCCTCCCACCCTCATAGATCTTTTGCTTGAGGATGCTCCAAAGGTTCTCAATAGGATTGTGGTCAGGGGAGAATAGAGGCCACACCATGACTTTCTCTCCTTTTATCCCCATAGCAGCCATTGATGCAGAGGTATTCTTTGCATGAGATGGTGCATTGTCATGCATGAAGATGATTTTATTACGGAAAGCATAGTTCTTCCTTCTGTACCAGGGAAGAAAGTGGTCAGTCAGAAACGCCACATACTTTGCAGAGGTCATCTTTACACCTTCGGGGACCCTAGAGGGGCCGACCAGCTCTCTTCAGATGATTCCGGCCCAAAACACGACTCCACTGCCTTGCTGACGTTGCAGCCTTGTTGGAACAGGGTGGCCGTCCACCGACCATGCAGGGTTGCACTCATCAGTGAACGGGACTGTTTGAAAATTAGTCTTCATGTATTTTTCTGCCCAATGCAGTCGTTTCTGCTTGTTAGCATTGGTTAGTGGTGGCCAAATAGAAGGTTTATGCACAGTTGCAAGACTCTGGAGGACTCTACACCTTGATGTCCGTGGGACTCCAGAGGCACCAGCAGCTTCAAATATCTGTTTGCCGCTATGTAATGGTATTTTAGCAGCTTCTCTCTTGATCCGATGCATGACTCTGGCAGAAATCTCCCTCAATGTGCCTTTATCTGCACGAACCCGTCTGTGCTCTGAATCAGCCACAAATCTCTTAATAGTGCGATGATCACGCTTAACCCCTTAAGGACACAGCTTCAGAAGCTGGACTTAAGGACACAAGCAATTTTTTCATTTTTTGCTGTGTTCAAATGCAATTTGCATCTCTCTCATTTATTGTACCAACACATGTTATATACCGTTTTTTTAGACAACAAAAAGGGCTTTAGTTTGATATGACATATACATATATAAATTCTCATTTATTACCAAAAAAAATGCAAAATAATGTCGGGGGGGGAATGCTTTTTTCCCCAAGTTTTGGCAATAATAATGTGTGCATAATATGTCCAGCTTAGGAAAAGTAATTCAAAATCAATTCAGTTTATTTTGAAAGTTACAGGTCACAAACTACAAGGTCTAAAATAAAATTTCAATGTGAAACATTTTAGAAGTTTGTATGTTTGTCTTGGAAGTTTAATACCCATTACAGGAAACAAAATTGCCACACAAAAGTATATATTTATAAAAAAAAGTAGACATCACAGGCTAATTACCTAAGGTTAGTTTGACACTTTTTGCGTAGCCATTTCACCGCCAATCTCTGCTAAATATTAGAATAAAATTGTATATTTTCTCTATTTTGGCATATACACATATTACAAGGTTTTTGTAATGTGTATTTCGTAAACCTAGTGTGTGCTATCCCTGTACATCTGCTGAGTAAAACGATACCCCCATTCTGTGAAGCTGCCCCTATTCTGTGAAGCTACAATGCCATATAGGAGACCATGCTATTTCAGTTTCTATAGTTGGAATTTTCATAGATGGTCATATGGTATTGTAGCCATTTGACTGTTCAAATAACCCCACAAAGGCCTTCCATTTGAGAAAGCAGACACTCCAGGGTATGTTATTAGGCATACATTATACCTTAACGTGCCACCATTTTTTTACCAATTTATTTCAAATTTTGTGGTGAGAAATTTTTTTAAAATGTTTTTTACATACATGTTGCATTTTCGCTGGGTATTTCTTACATTTGATAAGTGCCACTGTCATAAATTCCCACTAAGTATGCTCAATTACCTCTTCTGAGTAAAACAATAAGCCCAATGTATGACCCAATGTATGACCTAGACACTATTTTGTGAAGTTACAGTGAAAGAGACGTGACAAGTTCAGGTTTTTAAGTGTGAATTTACATGGAGAGTTTTCTATTTTTAAATATGTTAGCATGCTGCTTTTTCCAACTACTCCAAAAAGGCATACTATTTCTTAAAGAAGACATCCCAGGGTATTTCAAAAGGCAAATTTTGAACCTTAGCGTGGGATTATTTTTCTGCTAGCTTGTACCAAGGGTAGTGGTAATAAGCATTTTTTCTGCTTTTTTGACACACACAGTGAGTTTGTACTGTGTATTTTACAAACCTTATGTGTGCTATGGCTATATAATACGTCCTATCTTGCTCAGCTATGTTGTCTGAGCACAGCAATACCCCCATATGTACCTTTGCCAGGTATATGCGGACATTGAAGGGGCACATTTGAGACACAGCCATTTAAGTTTTTTCAAACTTTACATTTTTACGCTGTGTCCATACCCCACTTTGGAGGTTTTTGTTGTAGGTTAATTATTCCAGCTACCCCATAAAGGCATACCATTTTTTAAAGAAGATACCCTAGGGTATTTCAAAAGACGTATTTTGAACCTTAGCGTGAAATAATTTTTCCGCTCGCTTGCACCAAGTGTAGTGGTAATAAGCATTTTTTCTGTTTTTTTGACACACACAGTGAGTTTGTACTGTATATTTTGCAAACCTTATGTGTGCTATGGCTATATAATACTTCCTATCTTGCTCAGCTATGTTGTCTGAGCACAGAAACACCCCCATATGTACCTTTGCCAGGTATAAGGGGACACATTTGAGACACAGCCATTTAAGTTTTTTCAAACTTTACAATTTTACGCTGTGTCCATACCCCACTTTGGAGGTTTTTGTTGTAGGTTAATTATTCCAGCTACCCCATAAAGGCATACCATTTTTAAAAGAAGACACCCTAGGGTATTTCAAAAGACGTGTTTTGAACCTTAGCGTGAAATAATTTTTCCGCTAGCTTATACCAAGTGTAGAGGTAATAAGCATTTTTTTATGCCTTTTTGACATACTCAATGAGTTTGTAATATATATTTTGCAAACCTTATATGTGCTACAGCAGTAGAATATATCATATGTTGCTCCGATATGTCATCTGAGTATAGCAATACCCCCGTATGTACTTTTACCAGGTATATGACAACGTTCAAGGGGCATATTTGAGACACAGCCATTTAAGTTTGAATTTTTACGCTGTGTCCATGCCTGTCACGTGCGTGGGCTATAGGCCCAGCCGAGACAGTGGGGAGATTGTGGAAGTGACAGGGTTAATGACACCAGACCCCTGGTTACCTGTTGCTAGTCCCAGCAACCACTCAATTAACCCCTGCAATCCCTTCTACACTAACCCCCTTAGTACACACTTTACTGCCACCACCAAGACTTTTAAACCCGGGCGTCTTAGGTTACCCCACACACAGGAGAATTATAGTATCACAGTTCTACTTTTACTGATAAAACATATATAGTTAACCCTTTTTGGTAACGTGTTTACCTGAGCTTTCCTCTGGAGAGTGAAGCTCATAGAGAACAGAGACACAAGCTGATTAAGTAAACATTTAATCTGACAAAAAGGATTCACAGTGCGGAGTACAAAATACATAAATAAATGACATACAGATAACAAATTGCAAAACAGTACATAAAATAAAATAGGAGAAAACACAAGAAATTCCTTACATGTAGTTACCCCATATAGAATTCTTGTGGGAGTCTTAGATGGTAAAGGTCTCCTAGAAGTTGCTGACAAAAGAAAAATGAATAACTGAACTCCCTGGATAGTCCAACACCCTCATATATCTAAACTAGTTGTTTCTCAGTGGGCAGACCCCTGGGGGGTGGGGGGGAGGGGATCAGAGGGGGTTGGTCTGGCAGTCTATTGCCCACTCTATGAAATTCCTTGTGTCCAGCTCTGGGGATGGCTATCTAGATATTTTATGGTCTAGGCCTGGTGCAAGATCAAAGACCACAATAAATGTCATCCCAAGGTTTACAAAAAAAACCAACATATATAAACACACATCAAACACCAACTCATGCTTTTGGCATGACAATGCCCAACTTTGGAATTTTTTTTAATAGGTTGTGTTTTCCAATTACTTCACAAATTGATACCATTTCCTAAAGAAGACACCCCAGGGTGTTTCAAAAGGCATATTTGAAACCTTATTGTGGTATCATTTTTTTGCTAGCCTGTACCAAGTGTAGAGGTAATACGCATTTCCCCCCCCTTTTTAAACATTTTTTGTAACTTTTAAAAAGTTTTATTTAGCTTTTAACAACTTATTTTACTATTTTAAAACTTTGTTTAAACTTCAAAAAGCTTTTTTCACTTTTTTTTTTTTAAACTTTTAACCCCTAACTAGCCCAACCGTAAATCCCCCAATTTCCCCACTAACTTCTACCCACCCTAGCAAAATAAATATTTTAAAATATTTAAATTAATTAAATACATTTAACCCCTGAGGATTAAAAAAAAAAAAAAGTTAACCCTCAGGAGTTAAAAAAAAAAAAAATCAGATCACAGTGAAATACTGTGATCTGTATTTTGATCACTGCAGGCAGTGATCAAAGGGCAGGGAAGGGGTTAAATTTTATTTGAAAGAGGTGAGGGGGGGTGGGATTTTGTAACTGTTTTTTTTTTTTTTTTTTTACAGGGAGAGACAGATCAGCACTTTCATTGCCAGCACGTGTGATCGCTCTGACTCCCGGTCAGAGCGATCACATGGGCTGAATCAGTGAAACTGCCCATGGTAGTGTGCCTCCGATATGGAGACACACTACAGGAAGATTAACCCCACGATTGCCGCGATTGTGGCAATCAGGGGTTCATTTTCATTTTGGACGAACATTTTCCGTCCAGCGTCCTTAAGGGGAGTGCTGCAATGACGGAAAATTTCCTTAAGGGATTAAGTTTTCGTGAAATATCTAATGTTTTCATGCCTCGTCCAAGTCATTGAACTATTTCACTCTTTTCGGCAGCAGAGAGATCCTTTTTCTTCCCCATTCTGCATGAAAATGGTGCTCTGCTTAATAATGTGGAACATCCTCCTTTAGTAGTTTTTCCTGAAATTGGGCTCACCTGGCAATCTAATTATCACAGGTGCCTGAGATTGTTTTCAGTGATCCAAAGATCCCTGAGACACAATGCCATCTATGAGTTAAACTGAAAAACAAAATATTTAATCGTTGTGACACTTAAATAGAATATGCATAATAATTTGGAACAGGGTGTATTAAAGGACCACTATAGTGCCAGGAAAACATACTCGTTTTCCTGGCACTAAAGTGCTCTGAGGGTCCCCACTCCCGCCGGGCTCTGGGGGAGGAAGGGGTTAAACTTACCTCTTTCTCCCGCGCTGGGCGGGGAGCTCTCCGCCTCTTCGGCTGAATGCGCATGCGCGGCAGGAGCCGCGCGTGCTTTCAGCCAGTCCATAGGAAAGCATTCGCAACTGCTATTTTTATAGAAAGAAGGGTTAACCCTAGATGGACCAGGCACCCAGACCACTTCATTAAGCTGAAGTGGTCTGGGTGCCTATAGTGGTCCTTTAATTTTTTATTATTTATATAGCGCAGGCAAATTCCGTAGTGCTGTACAATGTTATCAACGCCTTTATGGTAGCATACCACCGTCCATCAAGTGGGTCACCAAATGTGGATATGTAGAAAAAGGGAATTGGTTCTTATGTATTTTTGTTTTTTTTATATATATATATATATATATATATATATATATATATATATAGTGTAAAGAATATATAAGAACCAATTCCCTGTATGTATATAATGAATAACCACCTTTGTATAAATTATTTTTTTTAACTGCCCTCCCCTGCATGCCCTTTCCTGCCCATAAAAAACATGAAGCCCTCTGGATGTGGATACACCCCGCCCGACGTCCGTTCATCGGGGAAGATACGTAAGATGAGGCTGATCAGGCGGAGGTGTGTGGAAAGTGGGCTCACTCAAAAACCAGAAGTGATGTGTCGAGAAGGCCGCAACGTCACTTCTGGGTATAAGTCAGGCTGAGAATGGGAGTAAACACGAACTGGGGGGCTTGTCCAAGGGCGACTTCTACTGGGGGATATGAAAGAAGGGGTGGATACCCCTAATCAAACACAAGTGCCTAAAACAGAGGAATGGGCCAGTCTACATGACGATTGGCTACAACACCATCATGTGACCAGAGACTTCATTTGATAGCAGCAGTTAAAAACTGACACCTTCTGGAGCTACACACAGCCAACTGAGGAAACTCAATCAAGTGAAACGCGTATTGGCATTGGATTGCAAGGACTTAGTGTTTTTTACTTTTTATTTATATTTGTTTTATGAATTTGTACTATCTACTTAGCACAGTTTCGGTAGAATGTGATTCTCAGCTCCAAACGGGACCCATTTGAGGTCTTGCCAACCCTGAATTAGGCAACAGGTACTCAATTCCAGAGCTAGGATTTGTGGGCTCTGAGCAAGGTGAGCCTAAACTTTTTAAGCTAGTTCATATATAGAAATATGAAATATACTGTACCATTGGAGTTCTTTTTCTACATATCCACATTTGGAGACCCACTCGATGGATGGTGGTATGCTACCTATAAAGGCGTTGATTACAGAGCCAGTAGTTACAGGCTCTGGTCTATGTGAGTGGATCTTATCATTTATTATCTCAAATTCTATGTGCATTACCATCTACACTTTTATATTCTTGGTTTTGTTTCCTTCCTTTATGTATTCAATTTAAATATTTATAGCAAGTACCTCTACTTCCACTGCACCTGCGTATTACACCCTGAATGCAAAACTATAAGATAAGATAGCCATCCAACTTGGATCTGTTGTACACACTGGGATTTAGGCACACATAAAAGAACAGCACTTAGGAATCTGACAGTTTTCCCACAATCCCTGCTACACTTTCGGTATGTTGCCCCAAAATATTTTACTTCAAAAAGTAAAATTAGTGTGTTGTAATTAAGCGCTTAAAATTCTAAAAGTGAAATAGCAGCTCAAAACACTTAAATGTGGGAATACCCCTATGCCCACACACAGAAAAATACAAATGTGACAAACAGTGATAAAGTGAAGCACTAAAAAGAGTGTATGCATTTATATTTACTCTTGGTATAATTTCTGAGTTATATATATTCAAAACACAAGCAGATTGTGCTTTATGATGCATGATCGGTAATCTCAGCCCATGACTTGTATTAGAATCTTCTTGCAACCCAGTTTCCCTGTGAATAAATTTACAAGCTCATCGTACATCCAGTTTACTACCCATTGTTTCTACTAGATCAGTTAATTTTCTTGTTTGTTTTTATTATTAGATTTTAAAACAAAACATGTGCAGTCACAGTGCAATCAGGTACAGGTATCAAAGTTTGCCAAGATAATCATTAGATTAGATCAGTTAACAATATTACATAAGGCCTATGTAGCTGCTGGCAGCGCAATCACGCCACTCCTCACTCTACCATTTAATTCCGTGCTGCCGGTCTGCATGACAGGGATTGCTTTGAGACATCATCTGACAGACAAAGACTTTCTGTTACAGCGACAAGTAGCAGAAGGAATTCAAATGACACTGAAAAGAGCTGAACAAAAAAAAAATAGAAAGATCCCACAAATGGTATTGTCAACACAGTTTATACCATTTTAAGATGTAATCTCGATGTAGACCCAGGTCTACTGATAATGTATTTATTGTTTGAATGATTGTAAAAATGTAAATGTCATCTATAAAATGTAGTGTAATTAAGTGATTGGATGGTGACATACAGTAGATGTGCCCTCTGGCAATAAACAAGATCATGTGCATATTGTTAGCATTAATTAGTTTTTTTTACATTCATAAACCATCAACTGTGTAATAATTACAACCTTTTTTTTTACATAGCAACTGGACAAGTTAACATTATCTTAAAGTGTTTGTATTATATACACTCCATTGCAGATTGTTTCAATTTGACAACTTCTAGTCCAGCATCTTATAGACTCCAGAAGACACTAGGTATCAGCCTTGTTCTCTAAAGCTATCATGATACTTACACCATCGACACTGCCGATACGGCTTCTTTGCAGTTTGAATGCACAGCCCGCTTACACATAACAATTTAGACACTGCCCGTTCAATTGGAGCGTCCGCAAGTGCGGAACGTTCTTGGGACGTCAGTTCCAGTTAAGAATTGCTTGCGTCTCCCAGGCAACCTGTTTCCTTTTTCGAGTGGAATGGGTGATGTGGATTAATCAGAGCCGAGGTACTATCTACTTAGCACAGTTAATCCTGTTTTGTCCCTAGTTCAGTGCCCTATCGTGGTCTCTGCCTTATTAGTTCTTGTGTATTCCTGGATTTTTACCTAGTTTATGGGAATTTTTAGTACCTCTGTTAACTTACCAGGCTTGTTATATTGATTGCTGTTTATCTGGATTCCTGACTTATTTGGCTTATTTATTGACTTTGTCTCTCTCACTATTTATTATTATTATAGCCATTTATATAGCCCCAACAGATTCCATAGCACTTTACAGTTTATTATGTTAGGTCCAGACCTACCGGTAGTGATTTGTCTATCTCTATTTCTTCTGCTGGTGTTCCCATTTCCTCTGTATTTGGTTATACTGCTTGTGACAAAAGTTGCCCTGCCAAAAAAGCTGCAATTATTGTATGTGGGGTAATTTTCCATGTCTTGAGCAAGTGAAATACATTTTTGTGTGGAATCAGGTTTGAAGGTCTTGCATAAGTGCAATGCTTACTGGCACAAGGTCTTTGCCTTGCTTGAATTTTGAAGGATTTGATTGCACCTTATTATATAACAAATTCTGATAAAAATCAAAGTTCTCACCCTGCAAAAAAAAAAAAAAAAAGCGGTTTCTATGGTAACCATACATTCCAAAGCTGTAATACGATCTCTGCTATGTTTCACCTGTATCACGGGTGACTAAAAATTGGAGCCCCAGCCATTGAAATACATTACAAATGAGTCTTGCTAATCCTTAAAATTCTATAACATCTGAGGATCTACTGTTTGACCACCTCCTGCCTTACATCATACGCTGTTCCTTTCTATCTCCACACATTCCTTTTTACATTAATTAGTGTTTGGTTAGTGTTCCAGACCTGTACAGTTTTAATGCAATGTATGTTTTAACATACAGTGACTTGGCAGTCACTGTTCTTGGTGCTTGCTTTTCATCTTGTGGTAACCGTTAGAGGTTATTCTGGTGTCATGTACTCATTATGCTAACCCTTTGAGATTCCAGTGCCCACGTATTGTTCTCATTCTTTTCTGCACTTAAGAAGGGATTTTCCTTTGCAGTTGCACGTGTCTTTATGCCAACCACTTGAATAGGTATTTTGCTATTCCTGGTATGCTGGCATCTTCCTATGGAAAAGCATTGTGATTGGTTCAGATGAACACTTCTGAAGAAGTCGGCCAAGCAGGCAGATCAGAGGCAAGCAGCAGCAGACTGGAATTTAAGTAAAAATTGTACTATATTAAGGAGAGACTGGGGGGCTAGATGGTGTTATTAACACTATAGGACCAGGAATACATGTTTGTGTTCCTGACCCTATAGTACACCTTTTCATTTTTCAAATGTGAAAAGAAAAATGGCTGGGTATTTTTATTTTTTATTTTTTCATTTGACTTTGCATTATGTAAATTCCATTACTAGCTATTGTTGGTTGTCACACCTGTATTTGCATAGCACGTGCAGTGGATTAGGCTCCTTGGTTTGACTGGCTTTCTGCAGAATGGAGACATTCTATGGGCCAAGATTTCACTGTGGCATTTAACACAGCATCGTCAGCCACTGGTAAACATGTGTGTCATATTTTAGGCAGAGAATGCAAAAGGCAAAAACGCTATTTAAAAAAAAAAAAAAAAAGCCCCCCTAATTTTGACGTTTAATTATATATAATATTATGGCAAAAAGCCATGAAATTACAATCCGTATTGCCAAGATGACTGGTTAATATTAGTGTATCATTTTATTGCTGATTATTAATCACTAGTTTAGATCAAATGCCCTTGTATGATCTACCTGTAAATTCCTGAGTTATAATTTTATTTTTTATCAAGGCTGTAAAATCCCTATTAAGAATGTTGTAACCATGGTAACCAAACTAGGGCAGACTAGGTGATCTGATGTCCTCATCTGCTGTCACATTCTTTGCTAACCATATCACCATGGAAATCATTATATATAGGACATGTTCTGTGTCCCCTAGATTCACATATTAAACAGACGTGGACCTGTCATCTTGCACATGTTATGGCTGTTGTAGCTATAATTTAACCCCTTAAGGACAGAGCTTCAAAAGCTTGTCTTTCACTTAATGACAACAGCATTTTTTTCATTTTTTGCTGTTACAGAAAAATGTATTTAAAAAAATGAAGATTTTGTGGGGGTTTTTTTTTTACAGTTTTTGCAATAATAATGTGTGCATAATTAGTGCAGGTTAAGAAAAGTAATTAAAAATAAATTCATTTTGTTGTTCTGATTTACAGAATATATAATGTGTCTGGGATTTTAAGTTTTTTTTGGTAGTTACAGGTCACAAAGCACAAGGAGTAAAATAGACTGTTAATGTGGAGCGATTTTAGAATTTGGTATGTTTGCCTTGTAAGCTTAATAGCCATAAAAGAAAACAAAATTGCCACACAAAAGTATATATTAAATAAAGTAGACATCACGGGCTATTTACCTAAGGTTGTTTTGACACTTTCTACGTAGCCATTTCACCGCCACCGCAGAGGGCTCAATATTGGAGTAAAATTGTGGGGGGTTTTTGTTTTTTGGCACACAAACTTATAACAAAGAAATTCTCGTGTATATTTTGTAAAGTTGGTGTGTGCTATTCCTGTACAAAGTTTTATTTTGTGTTCAGTTACATCTGCTGAGTAAAATGACACCCCCATTGTATGTCTTTTGCACTATTTCGTGAAGTTACAGTGCCATACAGGATACCTGTCCTTTTCAGTATTCACAGTAGAATTTTGAGAGATGGATTTAATGAGCCTTAGCTTCCATTTGGGGTATTATAACAGTTTGACTGTTCAAAAAACCCCCACAAAGGCCTACCATTTGTAAAAGTAGACACTCCAGGGTATCTCATAAGGTGCATATTGTGCCTTAACATGCCCCCATTTTTTCACCAATATATGCCAAAGTATGTGGTAAAAAATAATTTTGTGCATTTTTTACATACGGATTGCATTTTTGCTGGGCGTTTTGTATATTTCATATGTGCCACTAAGTTCAAACCCCCCAAATTATGCTCAGCTAAGTCTTCTGAGTAAAATGACACCCCATATGAATGTCTTTGGCACTATTTTGTGAAGCTACAGTGCCATATAGGAGACCAAGCCATATCCGTTTTTACCAGAACTTTGAATTTTGATGCTGGGCCTATGTGCAATTTCCAAGCATCTTCGCAGGTTTTAAATTCAAACTACCCCACAAAGGCCTACCATTTCTTAAAGTAGACACCCCAGGGTGTTTCAAAAGGTATATTTTGAACCTTAGCGTGGGATCATTTTTCCGCTAGCTTGTACCAGATGTAGTGGTAATGAGCGTTTTTTCTGCCTTTTTGACATACAAAGTGAGTTTGCACAGTAAATTTTGCAAACCTTATGTGTGCTACAACTGTATAATACTTCATATGTTGCTCAGCTATGTCGGCTGAGTACAGCAATACCCCCGTATGTACCTTTGCCAGGTATATGTGGACATCGGAGGGGCATATTTGGGACACTGCCATTCCAGTTTTTTTCAAACTTTGAATTTTTATGCTGTGCCTACGTCCCATTTTAGAGTATTTTACCAGGCTATATAATCCAAATACCCCATAAAGCCATACAATTTCTTAAAGAAGACATCCCAGGGTATTTCAAAAGGCATATTTTGAACCTTAGCGTGGGATCATTTTTCCGCTAGCTTGTACCAAGTGTAGTGGTAATAAGCATTTTTTTTGCCTTTTTGACATACAAAGTGAGTTTGCGCAGCATATTTTGCAAACCTCATGTGTGCTATGACTGTATAATACTTCATATGTTGCTCAGCTATGTCAGCTGAGTACAGCAATACCCCCGTATGTACCTTTGCCAGGTATATGTGGACGTTGAAGGGGCGCATTTGAGACGCAGCCATTCAGTTTTTTTCTAACTTTGAAGTTTTACGCTGTGTCCATGTTCCAATTTAGAGTAGTTTAGACGGTTGGTTATTGAAACTTCCCCACAAACACATACTATTTATTAAAGAATACACCCTGGGGTGATTCAAAAGGCATATTTTGAACCTTAATGATAGTGTGCAGCGCAAAACAAGGTGATACCACAGAGTAAAATGTGATACATGCACTGTGAAGGTATATATACCCAATGAAAGATACACAGATACCCCAATGTATAAACAGAGTCAGATCTTAACTGAAGATCAGAAGATACTGAAGGATTCAATATAACCTTTCTCCTCTGTCAGTCTCTTTTTCAAATGTTTAGAGAGGAAAAAAATCCAAGGATATTCTTCTGTGTGGAGCTTGTTCCTCAAAATAAATAATGCAGAACAGGCACACCCGAAATCTGGATAAAATAGAGAAAGATACCTTATATATCAAACAAAAAAAGTATAAGCGAGACTTAGATGATTATAAAAGGGGTAACGTAAGAAAGAGTTATAACACCAAAATAGACTCCAATAATTTTGATGTTTTAAAAAATTATGAGAGACCCCAAAAAAAAACCCGCACACCATGGATTGCAAGACATCCATCCAGACAATACCAGAGAGAAATATCTAGGGACAGAGAATTTAGGAATAATTACGAATGGACAGAAGTTAGAAAGAAAAAAAGACAGTATCATCAGACACCTAGGAGAATACCTCATACTCATATTTCTCGGTCTCATCAGTACCAATCTAGAAATATGTCTCAAGAAAGAATATCAAATGTATGGCAGCCGAGATCAAAGTATTCTTATACTAGAGACAGGTCACAAGACAAGATATATAGGAATAGGTACGAACCCCTTCAAAATGTGGAAGAGTCGTTTTTTTTAGGGGCTCCAAAAACTCTTATCAGACCACCCCGTTCCCCACTAAAGAGAAGACGTTCTTCTGGGGTAGAGGAACAAGAGGAGGGAAGGGGAAAAAGAAGAGTAAGGAATGTATAAACAAAGATAGCCAAGAAGTGGAACCAATAAAAATCTTCAATTTGTCAGATAAAACTTTGAATGATAACCATACGAAAGTTCTGACAAAAGGTTTTAAATTTGCCCCTAGCTGTAATATTAATAAGTTTGACACTTTTGTAGACCTTAATAGGTTTATGCGAAAATTATGTTTAAAAAAAATTTTTTTGACTGAAGGACAGACTAAACCTATTATCTCTGAATTAGAAGAGTTTAAACATACCAATCTTCAACCTAAATCTACTTTTTTTCCCTATTATTTAAAAACAGCTAGTATGAAAGCTTTTGAGAAGGCATGTATTATTGATCTTAAAAAGATCAAACCCCTTTCTAAGTTTCAACAAAATCTTACATGGGGAGAAAGAAAGGCTTTGAAGGTCTAAAAAAGGACGACAAAATTATAATTAAACCAGCAGATAAGGGGGGGGGGGTAGTTATTATGAATAAAGAGTCATATTTAGAAGAAATTTTTAACCAATTAAAAGAAGAAACTACTTATGGTAAACTCAGTACTAATCCAGAACCGAATATTAAGAAAATCCTTTTAGTATTTTTGGGTCAAGGATTAGAAGAAGGGATTTTAAGTGAAGGTGAATACAAGTTTTTAAATATGGATAACTCAGTCATCCCGGTAATATATACCCTTCCCAAGATTCATAAGGATCCTATCCATCCCCCAGGTAGACCTATAGTGGCGGGGGTGGACTCTCTTTTGTCACCCCTGTCCCACTATATTGACACCTTCCTTCAACCTTTAGTTGTCAACACTCGTGCCTATTTAAAAGACTCTATTCATATTCTTCAAGCAATACAGGAAATTATTTGGTCAGAGGAATTTTATTTAGTGACTTGTGATGTGAGTAGCCTGTACACTATTATTGAACATCACAAAGGCTGCGAAGCAGTAGAATTTTTCTTGAAGAAATCTGATTCCTTTAAAGACCAACAGATAGAGTTTATTATCAGGGGTATCCAAATGATTTTAAACAACAATTTTTTTTGGTTTGAGGACAGTTTCTATATCCAGAGGAGAGGTACTGCCATGGGGACTAAGTTCGCACCCAGCTATGCTAATTTATTTATGGCTTTTTGGGAAGAATCTTTCATTTATGCCCAGCATGGCTGGAGTGCGAACTTGGTCCTCTATAGGCGGTACATTGATGACATTTTCTTTATTTGGAAGGGGGATTTGCCTTCTCTTAATGAATTTTTGATATATCTCAACACTAATTCTTGGGGTATTAAACTCACCTCCGAGATCAGCAATCAAGAAGTCCATTTTTTAGACCTTAGGATTTTTATTAAAAATGGTAAGATCGTGACGAGTACCTATTTTAAAACTGTCGACGTCAACAGTTATATTGACTGCGACAGTTGTCATTTTAAACCTTGGCTTTCTAATATCCCCAAAGGGCAATTTACAAGACTCAAGAGAAATTGTATGGAAGAAGACACTTTTTTAAATCAATCTGAAGTTTTAAAAAAATAGTTTTATCAGAAAGGATATGAGAAAGAAAGTATAGAGAAACAATTTAAAGCAGTATGTACTAGACCCACAGAAGAACTTTTAACTTATAAAAAGAGAGACAATAGTAATCAAGAAGAAAGAGTTTCCTTTATTTGTGATTTTAACTCTCAGAGCCATTCGTTTAAAAATTTTTTTAAAAGACATTGGCATATTTTAAAGCAAAATGAGGACTTACATACCTTTATAGGAGACCAACCGAGGATAATATATAGGGGTGCCAATAATTTTAAAAACATCTTAACTCATAACTGTATACCTAAAAAGATGGGACCTAATAAAGATGTATATGGTAATCCCCTGAAAGGCTTTTATAATTGTGGAAACTGTAAAGCCTGTAAAACTAGCAGAACTTTGACCAAGAAAACAGAAAAATTCCAGTCTAATACCACTAAAAAGGAGTATAGTGTTAAAGAATTTATAACCTGTAGCTCCAATAATGTAATTTATTTATTAACGTGTATATGTGGTTTACAATACGTGGGACGGACTATCCGACCACTAAATACGAGGATTAGTGAACATCTAAGGAATATACAGAATGGGGTATTAACCCATTCTGTATCCGCACATATCCACGAAAACCATAATGGAGATACTAAAGTTCTGCATTTTATGGGGATTCAAAAGGTTTCAAAACCCTGGAGAGGGGGTGACTATCTCAAGATCCTCAATAAGACAGAAATGAGATGGATCTTTGATTTAGAAACCCTCTCTCCTTATGGGTTAAACATTGACTTTGATATGTATAACTATATTTAATATTATCTCTATTTAATATTATCCCCCTTTTTTAATATTAGTATGAAGGTATTTTTAAGTATTATCTCTCTATTTATATGTGTTTTAATTCTCTTTTTATATGTCTATTCTCATTTATATGTGGATTTTATTATGGACTTTTATGGATCATAAGTTATGATCCTACAACATTCAGAGACTATATACATCATATAGGGAGTGAAAACGAACTTTCATTGGTGGTCCGTGGAACGCATAGAATGTGGAACGCATGCGAACTGTCATTGGTAGTTCGTGGAACGCAGAGAGACCGGAAGTGGAGCGCAGAGAATTGGAAAGCGGAAGCAACACGCCGCGGCTACAACAACCCGACGGGACCAAAAAGGACGACGGTCAACACGTCTGATTGGCTGCCTGGCGAAGGGGGCGGGTTGGAAGTACCCGTTTCCCGCGCTAATTTAGACATTTAAATGTATGTGGAGTTTATGAAATGTTATTGCACCTGAGGAAGACGATTTTGTTCGTCGAAACGCGTTGTGCCTATGGTATTCACATGTGAACAGCATCATTACAACCTCTATGTAAGAATTTTAATATTTTTTTGAATAAATGTGTATACTTGGTTTTGTAATTGGTGTGCCTGTTCTGCATTATTTATTTTGAGGAACAAGCTCCACACAGAAGAATATCCTTGGATTTTTTTCCTCTCTAAACATTTGAAAAAGAGACTGACAGAGGAGAAATGTTATATTGAATCCTTCAGTATCTTCTGATCTTCAGTTAAGATCTGACTCTGTTTATACATTGGGGTATCTGTGTATCTTTCATTGGGTATATATACCTTCACAGTGCATGTATCACATTTTACTCTGTGGTATCACCTTGTTTTGCGCTGCACACTATCATTGTTGTTTGCATTCACTTTACTGT
This sequence comes from Pelobates cultripes, assembly GCA_933207985.1. Lineage (NCBI taxonomy): Eukaryota > Metazoa > Chordata > Amphibia > Anura > Pelobatidae > Pelobates > Pelobates cultripes. Next base: position 121,160,704 of record OW240921.1, on the reverse strand, counting down.
GGGATTTTTGTGATTATTCCCACTTAGTGTGTTCCAGCTGCTGTGTCTAGCGCCACGGTCTATACTGTTTGCCTTTTTTCTCTATATTTTGAACCTTGGCGTGGGATAATTTTTTCTCTAGTTTGTTCCAGGTGTAGTGGTAATGAACGTTTTTAAAATGTATATTTTTTTTACTTTTTTTACTTTTTTACTTTTAAAAACTAGTTTTTAAACTTTTGTTTTACTTATTAATTTTTTTTAAACTTTCTTAAAACTTTTTTACAGATTTAACATTTTTCTAAGCTTTTTTTTTTTTTTTTTACCGTTAACCCCTAACTAGCAGTAAGCAGCACTAACAGTAAATTCCCCATTTTCCCATAACTCCCACCCCCCCCAGGTAGCAAAATATATAGTTATAAAATATTTAAATTAATTAAATAAATAAATTGAACCCCTGAGGGTTAAAAAATAAATAAAAGTTAATCCTCAGGGGTTAAAAAAAATTAGATCACAGTATAATACTGTGATCTGTATTTGATCGCTGTAGGCAGTGATCGACTGGCAGGGAAGGGGTTAATTTTTATTTGGACTAGGTAAAGGGGGGTGTTTTTTGTATTTTTTTACTTAAACGTTATTAAAACTTTTTTTAAGCTTCATTTTTAACTTTTTAAAGTTTATTTTAAAACTTTTTTTAACGTTAACCCCTAGTTAGCCTAACACCAAATCCCCCAATTCCCCACTAACTTCCACCCACCCCAGCTAGTTAAATATATAATTTTAATTAATTAATTAATTAAATTTAACCCCTGAGGGTTAAAAGAAAAAATCAGATCATAGTAAAATGTAATCCCTGCCAATTGATCACTGTAGTCAGTGATCAATTGGCAGGGAAGGGGTTAATTTTTTATTAAAATGGGTAAAGGGGGGTGGGATTTTAAATTAACTTTTTTTTTTTTTTTTACAGCAGGGGGCAGGATGTGCACTGTTCCGGCTCCCTGCACTTCACACAGAACCAGGAAGTGCAGGGAGGCGGAAGGTGAGTATAGAGAGCACATGTGCTTGCTCTGACTTGCGGTCAGAGCGAGCACATGTGCTGGGCAGCCTGACCGGGTGCTCGATCCGGGGTTAATTTTATCGCGTGATGGACGAGGTCCGTCACTCGTCATTAAGGGTCTCCCCTCTGTGACAGACCTCGTCTGTCACTCGGCGTTAAGGGGTTAATACATTGCAATAGTCAAGTCATGACCTTAAAAGATTTGCGCTCATTTCTTTCCATAAAGGATGTTTGCATGGTTGAGTATAATCAAAGCAATCACTTTTGGATTTACATTTGCTCCTGTGTATTGCATATTGTGTTAGGTATACTTTATATGTTTCTTGCATGCATTTTTTTTTTATCCGCTCCCTGGTTGTGGTTGATTTCAGAAATAGGCAGTGTACATATAGCTTTTTTTTATTTTTTTATAAAATGTATTTATTTTATTTTTAAATGAGGGGGGTGGAGCCAGCAGCCAACCAGAGCAGAAGCATGTCAAATGAGCGCCACTAAAATCAGCCTTAACTTGGCAATTATACGACCCAAATCACACTTATTGTGTCCCACATCAAGCTATTACAAGATGGGGAAGAAATCTAAGCATGAGGGTACCACGATATTGGGGACCTTTTCCTCCATCCCGCTAAGGCTTCAGGAATTCCTGCGCCATAAGAAAATGGTGACACAACCTCGGCCTCCTCCGAAGAACAAGCGCTGGGTGAGTTCCCAAACACAGGGGGATTACACCACCCCTCCTGCCTTCCACTAAAGGAGGTATAAAAGACCTTCTCTGCCACATCCGCATGATGTTCGCAGCAGGCCTAGCCACCATGTAGGAGGAGATACAAACGGTGGAAGGACGAGTTATGGCAGTTGACAAAAACACGCAGGGCCTCACTACTCTATGCATACAACTAGAAGCACAAAATGCAGAGTTACAATGCACCCAGTCCCTGCTTACTTACCGCTTGGACGCAATGGACGATCGGCACAGGAGCCGGAATGTCAAAATCCTGGGAATCCCGGAGACGGTGACCCAGGAAGACCTGACACAATATACCAGGAGATTTCTCAACTCCCTACTCACGCCACAGCAGGCGAAACAAGTAGTGATTGATGGGGTCTATTGCATCCCGAGAGCTACCAGAGCCCCAACAGACTCCCCAAGAGATATAATATTACAACTCCAAACAAGGTCAGCTCAAATAAACTTCATGGCAGCAGTGCGAGGCGTATCTACTCCGCTTTCTCTCCCCCCTTAAATGTGGAACTCTACCCCCACTTGCAGACCACACAACATCGTGCACGGACCCAGGCGCCTTTAAATATACCCCCAACGTACCGCAGGTTATGCCTTTCCTATAGTTTCGAGGCTGATAATAGGCAGACATAGCTCACAACCAACACTAGCCGAGACGCTCAAATAGTGACCACTAACAACTATAGAACCCAATAACACTGCAGGCATGCAACTTCCTCTTCCAAACTTTAAATGCCAGTTATATATATTACTCTAAGTATGTGTATTTCTTTTTGGCACAATTCCCTAGCAAAAATGGGCACAGCATGTCTATTACAAGTACTGATCATTCAATGATGCCTATTACATTATCTCACCAAAATGCATTTAACCTGTAAATCTTGAAACATACAGTTTAGCTTAACCTGCATTGGGTAGGGCTTACTTGTTATTTTAATGACTATTTTCTCATTCTCCTGCAATATAAGCGAGTTTTATAATGCTTTTACTAAGGCTATGTTTTGTTTATCTTTATCCTTCAGACATGTTTGACTAGCCTGCGACTTTGCATCTTAACCTAAAAATGTGTGCAGTAATCTTAGATGCCTAATACTTGCTCAAATATGTATCTTACAACCTTTGTTACTGCTGTTGGTGCATTGCAATAAGGTATGTTAAATGTTTACACCACAAAAATAAAGAGTTTAAAAAAAAAAAAAACCAAGGCTCCAACTGTGTTCCAAGATACTGAGAATTTTTCCTCGTCTCACTGAAGTGGTGTGGGTGCATTGGCCCTGCCATTTTTCTCACACAATGTAAAACATTGCTGTTTGGGAGATACATCAATGTTTTCATTGTGGGGTTAGAAGATACCTCTAGTGTCTGTCTTCCTGAAATCCACTAGATGGAGTTTTCTGGTGACAGATAAAGGTGAGTTCTACTTACCTGAATCTGTCCCACGTGCAGCCATCTTCCTCTGGCGGGTCCTCTTCACTCCTGGCATTTCAGCGCCAGTAACTGACATCACTGCTGTACTCTTGTGCGTGCACAAGAGTACAGTGTTGAGGTCTGCAGTGGATCCTTTGGGATCCTCCATAGAAAGAGCCAATTCCCTGCTGTCTGGATTGACACTGTAGCTCCCCCAGTGTGTATGAAAGTCAGGAACAGGAAACATACAGACACCCGTTTTCTATGATTTCTTATTTTTTACTGATACAAATTAGTCTCTACTTTGTATCAGTATATCTTTTGACTGAATTTGTATTTCATAAAGATTCTATATTCAGGTGGGGTGACAGTACCATTTTAATTTTTGCATCTGGGCTATTGCAAAGCATTTGTTTGTACAAAATGGTCATCAAACCTGATGACCTCAGCAGAAGCTGTCCGGTTTGCTTAGAAGAAATCGTCTTAGAGCTGGACTGCAGGTAAGTAACAGGTTAAGTTAAAGTTTTTTGTAACAGTTAACCTATCTCAAAAACATATCTTGCATCCGCCACTATTTAACACCACACGCAGCTAAGATGCTGGTCCATGCCTTTGTTTTTTCTCACATTGACTACTGCAATCCCCTTCTCAGTGGTCTAACGTGTTCCCAGATTGCACTGCTGCAATCTATAATGAATGAGGCGGCAAGGCTCATTTTCCTGTCCGCCCGCACCTACCACACCTCCCCCTCTGTCAGTCTTTACAGTGGTTTCCAGTTAGATATAGGGCTCAATTTAAGATTCTGGTGCTTGCTTACAGGTCCCTACATAATGCTGCTCCAAACTATCTATCCTACACAAGTATGTCCCGTCGAGGCCCCTGCGCTCTGTTGAAGACCTACATCTATCCTCTGTCCGTACTCCCACATCTGATGCTCGCCTCCAAGACTTCTCCAGGGCTGCACCTTTTCTGTGGAACTCCCTTCCCTTCCTTGTTAGACTTTCACCCAGTCTCCACTCCTTCAAAAAATCTTTGAAAACAAACTTTTTTAGGAAAGCGTATCATTTAAACTGTTAGAGGGTTTTCATCCCCCACCCCATGACTCCCCTCCTGAAACTGTTAAAAATAACTTACTAAGTTCCCAGTGAATACTTTTCTAGCAACCTATTTCATTACCCCTACTTATACCCTTTGTGTCACTATAACCCACTCCCTCTGCCATGTAAGCTCACGGAGCAGGGCCTTCAATCCCTCTGTTACTGTGTCACTATACCCCACTCCCTCTAGCATGTAAACTCACTGAGCAGGCCCTCAATCCCTCTGTTACTGTGTCACTATACCCCACTCCCTCTAACATGTAAACTCATTGAGCAGGCCCTCAATCCCTCTGTTACTGTGTCACTATACCCCACTCCCTCTAACATGTAAACTCACTGAGCAGGGCCCTCAATCCCTCTGTTACTGTGTCACTATACCCCACTCCCTCTAACATGTAAACTCACTGAGCAGGGCCTCAATCCCTCTGTTACTGTGTCACTATATCCCACTCCCTCTAGCATGTAAGCTCACTGAGCAGGCCCTCAATCCCTCTGTTACGGTGTCACTATACCCCACTCCCTCTAACATGTAAGCTCACTGAGCAGGGCCCTCAATCCCTCTGTTACTATGTCACTATACCCCACTCTCTCTAGCATGTAAGCTCACTGAGCAGGGCCTCAATCCCTCTGTTACTGTGTCACTATACCCCACTCCCTCTAACATGTAAGCTCACTGAGCATCACCCTCAATCCATCTGTCACTGTGTCACTATACCCCACTCCCTCTAAAATGTAAACTCACTGAGCAGGGCCCTTCCTCTGTTACTGTGTCACTATACCCCACTCCCTTTAACATGTAACCTCACAGAGCAGGGCCCTCAATCCCTCTGTTACTGTGTCACTATACCCCACTCCCTCTAAAATGTAAACTCACTGTAACCTCACAGAGCAGGGCCCTCAATCCCTCTGTTACTGTGTCACTATACCCCACTCCCTCTAAAATGTAAACTCACTGAGCAGGGCCCTTCCTCTGTTACTGTGTCACTATACCCCACTCCCTCTAACATGTAACCTCACTTAGCAGGGCCCTCAATCCCTCTGTTACTGTGTCACTATACCCCACTCCCTCTAACATGTAAACTCACTGAGCAGGGCCCTCAATCCCTCTGTTACTGTGTCACTATACCCCACTCCCTCTAACATGTAAACTCACTGAGCAGGCCCTCAATCCCTCTGTTACTGTGTCACTATACCCCACTCCCTCTAACATGTAAACTCACTGAGCAGGGCCCTCAATCCCTCTGTTACTGTGTCACTATACCCCACTCCCTCTAACATGTAAGCTCACTGAGCAGGGCCCTCAATCCCTCTGTTACTGTCACTATACCCCACTCCCTCTAGCATGTAAACTCATTGAGCAGGGCCCTCAATCCCTCTGTTACTGTCACTATACCCCACTCCCTCTAACATGTAAGCTCACTGAGCAGGGCCCTCAATCATACAGGGGTATGACTATAGTGTCATAACTTTTCTATCAGACCCGTTTGAGTATTTCCGCAACAGGTATTTTTATATATTAAAATATATCAAGCCTGTTATTAATCCATCAAACATCTATCACCAATGGGGATTAAAAAAAAAAAAAAAAGTTTTTAATCACACATCGAGCATGTTATACTTATTAAAACCTCTTTTTTGTGCTAGTCAATGTTCTCTGTTGTTCTATTTAAATTGCTAGTAAATGTGTGCGTTCATTTATTCGCCTGTGAATCATTCTTGAGTGTAACACATAAGCCGGTGATTTATCTGGCACATCTTAGAGGCTAAATGTTATGTTGGGTACATTTAATTATACAGTGACATTCGGCCTTTGTTCTACAATCCTTAGGAATTGCAAAGCAGATATGGTTTGAAGTCTACATAAACTGTATCATTTTACTGCTCTTATTAAAGCTGGTACCAGTGATATAGGTACACAGTGAGTGCCCAGGCATTGCTCTTATTAAAGCTGGTACCAGTGATCTAGGTGCACAGTGAGTGCCTAGACATTGCTCTTATTAAAGCTGTACAGGTACATAGTGAGTGCCCAGGCATTGCTCTTATTAAAGCTGGTACCAGTAATATAGGTACATAGTGAGTGCCCAGGCATTGCTCTTATTAAAGCTGGTACCAGTGATATAGCTACACAGTGAGTGCCCAGGCATTGCTCGTATTAAAGCTGGTACCAGTAATATAGGTACATAGTGAGTGCCCAGGCATTGCTCATATTAAAGCTAGTACCAGTGATATAGGTACACAGTGAGTGCCCAGGCATTGCTCTTATTAAAGCTGGTACCAACATTGCCCTGGGCTGTAACACCACTAATAAAACATATTAATAGTCCATACATGGGTTCACACTCCATACATGTACATATTAGGGGTTGGCCAGATTATGTTAGCTATGAATGATAAGATGTAACAATTGCTGTTTCTTTCTAGCTAAAGCTTTGTTTTTTTGTGTTTCACTTTATTTAATTTTTTACCAATTTATCCCAGTTGAACTAACATTTTAAGAAAACTTTTTGCATCTTATGAATACATAAGGCTTGCTGTAGTTTCGTACTTAGTGTCAGGTGCAGCAAAACATCAGTAATTCAACATAAGCAAGACAAGGAAAAACCCCAAATCTCCAAGACTGCAACCTGGGCAGTTTTGGGGGCTTGTCTGGTGAACTATGCTTTTATACATCTGCATAGTATTTCATTTCGATTACAGGCTTACTCTGTGTCATATGGAGTGGAATTGTCTGGTGTTGTATGATGTGGTTAATCACCTGAAAGGCTCATCCAAAATGTTAAATTAAACAAGTTCATCCGGTTTATTCATTGCAGTTAAATAACAAGGTAAGCTTTTTATTTTCTAAAGCTAATTTGAATGTCAGCCAGTTAGCAAATACAGAAACCTAATTTTTACTACTGAATGGACAGTGAGTAGGGTTCAGGAGGGGGTGCTGGATAATCTAAAACATACAAAATCCGGGAGACTGACATTCGAGAGCCAGAGCACAGGCTCAGGCAATGCAGCAAGATAGTTTGCTTTTTACCAAATAGGGGAAAACGCAAGGATTCTATCCTAATAAAACGAGGTTCAAGCATAACAGATAAAGAGAAACAAAGGTCCTCCCACCTCAACACCCATTACTTTGTACCTGTGCTACTCTGAGCAAAATAGATTAAAATTCAAAATAGGTCCAAGTGTGAGAATAAACATTATGTACTTTCTGCAGTTGTTGACAGTTACTCACTGCTACTCACAGTAAGAGGTTTCTTAAATTTCCTTACTATGACCCATGTTCTGTTCTGAAGGCTAATTTCAGCTCTCTGTTTGCAGTGGCAATGGCCGAACTTTGCCGCCTTTCCACTGCTCCTCTGACAGCCGTAGATGATTGAGTGGAGTATGAACTGAGACTGTCAGACGACACTGAGAGCAAAGCAGTTTGTTGCTACAAAGATACATGCTTGTTGTACATTGTAAGGTGGTTACAGCAGTTTACTGTTAGTTTAGCAAACAGAAATAAAGATAACCCCTTGATATTGGAGATTAAAGTGGCTCCTTAACAGAGAACTGTGGTTCCCCTCCAGCTTAGCAGGTTACATGTGTTGCGGACAATGCAGCAGGAAGGAGTGTGTCAAAGTGCCAGTAGGTTAGATTGTCCTTTGCAGGTGGCTGGAAGTAAAGGGTTAGCGATCCAGATGTACAACTGTCTTCCTGTGTCTCAGCATGACAATCGCATCTGTCATCACTACACCTGACAACATTACCCTATTAATGTATTGTCTTATTAAACCCTAACAGTGATGTCGTTAGCACTACTCTTGGCAATATGCATAACACTAGGAATGTGCTTATTACACTTAAAACAAAATTGCATTGTTTCAGAACTATTTATTGTCAAATTTTGTTTTGACATAACATGTCAATGTAGATGATTTAAATGATATAATGATAAACATGTTTTATTTTAGAGACAAGCTACGGAAACAAACCGCTGTTCCTGCCTTTGTTTCCTCTCACCTTCCAGGTGCTTCATTTATCTTCCAGCGGGTCTTTTTAAAAAGTTTTTTTTATTTTATTTTTTTAAATATTGCACCAGTTAGCAACTTACATTCACAAGCTCCCATACTGCACATTAAACACAGTATCCAATAATAGTCATATTTGCTGGTAATCATATGTAGCTTGCTGGTGGCCAGCTACTAGTCCAGAGTTTGTTGCCTTTTGGTATCAAAAATATATTTATATTGGCAGCAGCCATAAACATTCTTGAAGATAGATGTACATAGTCTTAATGTGCATCCCCAATTTACATGATCCTTACTCCAAAGACCCTTCTCCCTGTATTAATTTATTTTGCACCATACAGGGACCCTCCAAGCACCATAATCAGTACAGTGTACTGGTACCAGGGATGACCAGAGGCCTCCCCAGTGTAAGTAGTAAAACCATTGCTTTTTACATAGGTCAATCCTTCTAAGAGAGCCTGAAGCTTCGTCATGGAGTTTACGTTAGTGTCAGATGATCACTGTGAGCCAGTGAACTAAGCTTTTAGCTCTCATAGAGGAGGTGACTGGTACCCTGCAGCTCCCAACAGGTAAGTTGTCAAATTGTTACCTAATGGTTTCACTATTTATAGGGGGAGGAGGGAGCAAGACACTCTACAGCACACTGAGAGGGTGATGGTGCCTGGAGTGTTCTTTAACATGTCACAACACTGTCTCTGTCTGTGAACTTTGAAAAATTCCCATTTCTACCCTTTGATCCTCCATACTGAAGAAAAAAACCCTGTATATTAGGACTCAATGGTAAGGACTGTTCAAGCTGCAAGATTTTGACTAAAGTGGTTTTTTATTTGTATGAGCAAGGTTAAGAGATAGTAAGAGAAGAGAAAGTGATTTTTTTATTATAATTTATTTAATGGGCATAGAAAACAACCCTTAAAGGACCACTCTAGGCACCCAGACCGATTCAGCTTAATGAAGTGGTCTGGGTGCCAGGTCCAGCTAGGGTTAACCCATTCTTTCATAAACATAGCAGTTTCAGAGAAACTGCTATGTTTATGAATGGGTTAAGCCTTCCCCCTAATCCTCTAGTGGCTGTCTCATTGACAGCCACTAGAGGCGCTTGCGTGCTTCTCACTGTGATTTTCACAGTGAGAGCACGCCAGCGTCCATAGGAAAGCATTATGAATGCTTTCCTATGTGACCGGCTGAATGCGCGCACAGTTCTTGCCGCGCGTGCGCATTCAGCCGACGGGGAGGAGAAGAGGAGGATCGGAGGAGGAGAGCTCTCCGCCCCGCGCTGGAAAAAGGTAAGTTTTAACCCCTTTCCAGAGCCGGGCTGGAGGGGGACCCTGAGGGTGGGGGCACCCTCAGGGCACTATAGTGCCAGGAAAACGAGTATGTTTTCCTGGCACTATAGTGGTCCTTTAAGAAGCAGAGGATAGCCGTCATACAGGTCTATCAATTTGTCGTGTGGTGGTTAGTTCTACATACAGTGAATGTTTATCTATTTTTAAGATTTTTATTTGGCTACTGTGCATGGAGCAAATTATACATGTCCCTTCTTATTGGACATATTAACTATTTTTAGTGGAAAAATAAAGCTTTAATGCAATACATTATGTGCCTGTCTCCTCTCCCTGTACTGTTTTAAGTGCATTACCTGTTCATTTTTTTCTTTTTTATAGTATTGTTACTTCAGGGCTCGACAGTTGCCAGGTTGCCATGGCGACTAGAAATTTCGCCCTGGCGCCTGGGGTGTCAGCCCTTTAATTAAGACGCCCACCCGAGGGAGCATTGAAGCCGGCTACGGTGGAGAATACTGGAGCCGGCCGGCTCAGGGGTTACATTGACCCTATTCTTTATATGGCTGTGGCAGCATGGGGGCCGTCTGCCTACAGAAGCAAGGGGGCCACCCACCCACGGGATCATTGTAGGCAGCATGCGAGGGAGCAATAATCTACCTTCTGCGCCCGCTTGCGCTGTTTAATGATGCCGGGAGCCAGAATATGACGTCACTCCGGACAGTGCATCACTACAGAGAGAGCGAGGGAGCAGAGATGAGATGCAGGAAGAGAGCAGCCCCATTGGACCCCAGGGAAAAATCCACTCAGCTCTCCCAAAGGTAGGGAGGCTGTGTGGATTTCCGTTAACATACAAAATGTCAGTTTTGTGTGTGTGTGTGTGTGTCTGTCAGTGTGTGTTTCTCTATCAGTGTGTGTTTGCATGCCTGACAAAGAGCATGTGTGCCCCTGTCAGAGAATGTGTGTGTGTATAGGTACCTGCCCCCCTCCAATCGCACGACAAGGATGTATTTACTCGCCTTTTATCCCACACCATGCCGATTTCACTTTGGCTGGTCCTGCCTCCATTAATGAGATCATCCACCTTTATGATCTCAACTAAGCCAATACTTTCCTCATAGAGATGTTTTGAATCTATGGGGAACGTTCAACACCTCCATGCAGAGCGTGGAAACGCCGAAAGTAGGTGCTGCACACAGTGTTTACGTTGAAAGGTCTACAGGTACAGGCTATAGACACCAGAATAACTACATTAAACTGTAGTGGTTTTGGTGTCTATAGTGTCCGTTATGAATTGCATTTTTCTCATTGAAAACTAAACAAAATTCTTTATAAAGAAAACTGGCTTCTAACTTTTTTATCTGGCTCCTAGTTTCCAGAGAAATTTGTGAAGCCCTGTGTAACATAATTGTTCATAATATTGTTATACATCAAAATGTTGTTTTTGTTGATGTTTTACTCCATGGAAAAATTCTACTCAGGAGAAAAGCATATTCTTTTGAGATTATTGTAAAGTGTATTTTTCCTGACCATGTCCCCATCAAGTTTTAATATATTTATGCACAGACAGACATCGCCGACTCTCTGTATTTATGGCCCTGCACACAGCAAGAATATGCTTAGTGAATCTTCTGAACCGCTTTTATATTATGTGCTTTCAGCTGGCTTTTTTTCAGATTATGCTTACACTTCTTTTTGTTGATTGCTTTTAGGCTAGAGTGACCGATATATATCAGTTGGATAGAAAATACTCTTAAAAAGAGTTGCAAAATTACCCTTACTGCGCCCAAGTGGGAGCACATTTAAAAATCTACGTTCTAAACTTTCACGGATTATTTTTTCTTAAGTGAACCTGTCATTACTTCTGAATTGCCTCGGTCTGGGAGATGTACAGTGTGCGGACTGAATTGTTTCCAGGTGTATAGATCAAGATAAGTTTTTGCTGAGCAGATATCACTGGCAGCAGTTATACGGATGCACAATGCAGGCGGTAGTTTGTTGCCATATGTAGTGCTTGTTTAAGGCAGGCAGTTAGATGAAATTCATTGTGGCTACTCTTTCATCGGATTTTATTATTAACATCGCTGTTATTGTAGTGTCAATCTCTAAAGTAGTAATATTCCTAACTTACCTTAATCAGCCTCAATATCTGTAAACTTTGTTTTTGGAGGACTGGACAGATGAGAATTGTAAACTACATGAAGAAAGCAGATTCCTGCAATGCAGCAGTGCTATATCGACCTGAATACAAGTTGGCATCTAAATGAAATACATTTTGTAATGATCTTCCTTACTGAATGGCACTTATACATATCTTATTATGTAGCTTTGTATTATAGATATGCCAGAGTACCTTACATTGCAGACACAAACAACAAAACATCATATCACAACACGGTACTTGTAAGTATAATACATACCAGTATGCACCTTCCTAATTGCAATGAACTCAGTGCTGTTATGGAGTAAGATGAGATGATTGATGATTTTCTCTGTTTTGCTGGTCAGCCTGCAGGCCAGTCTGTGAGCAGGCAGATGGCGAGACTTACTTGCCTTTCCAGAGGTGTGAGCACCTTAATGCACGAGTACTAACATTTCCCCATATGCTGTTGCACTAATAACCCAGAAATTGATGTGAGCTTTTGTTCAGTGATATCTGGGCTGGCAGAGATTCCCACTCCTGCCTAAATGCAATACCTAAATCTTAAAATCATGTGTGCTACATGTGCTTGTCACGTGTTTCCAGCATGTTGAAAGGATATTCACACACGTTACACGTGAGCATTGTAGCACACAAGTCACATCTGCGAGCTGCCGTTGTTGCATATAATGTTCTCCCATCCAACTGTATGGAGTGCTGTATGCATGTTATGCTGTTAACGAATCGTTATCAATGCACCTCCTGTCTCCACATGTCTGCAAAGATTATCATATGCTGTGTTCATTGAATGTCTGTTTAACAACCAAAGATGTGTCTAGAACTAGGTGCAATTTCTGTATTTTCAGTGATTGCAAATGTTAACATTAGAATTTAGGTATCTTCACACCTCAGCAATCTAACCATGAAAATGACCTATTTTTGCTTCTTCTGGATGTGGGATTTATGGGATTAGAAAACCCCCATAGATCACAACGAGGGGATCCTAATTGATGAAGACCCTTCCTGCTCTGGGGGTGGACCAGCTGCAGAACTTTCCTTCTTTGTTTTAAATATTCTTTGTACATTTATTTATTATGTATATTGAGGTAAATTCCTGCATATTGGGTCCTTTTTAAGTTGATTGTATTTTTTTTCCCTTTCTGCCTGTTAAAGGGGAAATCCAGGGACTAAAATAGCATATTTGCATTCTAGTAATTCAATAATAGGAAGATATGTATAGCCCCCTTGAGTGCCCCTCTGACATTACTCTTGTTTTAGAATAGAGGTTGCATGAGTGTGCAGCTCTGTGTTCACTAGTGCATATTTCCCCATAAAATCACTAGGATCCTCGTGCATAACTACAGTACAGCCAAGTATATAGATGTAGTAGGTTTATTGTTTTCTAAGGGTGAGCACTGAGTATGGAGGTCCTTCTTCCTTTGATTTCTGAAAGCAAACAGGGGATTGGCTGATATATCGCAGGCACTTCCTGGTGGTAGCAGAGGTCTCTAAATTCTACTGGAGTGAAACCTTCTCTTGTGTTGTCTTTTTATTAATATTATTTTTTAATAAACATACATTCATGTGTATTACTTTAGAAAGAAAGAAAAAAAAAAGAGGAAATTGGTTATGAATGTCCTATATAGGTAAGTTTAGTTTTCTGTTTTTAATTCTATAAAAATACAGAGTAGTAGTCGTGATGCAAGTGGTATAGCAGGGTAGGATAGTTTTCTATGCAAAGTCTCTGTGAAATGTTTAGAATAAGATGCACAACCAGTCAGGACTGTGCTGTATGGATAAACATATTCTAATAGCAAGATGCGTGTGTAAAACAAGTTGGCGTGGGCTAGCTTAAACAGGTTAGGAATGCAATACTTGCTTATTTGCATTTTTCTCCACCTGGCGTTTTCTGAAGAGCTATCTCATGCTCCCAACTCGTGACATCGTTTAACTGTATTGGTTGGAGCACTTCACCCCTCCAGATAGAGTGTAGTTATTTAATATGCTTAATTAGCTTTCAAGTCTTGTTGTATAAAAACTCTAGATGCTTTCACCCATTGGATGAGAACACTTCTCCTGGCTACTAAATAACCCCTTGCCTTGTGCAAAATTATATATGTTGTTGTTGTTGTTGTCATATTTCCCCCTCCCTCTCCAAGTCTAAAATAAAACTGCTTCCATTTAGTATGCTAAAGATTTCTTCCTGGTTATTTATATATTTAATTGCTATTATTGGTCACACCTTGTGAGATAGAAGATGAGATCCTGCTTTTAAAGACCCTGTTATACGGGAGAATTCCTGCAGCATTATGCTTTTGTTATATCACAATGTATAAAGCTGGTATGAGGATTGATTCAAAGGCCACTGATATTTCCCAGGCTCTGTTTGACATTATTACAGTTACAGACATTTTTGGCAAGCAGGAGTTTTTTAAAAGTGTGCACCTTTCATAGTTTTTTTCCCCCTCGCATAGGCCTGGCACTGCAGCCAAATACATAGCGAGGCATGGGTCTATTTTAAACCAGATGGCTCACAAAGGTATGCCTGCGATCCGTGACCCACCTCTGACTCACCATGCCTCCAGAGGAAGATTTAAAAAGGACATGTGTGTGTCTTAAATAAATAATCAACCTAACATAAATGTCCGTGCATATAAAGCCATAGATGCAGATCCTCACAGCGATGGTTATTGAAAAATTAAAAGAGTGAGTCTGTCTGTCAGTGAGTGTGTCTGTTTACGTTACCAGTCCCACTTCCGATCGCATGGGGAAAATGTTTTTTCTCACCTATTTACCATGCTGTGCCTGTCTCACCGCGGGTTGCCTTGCCTCCATGGCTGAGATAATCAGTCTTGATGTCCTAAGCCAATCTAATGCTTTCCTATCGGAAAGTATTGAAGGGCCATTGCGCATGCGCAACAATACACCACGCTGCCCCAATCAGCATCTCTGTAGGGAAGATTCAGCACCTCCATGAAGAACATGGAGACACTGAAGCACCTGGAGTAGGAAGCACCTCTAGTGGCCGTCTGACTAACTCTCATTAGAGCTGTTATTAGGCAGTAATGTAAACACTGCATTTTCTCAGAAAAGGCATGTTAAATTGAAAAGCCTGCAGGGACTTACCATAGACACCAGAACCATTACATTAAACTTTAGTGGTTATGGTGACTATAGTATCCCTTTACAAATAGTTTTTCTGTCACTAAAAACAAAGCTTTGTTATTTTTTTTAACAGAAAAATCTGGCTCCTAGATTGAAAGTAAATTTGCATAGCCCTGCTGTAACCTTTTTATTGACTTACGGAGCTTGTTGATATTTGTATGTATGTGTATTAACCCCTTAAGACCGGAGGGCGTACTATTATGCCCTATTTTAGGTGGCTCTAAACGCCGCCGGGCGTATTAGTACGCCCTCCGGTCTTTCCTTAATTACCCGGTCGCCGGCTGTCCCAGGGAGCCCCCCCGCAGCAGATAAAAAAAATTATAAAAAAATATATAGATGTGTGTTATTTCGTTCTTACTATATTGTTTTATTAATATATATATATTTATATCAAAATACACGTAGAACGAAATAATATATATCACTATATATATACATATATATAAATACAAATATTTTTTTTTAAATTATATATATATATATATATATACACACATATATATTCACATACGTATATATTAATTCTACATATATATTTATGTAATATTTTTACATAATTGGGTATCTTAATTAATTACAATTAGCGGGACCTGCCTGACAACCCATGCCGAAAGTAAAGGGAATTTAATTTGCTAGCACTATATTTAACCCTATAACTTTCCAAGACACCATAAAACCTGTACATGGGGGGTACTGTTCTACTCGGGGGACTTCGCTGAACACAAATATTAGTGTTTCAAAACAGTAAAATGTATTACAACGATGATATCGCCAGTAAAAGTAACGTTTTTTTGCATTTTTCTCGCACAAACAGCACTTACACGGACGATATTATTGCTGCGATACTTTTTACACAACAAAAGTTGCAGCGTCAAATATAAGGTTTGTGTTTCATTTTTTTCACGTTAAAATTTGCCAGATTGGGTACGTTGCCTTTGAGACCCTATGGTAGCCCAAGAATGAAAATACCCCTATGATGGCATACCATTTGCAATAGTAGACAACCCAAAGTATTGCAAACAGGGTATGTCCAGTCTTTTTTAGAATCCACTTAGTCACAAACACTGGCCAAAATTGGCGTTTTTTGCATTTTTCACACACAAACAAATACTAACGCTAACTTTGGCCAGTGTTTGTGACCAAATGGCTACTAAAAAAGACTGGATATACCCCATTTGCAATACCTTGGGTTGTCTACTATTGCAAATGGTATGCCATTATGGGTGTAAATTTCATTCCTGGGCTACTATAAAGTCCCAAAGGCAACGTAACCAATCTGGCGAATTTCAATTTCAAATGTAACGTGCTATATTTGACCCTGTAACTTCCCAAAACGCCATAAAACCTGTACATAGGGGGTACTGTTTTACACGTGAGACTTTGCTGAATACAAATATGTGTATTTTATTGCAGTAAAAGCAAACAGTATTATGACATTGACAGTTAAAATGTCATGTAGAACACAAAAAATCTTTTCTCCCATTTTTTCATATTAAATTATGTTTCATAGCTAAATATTTGATATTAAATGAAAGCCCTGTTTCCCCTGAATAAAATGATATATAATAAGGGTGGGTGCATTTAATATGAAAGAGGTGAATTACGGTTGGACAGACATGTAGCGCAAATGCCAGGTTTTGTTTACATTTTGTTTCGTTCACAACGTGTACATTTGGCTCCGTCCTTAAGGGGTTAATGTTAGACACCACTACTTATGTAATTATTTGGATGTGACTTTATGTTGTCACACCATCTTACCAGAGTATAAATGCAAAGTCAGGTAATCAAAAACCATCATTCAAAGGTCACTCTGGAGTTCTGCTTTAGGAAGGGACTGTAAAATGTGCAGCAAAAGGATTTCTTCTTCATGCATTTTAAAAATAAAAATAAAAGTAGCTTGGTATTTGCATGAACATTTAAGGGGCATGGCTCTCTGGTGCCCCTGGGCTGTCAGCAATGGGTTAGTTAATAAATAAGGCAGCTTTTATTTGGTGGCCACATGATTTTATATAGTCTACTCCACAGTGTTGTACAGTGTGTGTGAACGCAGATGTGTATGTGTGTATTGGAGATGGCCAAAATGTTTTTATTTACTTCAGTTTATTATCTTTATATATGTATATTAATCCTCATAACAAATGATTAATAAAAAATAAAATAATTAAAAGATAGAAGCAAATGTGAATAAGATTTATCCGTGGCTCTGGAGTGTATTACATAAATATGTATGTAAATAATGTTTTTGTAATTGTGGTTAAATATACACCGATTGGCAATATGCTAGTGCAGGTATAGGAAAAAGTCCAATGTATGTGTGTTTTACAATGATTGCCATCTGCTTCTATTTTCCTTTTTTGAGAATAACTTGTATTTGCAAACCAAATCCAGGGCATTTGCATGAGCGTGTCATTGTTTGAATGTAAGAAAATGAAATGAGCTGAAAATATTCAGAATTGTCTTTTTTTTTTTTCTGTTGCAGATTTTGCGCGATCACAACTCCACTGCACTTCAGAATGGGGGTGAAGACGTTCACTCACAATTCTCCGGCACATAGCCAGGAAATGTTGGGAAAACTGAACATGTTGCGTAATGATGGACACTTTTGTGACATCACTATACGTGTCCAGGATAAGATTTTCAGAGCTCACAAGGTGGTCTTGGCAGCCTGTAGTGAGTTCTTTCGCACGAAGTTGGTGGGCCAAGCAGAGGAGAGTAGCCAGTGCATACTGGACTTGCACCATGTCACGGTGACAGGATTTATACCTCTATTGGAGTATGCATACACAGCAACATTATCCATCAACACAGAGAATATCATTGACGTCTTAGCTGCTGCAAGTTACATGCAGATGTTTAGTGTTGCAAGCACCTGTTCAGAGTTTATGAAGTCCAGTATTTTATGGAACACTCAACCAGAGAAAGTGCTCGACACAGGGCAGGAAAACACTGCCAACTGCAATAATTTTCGAGACGGTAGCCTTTCTCCGGTCTCTTCGGAATGTAGTGTTGTAGAGAGGACCATACCCATATGTCGAGAGTCCCGTCGCAAGCGGAAAAGCTACATCGTCATGTCTCCAGAGAGCCCTTTGAAATGCAGCACACAAACCAGCTCTCCACAAGTGCTAAACCCTACACCTTCTTACAGTGAAGCACGGAGTCAGCCGGTAGACTCATCACATGCCTTCCCTTGGACTTTTCCATTTGGAATTGACCGCCGGCTTCAGCCAGACAAGGTGAAGCAGATAGAGTCCAGAACATTAGAATTGCCAGGACCTTCTGAAGTTGCCCGAAGGGTAACAGACTACGTTGCCTGTGAAAGCACTAAAGCCAATTCTCCATTGGTGATGGAGGATGACGTACGAGTCAAAGTGGAAAGACTTAGTGACGAGGAGGTGCATGAAGAGGTCTCTCAGCCTGTCAGTGCATCTCAAAGTTCAATGAGTGACCAGCAGACTGTTCCTGGAAGTGAACAAGTGCAGGAGGACCTGCTGATTAGCCCTCAGTCTTCTTCCATAGGTAATGTACTCATCATTTTAGCATACATTAACTACACATCTCAGCATCTCATCACAAAACTAGCAAACATTAAGGTTTATTTGAGTATAGACGATTTAGAATCATTTTTATTTACAAACAAAACATCAGACCTATTATTTTCTCTTTCTAAGTCCTGTTGGTGTTAATTAAGAGTTGACAGATGAAAACTGCGACATCTGCTTTTAACATCAACAGAATAATGATAAAAAATAGTTTTGTCTTTCTTTACAATATCAGGAAACAATATTTACCCCGCTTAAAATGATCTTTATTGAAGTCATTGTCAGATAATATTGTCCTAGTCAAGTATCAGTTTGTTTTAATTGGGGGTGGGGGTGACAAAACTGAAACCTAAGGCCCTCAGTGTCGTGTCCCAGCCTCTCCATGCATCTCATCTCCCCCGCATGTCTCATTCCCCCAGTCCCCCATGTGTCTCAATTCCTCCCCTCAGTCCATCCACATTCCTCCCAAGCCCCTCCATGTGCTCAGTTCCCTCCCCAGCTCCCCCCATGTGTCTCAATCCCCCAGCTCCCCCCCCCCATATGTCTCATGTCCTCTCCTCCCTCCCCCATGTGTATTACTCACCAGTGTTCTTTTTAGTTTTAGTCATATTTTAGTGATCTGAATTGTTTGTTTTAGTCGACATAACTCCAAATTTGTTAGTCGACTAAATCTGATAAAAACTGTTAGTTGACGAAATTATCACTTTTCACCTGTGTACTAGGATTTGTGGAATGCAATTTGCGTTTGTGGTGCTATGGTGTGCATGCAGGAAATCTGCATCTAACAGTCAACTTTTATTTATGTCTTACGTACAAGTCAGATATTCAATTCACCTTTTAAACAGATAAATAAACAAGTGTTCCATATGAAAGAAATAATATATAACATTATTCTCACATACTCAGTATATACACATTATACATATATTTGCATAGAAATATTTGTTTTCTTAAAAAAGGAAGATAAAAGATGGTTGAACATTGAGTGGTACAATATCAAACTACTATAAAAATGTAAAACACAATTGTGACCTAATCATTGTGCCTAAAACATCAAGCCCTTCCTCATGTCAAAGCTTGATCATAGACTTCGTTAGTTCCCACGTTTTCCATGCATTTTCCAAGCCTGGTATATTTGAGTGAGGTTTTTTTTTAGTTTACTTTTTTTTTGAGCTTTTAGTAATAAAACATCCTTTTGAAAAGGTAAAGTAGAAGATTTCCAGTGTATCGGTTTCGTTGTTAAAGCTGCTATTACAGTTTGTTTTATTAAAGGAACACTATGGGCACCATAACAACTTCATTGAAATTAGGCATGTTAACTGAGGATAAATAATAAGACCGTAATAGTACAGGGTGTTTACTCATTTGTTTGACACATATTCTCAAGCTGAGAAGATGGGAGACCTCAAAAATGCCCCAAAAGCAGAGCCCTGTAAATAAATCTGCAATATATGCACTTGCTGGTGAATTCACCAGCGCAGTGTATATATATTATATATTTACCTACCAGGATGTGATTGTGTCATCCACAAAATGTGTTCACTTCAATGAAATTTGGAGACCGTGAATAGAAAACCTCTGTGTTTATTTAGTTAGTATTTTCGGAAATCCCTGTACTCCAGTGACTTCTGCTGAAACTAAGACCTAATTCTGTCCTGCAATACTGCCCTATTTTGTGATATTTTTGTATCACTGCTTCTCTGCCTGAGTGATATCATTATATTAATACTTGTAAAAAACCTTAATAAACACTGTTTAACCCCACAATTTCACTGACTGATCCTTTTCATGTGGACTAAGCTTGGCAATGAAATTCTCTGTAACTGAACAATGTCACAATGTGTTTTAATAGGCAAAATAAACAAAACCTATTTTTATTAACATTTAATGACTGAAGCAGTTTACCATTTTTATTGTGTGTTTATTTAGCAGTAATTTCCCTCTCTCAATAAATGCCACCACCCACATATTGTTTTTAATAGTGGCTTTTTATACGCTGAAATTTCCCACATATGAGATGCAGTTGTATATTTTGGTTAAAGGAACACTATAGGATTGTCCCTAAATATATACAGTCCCCCACTCTTTTTCCAATCAAATAAATAATTTGCTCACCTTTATGCAGCATCAAGTCTCCCTCGGTGCTGCTCACCACTTTGCCTTCTGTGATGTCATTGATGTTGTATCAGAGGCATGGCTTCCTCTGCCTTTAGTGGCTGTCAGGTTACCATTGCCTTTACTGTGAAGCGGCAACATTTTACCTTGGGGTGTTCAACATACACCACTGCACCTATACCACTTCACTAAGATGACTTTAGTGGTCCTTTAATAGTGAATCCAGTTCTGTAGGATTTGATCATATTAGTGATCAGGCAATAAATTATTATTTGTGTTGTGATTTATAATATACAGTGGTCATGTGAAGTAGTTCAGGATTTATTTATTTTTGGTTCACTTGTTCCTTTAATGTGACCATTAATTACGCTGTTTGATACATCCAGTGTTACAGTGCCATTGTAGGATTCTATTCTGTTGGTAGCATATACCCATTATCTGTCGCATAATGCAAATTCCTGCTTAAAGTGGAACATTCATCTACAATTGTTTAGCAGGCAAGGGCTCATATAAGATATATTTAAAGGGACATCCTAAGCACTGGCAACCTACAGCCTGCTTGGTTTTGGTGCCTGGTGTCCCATGTTGCCATTTCACTGTTACAATTCAAAGTGTTTTTGAGTGGTTTGTCACTTGCCCTGGTGCTCCAGGTGCCAGCCATCTGGTCCCTCTTCACAGATATGGCCAAAGCAAAAGGCCTTGCTTCTGCAACAGCATTACAATTTCCATCCGTCCTTGGATAGAATTAGTATTGGTATCAGATGACATTCCTCAGCCTGCAAACTGCATCCAGTTCTGGACAAATTCTGCTTTAGTGATATCTTTGAAGAAGGCTCAGACAGAAGTCGAAAATTGTTTTATTCTTGACAATTGGATAGACCACTATATCAAGCTGTAACGGTTACAGTGCGGTTACATAGAGCTGCAATAACAAATTCATCCTCAAATATATAGATGGAATTGTACACTTTTCTGAGGTTTAGATGCTGTGCACTCCCACAATGCATTGTTGTGCCAGCGTGTCATATTTACATGTTAGGGACTATCTTTTAATAAATACCGAGCTGAGGGCTGCCTAGTTTGTAAACATGCAATGCCTCCCACAACGTGTTCATTACTAATCCAGATCAAGTGCGTAAGCATGAGTACACAGCATTCACAAGCAGTGACCGCTTCGTTTTGTCTTCCTAATATCCCATTGTTAAGGAATGTTCAACAATCAAACAATATGTTTGGCATTGCAGGAAAATGCCTCATTTCACTTGTATTTTATTTATTTATGAACCTAGTTTCACAAATACAGCAGAGAAATCAAATACTTTCCACTTGGATGTGGCATATTGTTAGCAGAGTGTCATCAAGAAATATTCTTTGCTGTAATGTCTGTCCCAGAGGGTAGTAGGCTGTTAGCAGCATTGTCAAATCCTTTCTTTTTCGAAAGCTGGTAAAAGTCCAAACAAGTTTTACAGACCCCAGAACAAAATACACAGCAATTAAGAATGGAGGGATTTTCAGAAGTCAAACAAAGTATTAGATGTGGGAAAATACCACCATGTATGTTTGTTTCCTTGTTTACTTATACTATGTTATGGTGTGTCTTCAGTGTGGCCTCAATGTGGGGGGGGGCAGGGATAAATATATATATGCTTTTTATGTGTGTATGAAAAAAATATATAATTTGTATTATATTATTATGTAAGTAATTTTAAAAGTTTATCTAAAAATATGAAATCAGTTAAATGCTTATCTACAAATATTAAATTGTCCTTTTTAAACCCGGCCCTTATAATACCAGTGTTCATTTTTCCCCACTTACAATCTGCATCAGCTTTATGTCAACCAAGTAACCCTAACCAATTCTACTGTTTTGTGTTTGAGTAATTGCAGAGAATTTCACTGGCTGGGTCTGAAATGAAGAAACTATAGTTGTTTCTTACATAATGCTGTAGGTCAGTAGTAGGCAATCCTTGGCACTCCTGATGTTGTGCACTACAGCTCCCCAGGTGCTTCGCCAGCATTATGGGAGATGCCGTCCACAACATCTGGAGTGCCAGAGTTTGCCTACCTCTACTGTAAGCATTTACAGGGACTGTATCGTGGCATCTGTGAGTTACTTTTAGCGCTTTAGCCATGATTCTAAGAAATGGAAATATAGACAAGTCTTTTTGATTTCTTGCAATGTCAAAGTCCAGGTAATAATAAAAAAAAGTTCCAACAGCATATATGTCCCATTGTTTGGAAGGAGCCTGGTTTTTGTCAGTGTCCACACTTGTCAGGTCATTTTCACTACTATCATTTGATTTCAGATTGTGACATGTGAATGCTTTCAGACGTACAAGACAGGGTTTGATTAATGCAGAGTCTATTTAGGGCAGAATATATTGTATGTATTAAACATTGTCTCTGAAAGGTTAGCGAGCCTCATTGTTAGTTGAATCAGGAGATTACATCGCCAATGAGTTAGTGAGATGTACTTTAAATGTACACAAGGTACATTTTAAAAGGTTTAGAGCAGGTCACCAGCTCATCCTGGCATAAGATATCACATGGAGATGGCAGAATATATTGTGTTTCCAAAACAAGTTGTTTCTCTGCAAGTTATATTAAGTGAGTGTAAAACATTAACAAGGAAAAAATGTCAAATATTGCCTGCCATAGGTGAAGGAGTACTTGTAATGTGACTTTGTTTTCTCTTCCTGTCGCAGGCTCCATCGATGAGGGCGTTGGTGAAGGAATGCCAACACTTCAGG
This sequence comes from Pelobates cultripes, assembly GCA_933207985.1. Lineage (NCBI taxonomy): Eukaryota > Metazoa > Chordata > Amphibia > Anura > Pelobatidae > Pelobates > Pelobates cultripes. Next base: position 121,137,432 of record OW240921.1, on the reverse strand, counting down.
GTGCCACAAGCGCCAATGTCCACGCTGATGATGATGATCGGTATGGCTTTACAAGGAGCACATTTTGTACATCTTGCTTTTTTTGAATCTTATTTTTACAATGTTCAGAACTTACTAAATAAAGAATATTCACCTTCCTCTGCCGGTGATGAGCTATTGGCCAACTTGTGATGGCTATTTGGAGGGGAAAAGTTAAAGAGAAATTCAAGCTTTGTTTATTTTTTTACTTCTATAATAATAATTAATTTTTTTATTTATTTAATTTAATATCTCTATTACATGTGTTTTATTTAAACCCCTGTGGTGTTACTTTTATTTTCCTTGCTTTACGTTGCAATAAGCTCATTTGTTACTGTCGTAAAAGCCGCCCCCTGTTAGTTTAGTTCCGCCTTTCTATAAGTAAATGGTGATGCTCATAGATTACATAACAACACAAAATAATTTATTTAATCTTTGTTTTAGTTTAGTTTTGTATTCTATTTCATATGTTTAAATTATTACAGCATATGTGTAAAATATTTTTGTTCCTCAATTGTTATATGCCATAATTCTTGAGCCTGAAAAAAAGATGATATGTGTTGTGCGATGTTGCAAACGTCTGCAAGTAAAATGTGTAATGCTAACTGACTGTCCAAAAATAAAGAAGTAAAAAAAAAAAAAAGTAGCCTGCAAATACTAAGATGAGGTTCACTTTCACTGCCTGAAACAACCTATCCATCTTCGCCCCTCTGCCGAAACACAGTGTGTGGGTTATTTACAATTCCACATTATAACCACACCAAAATTCACTTATTTTCTTGAATCAAACGATTAACTGCACTGAGTAGTTTAAATTGGCCATTCTGATTCGAGTCCTGGGTTTCCTTGAGATCGGATCACCAACATTGCTCTTCATTACACGGGTACGGGATATGGATGGGAGACTTTGTGAGACCGTGTTCTACACTTTTAAAGAGAGGAGATTTTGTCTGATGCAAAGGAAAGCGTTCAGTAAGAACTATAAAATGTGTAATTCACTTCCTACAGAGGCTGTATTGTAAAATTCAGTAAATATCTTTAAAATATATATAAATAAATATATATATATATATATATATATATATATATATATATATATATATATATATATATATATATATGGCTAATATTCAGTGTTTAAATAACTTGCCACTTTTTTGTGCAAAACTGGAAATCTCTCCAAATTGTGTACTTCCTTTGATTCAGAAACTTGATCAGAGTCCAGCAACAAAGAAAAACTATGAAATTGGACCATGGTACTATTAAAGGGGCACTATAGTCACCAGAACAACTTCAGCTTATTGTATTTGTTCTGGTGAGTAGAATCATTCTCTTCATGCATTTTGCTGTAAACACTGCCTTTACATTACAGCCTGGTGATAACTACACAGGCCACTCCTCAGATGGTAACAAGAGGTGCTTCCTGGTGCAGTGCTGCATGGAGACACTACATTTTCCTTATAGAGATACATTGATTCAATGAATCTCTATGAGGAAATGCTGATTGCCAGGGCTGTGTTTTACTTGTGCTGGATCTGGCCCTGATCTGCCTCCTTGACAGCCTCAGCCAATCCTATGGGGAAGCAGTGTGATTGGCTCAAGCCACCACTTCTGATGATGTCAGCAGACAGCAGGCAGGTCAGCAGCGGAAGACTTGAATGCAAGTAAGATTTTACTATATTTAGGGTGGCAAGAGGGGCCAAAGGGGGCTAGATGGTGGTTTTAACACTATAGGGTCAGAAATACATGTTTGTGTTTCTGACCCTATAGTGCTCCTTTAAACAGAGATTCTAAGTTTATACAGAAAGCTGTGTTTTATGTTTAGTTTACCAGACAATAGTCAAAAGGTGGGCTTTCTATTTAATGGCAAGATGACAACACATCTGTTGTTTAGTTCACAAAAACTCAATCATCCTCATTTATATTGAAGAATCATTACCAGCCTGTAGAGGAACGTATTTCTCTTCCAGATGTCACTGGTCACTTTTTAATGGCTCGAAATATGCTAAAAATGGCAGCAAATAAAGTTTCAATGGGTCATATAATTCCTAAAGTCAGGGAGGGGGTAAGAGTGAACGGATTCTACAACTTTCCTGTTAGCATTACGTTAGCCGTACAGAGATTGACGGAAATTGCTATAGCACTTTTAAAACGCCTTTATTTTAGATATATATACTGTGTAGGCTTTGTACTCAAATGCAAACATTCTTTTTACATTCTGTGAACTGTTCAACTACTAATACCTTCAGACTCCTTACAAATATCTATAAGGAAGGTATTTAACCAGTTTTATTCATCTTTTTTTTTTTTTTTTTTTTTGTCACACCTACTGTATGTGAGAAACATTTAATTTTTACTTTCATATTAACATTTCAGGATATGCAAAATATTGCAAGATAAAGGACACTGGCTAAGACTTTTCATTTCTTAAACATTTTTAAAGGCCTGAACAACTGACAGATTAACTTTAAGGCTTAACACATTACTCTAGGTAAAGCATATATCATGATCATTAATATATAATAATGAGATACTAAAGGGGCACTATAGTCACTAGGACAACTACAACTTAATGTAGTTGTTCTGGTAAGTTTAGTCAGTCCCTGTAGTCATTTACATGTAAACTCGGCTTTTTCAGAGAAAAGGCAATGTTTACATTACTGCTAAGGGACACCGCCAGTGTCATTCACTCAGATGACCACTAGAGATGCTTCCTGGGTTGTTTAGCACTGATGTTCAGTGTCTCTTTGCTCTGCACGGAGGCGCTGAGCTTTCCTCATAGAGATGCATTGATTCAATGTATCTCTATGAGGAGATGCTGATTGATTGCATAGCGCAGCGTTTGGCTCCCCCATAGCCTCCCTGGCTGAGATCATAATTAAAGCATTGGATTGGCTGAGATTGTCAATTCTGATGATCTCAGTCAAGGAAATGGTGGACTTAGCCAGCACTGGGAAAAAAAGGCAAATTTTACAGCTTTTTAAAGTGGGCGATGGGAGGGCCGACCACCTAAATAGTGTTTTTTACAAACATCTATTCCTGACCCTATAGTGTTTCTTTAAGTTAAAATATGTCTCCTATCCAGCGTTAAGAACACAGACGTCATGCTGTCTTCATGTCCACCCAACTCATCACCCCCTCACATGCAGCTCTTTTACTTTATTGTTGTCTGCATTCTCTATCATATGAAGAGATTAAGTCAATACTTATTTAGAAAGATTTTATGTGTAAAATTGTATTGCGTTGACCTTTATTCTCCTTATATTCTCTTCCTCTATAGACTGGAAAATGTCCAGTATCCGTACCAGCTATATTTGGCTCCCTCAACAAGCAGCACAGAACGACCAAGTCCAAATGGGCCTGATCGACCTTTCCAGTGCCCTACGTGTGGTGTACGTTTTACAAGGATCCAGAACTTGAAGCAGCATATGCTCATTCATTCTGGTATGTCCCCAACATTAGCAACCAGCATGTGCCAAATAGGAGAATAGGCCTCTCCTACTTCATTTCTATATTCCAAATTGCAACTATGTGTGCTGTCTGTTTTGCTAGTATTGCTAGTTTGCTCTCTCTGAACCTTAATTTTTAGTCCCCTTCTATTGAGCTCTCTGTTGGGAGAATCTCTGTTAAAAAAAAGAGTATTTTGTAGTTTATTTACCAAGTAAACTATTGATGTGTCTTCATTCTTTTTATAATAATAGCAAGCAGGTATACATATAAAACATACTGATTTCATTTTAATACAGTGTGGACTTGTAGCTTGATTGTGAATTTGCCAGGATTGAGTCTGTGTGAGATTCATTGGAGACTCTTCTCGTAAACACAACTTGATGGTAACTGCGAAAGAAATATCAGAAAGTGGAGAAATTCAATTTAAAATGTTGCTATGCTAAAAAAAAAATAACAGTAACCGTAGATACTTTTTTTTAAATAAAAAAATACATTGAAGCACAATATGAAGGACACTCTTCAGCATCCTCCGCTTCTGAATTTTTTAAGGTTTACACTTGCCTGTATGCATGTCAGAATGTCCTACAGGGTTTTTATTTTCTTTATAATTTATCATGCATTTCTTCGTATTATTAATGTGTCAATTACAGGCATTTAACTTTGTGATGAATTTAAGGGACACTATAATACCGATAAAGTATTTGTTTTGCATATAGATGTTTAGTAGTATTGTGTATTAAATACGTCTTTTTTGTTTGAGAATGTGTTAAGCAAGCTTTCTACTTTCTTAAGTCAACTATAGAATAAGGTCAAACTGTAGTTTTTATCATGGATTTTACATCATGCATTGAGTTACAAAGGATTTTTTATACAACAATGCTTTCTATTCAAGATTCCCAACAAGGGCATTCCATTGTACAGCGCTATGGAATTTGCTGGCGCTATATAAATAATAAAATAATAATAATCTGTCAGTGCCAACAAAATGGAAACCTATTGTCGTATAAAGTCCCAGATGTGGGATTATTTGATCTTTCTCTCAAGTGCACAATAGTCCCCTAGAAACCAAGGTTAAGAATCCAAAGTTCATTTTGTTTCCCCTTCATGAATTATGAATTATTGGTGGTTGTGTGGGGGTAGCATTTTGCTTTACATCCATTGTAGAGGTTGAGATATATGTTCATTCCACTCTCCAATGCGAAAAATCTAAATGTTTTGTATAATTTTGTTTTGTGTACTTTTATTTAGTTTCCCTTCCTTGTGTCTCTCTTCTTTCCATAGGAATTAAACCATTTCAGTGCGACCGCTGTGGGAAAAAATTCACTCGGGCTTACTCGCTAAAGATGCATCGTCTGAAACACGAAGGTAAACGATGTTTCCGATGCCAGATATGTAGCGCCACATTCACTTCCTTCGGGGAATACAAACACCACATGCGGGTTTCCCGGCACATTATCCGCAAGCCTCGGATTTACGAGTGCAAAACATGCGGCGCCATGTTCACCAACTCTGGAAATTTAATCGTGCACCTGAGGAGCCTGAACCACGAAGCGTCAGAGCTAGCAAACTACTTCCAGAGCAGGTGAGGTGCCCAGCAAGATGGCGGCAGCGAATCTGAGCCCGCTGCTGGGAACAGCTATACTTAGATTATAAATTTAATAAAACGATACATACTATTTTCACATCCTTCAAGTTAATAGGTCTCTTTACATTTCTAGTAAAAAAAAAACCAAATCACAATAAACCCTGTCAGTCTCACACAATATTCATAATTTAGCTGTTAGGCATCAATGGGAGCAAGGCAAACAAAGTGTGTGCAGGTGGCAGACTAAATTCAAATAGAAAACAACACTACATGTCCAATAATGTACTGCGTTAAAAAGCATTATTTTAGTAACACATGTTTAAAAAATAACTTTGGTTAGATTAATAGTAAAGATGTCAGAAATATTATTTATCTGTTTATTTCTGATTAAGTAAATTGCTTTCACAATGCAATATACCAACAACATTGCTGATAGTAAGGAGTACATTGGGGTTTTATCTTACAAACACTGCTGGAGCTATCAGTCAGAACATTCTTTTGGATTCCTTGTTTATTGCTCAGAATTTCCCTGTATGAATAGTCCCCAAGTTTTGTTGCTATAGTTCCGTCAGGTAGCCATGCACATGTGAATTTCCTTGGGGTTCTTTAAAATGTCACATGTTTACTGGGAGTTTAGCCATGGGAGGGTGGGACTCGCTCATATAACTAGCAAATGTATCTTAAAGAGATACTCTGCACTATAACTACTACAATTTACTATAGTGGTTATAATGCAAGGAGCTAGTCGGCAGGAGCTCATCCAACGCCTGACTATTCTACTAAAGCTGTCCAGACTTAAGTGGCAATGGTAAACTGCAGGTGTTGGGGTAACCAGCCCTTGGCCAGCTGCCTCTCTCTGCCATCCAAAGCTTTAAAGGAAAACTGTCAAATCTTTAATTCTCATATTTTTAAAGTGTATTACATTTAATGAATTATACTGTTTTTTTGATTGGGGGGGTTCACATTTTATTTGGCTAAGCAGCCATGTTGGGTCAGACTCTACTGTTATCTAACAAACTGTTGCTCAACCTAACTCGATAACTGCAGTTAGAGGAGAATGGTGTGCATTATCGTTCTTTTGCAAACCTGTAAACATGACTCACAGACTGATTTTGTGAACTTGGAACAGCAGTTGTAATATTGATTCAAAAGCTTCAAAGTTTATTTTAGATCCAATAATCGTAACTCATTTCCTGCCTGAACAGTCCACCGCAGAGCCTCACACACCACTTGGGATTATGAAACAGGTTTACTCCAATTATTTTAGAAGCTTTTTTTATTGTTTTATTGTAGAATAGCTGAACAAATGTCTGCAACTGTTTTGTGCCCAGAAGGGAATGCGCTGGACACAGAGGGCTGGCTCTTGCCGGGCATTCTTTATTGGTTAGTTCATCATGACAGAATGACATACGCACCCTGAACATTCCTTTCGCATTCCCAGCACTTAGAAGACATACTGTCCTCGCAGTCATTTTACAAGTAAAATATAATTTTGTTCTGGGGTTTGTCACATTTTCAAGTTTAATGTAACTTGGTTGGCCACATTATTTACTGGCAAACCAAATTACATTTTTGACCTTGTTTTTCCCTCTTGTGTTTTAACGTTGTGTAAATAAACTCACTATAAAGGGCTTTGGCAGGCAATCTCCAGCTAAATGCGTTTTTTGATTTAACTAGTTCATCACTGGAGAGGAGGGCACAATTAATAGTGTATGGTTGCTTTGCTTATCTGCTAAGCTGTTTTGTGAAATAACGTACAGCCAGTAACAATGAGTATACATTTATTATTATTACTATTCATTTACATGTCCAATGTGCAGCATATGAGTTCTTTAATGCCTTCAATATTTAATGTCACCCCGCCACCCCTAAACCCAATCCAAATGCTCATTTGAGGGTGTAAGCATTTGGAACGGTCTTCTGGCCATTTGTTGATTTTCTTGCTAGCAAATAATATATACATCATATGTGTGTCCCCTGGCACTATAGATGATCTCACTGTGTTTAAGGGTCACATGGCTACCTGGTCACATCTCAATTCCTTAAGCTTATATCATTAAATCAGTTTACCTCTCTGAATAGCAAACCGTGTGTTGTTTGAATTGTGAGAAACACTGACGATGTAGTGCTGTGAGAAGTGCGGTTTTATGTGAGCAAAAGAGTTGGTAACTGTAATAGCACTGTCTTCCTCATTTGACATTGTGAAGTCCAAGGTAGGAGTTTTGTTATATTTTGCATAACAATGTGTCACTGAACTAATGTTAAACTTAAACAATGGGTCACCACACTAATGTTAAACTTAAACAATGGGTCACCACACTAATGCTTCGTACACAATCTAGAGCCACTGATTTAGATACCTATGATAATGAAGGGTACCAATCAGCAATTTAAATATTAATTCAAATGATTTCAGGTAATTGTCCTATTTTAGGAATTACAGATTTTAGACCAAAATTTGGTGGAAATGTTTTCAGTTTGATTGTTTTGACCGAAAATTTTAAACACTTTCTTAAATTCCAAACTATTCTCAGTTTTTTTGTTTTGTTTTTTAAATATTCTAATACTTTGTTTTATAGACATTTCTTTCCCTTTAAATTATGATCACCAGCTACTTTGTAGCCCTATATATTAATTTAGTTTCACAGGTTGAAAATAGACAGAATTAACCGTCCACACATCTCGTTCCCAATATTATCACAAATTGAAGTGATTTCCAATTGTGCTCCAAAACAATCGAGAACATTCCGAACTCCAAAAAGGTCTGATGAATGAGCCGTCGCAACTTTGCATTAACTACAACAAAGTCACTGAAGGATGTTAATGACCAAATATTTTATAAATGTGTAATTAGATCAGAGGTTAATTCAGTTTTGTTTTTTCACTTAGGTAACTGGCAGTTTTGTATTGTTACAGTCCCATAAATGTGATCCGCCGCCTCTTTTTTGTTTTTTTTGTGGTCATTGTAAATCAATACAGTTCATGGGTATCTTAATCTGTAAAACACAAAACTCAATGTCAGGTTAGAGATGCTCATACAGGGGACGTTATTATAGCTACTCTGGTAAGTGACTTAATATCTGACAACTTTGCAGTGACTCCCTTTATAAATATCACATTTTATAAACAGATCCAACCACCGACCCGTAACTCACTGAGAACATCCCTGCTGTTATAAAAAGCTCTACGCACCTAGTTGTGAAAATACAAACTCTCACTATGGGGACCAAATGACAACTCCCAGTTAAGTGAATATGCCACAGAAATAATGCGGCTGATTTTTGTTTACTGACCATCTCCTCCCTCATTCATATTTGAAACAATATCTCCTCCTTCCCCAGGCCACTTTTCTTAATTTATCATAGCTTGCCTATAAGTCAGCCAAGTCCAAGCTGACATCATCCATGAACCCCTTTTTCAAGCAGCGGGTAATTCAGCTGTGAGTTTACCACAGGTTTATAGTTGTCCATTGTTCCGATGAAATCCAAGAGATTTCTGTTTGTGTCTAACATCCTTCAAAGAGGTGATGTATTAAACAGTGATCATTGCAGTTACCTTCTGAGGTTTTATAGAGAGGAATTATTTATTTGAGATCGTATAACAGCAAGGTTGTGTGTTCTTCAAACAGACTCTGGTGATTTATTTCTGTGTTAGAGTGTTTATCGTATTTAGAGTAAAAGAAACATAGATTTACAGATTTTATTTTGATACTGCTTTCATTATTTCCAAGTCTGTTAGGTTCCATAGACCATAAGTATGTGTCAGATTCCATATATAAAGTAATGGGATGAAACTGTGCACTTGGCTACGACAGATGGGCAGAATGAGAAGCACTAATGCCCACTGTTGGCACGACCTAGACACACTAAAGATCATTACCACTGCAGCTTACTGTATTATTACAGCTCATTGTTTGAGGCTGCAGGAGCCTCCTTAGATGTTTAATGCTTTAACCCCTTAAGGACATGTGACATGTCATGATTCCCTTTTATTCCAGAAGTTTTGTCCTTAAGGGGTTAATTTATTTTAACATGTAACAAGAGTCTGTGCTGCCATGCTAAACGGCCACATTGCCCCCTCCCCACTCTCTCAAAATCCCATGTGAATCTGCAATAAACGGTCAGTGGGCTGATATGACTGCACCAAGAGTACATTACTGGCACAGAAACAGGGAAAAATACATTTAATGGCTATAGACTGTGGAGACCATGTGATGTGGAAGACGGTGCACTATTATAAAATCTGGGACCTCTTCTATCATGAAGAGCAAAATCAGCCTGATGTAGAAATGAAGAGGACTGATAAGGTGGGAGAGATGGTAGCCGACATGGCCTGTAAGAAATGGTTAGTGACGGAGTATGAGTGGTATTCGATTGATACAGAACAGCTACAGACTGGAAGATTGTGAGAAGAGAGGATTAAGAGGGATCTGGTATAGGAATGGGAGATAGATGGAGAGGGTGTAATTATAGAGGGAGGCTCATATAGAGAGGGTGTAATTATAGAGGGAGGCTCATATAGAGAGGGTGTAATTATAGAGGGGAGCTCATATAGAGAGGGTGTAATTATAGAGGGGCGCTCATATAGAGAGGGTGTAATTATAGAGGGATGATCATATAGAGAGGGTGTAATTATAAAGGGATGCTCATATAGAGAGGGCGTAATTATAGAGGGGCTTTCATATAGAGAGGGTGTAATTATAGAGGGATGATCATATAGAGAGGGTGTAATTATAGAGGGAGGCTCATATAGAGAGGGTGTAATTATAGAGGGGCTTTCATATAGAGAGGGTGTAATTATAGAGGGATGATCATATAGAGAGGGTGTAATTATAGAGGGAGGCTCATATAGAGAGGGTGTAATTATAGAGGGGCTCATATAGAGAGGGTGTAATTATAGAGGCTCATATAGAGAGGGTGTAATTATAGAGGGAGGCTCATATAGAGAGGGTGTAATTATAGAGGGATGCTCATATAGAGAGGGTGTAATTATAGAGGGATGCTCATATAGAGAGGGTGTAATTATAGAGGGAGGCTCATATAGAGAGGGTGTAATTATAGAGGGAGGCTCATATAGAGAGGGTGTAATTATAGAGGGATGCTCATATAGAGAGGGTGTAATTATAGAGGGATGCTCATATAGAGAGGGTGTAATTATAGAGGGAGGCTCATATAGAGAGGGTGTAATTATAGAGGGAGGCTCATATAGAGAGGGTGTAATTATAGAGGGATGCTCATATAGAGAGGGTGTAATTATAGAGGGATGCTCATATAGAGAGGGTGTAATTATAGAGGGAGGCTCATATAGAGAGGGTGTAATTATAGAGGGAGGCTCATATAGAGAGGGTGTAATTATAGAGGGATGCTCATATAGAGAGGGTGTAATTATATGGAGAGGTCAATGAGAGCTTTATAATCTGGATGAGGGCAGGAAAGAGAAGATATAAAACAGGACAAGTGAAACCTTTATGAGAGCTGGCAACAAACTAACGGAAAGGAAAAAAAACGAACTGAGCTGTAGAGAAAGTGACAGGTAAAAGGTCTGAGCACTTTTAGTTCCGATTTTTTATTTTGACAGAAGATTTAACACTAGAACCTGGGCTTTTGGTCAGGAATGCTGAAACCTGCTTGAAGGACTGACCTCGAATTTGTGCATCTACCAGCAAGCTGTGTCTCGAGGAACAGTACCATTTAGAAATTAATTTTACTATATTGTCCCAAACACTACCTCTAAAATATTGTTCTTTGTTGTAATAAGATCTGTGATCTAATTTTACTTTGCTCTTGTCAGTAACGTGCAACCAGCCATGAAAGTCATTTGCTGGTTTATGTTAATTTCTTTCATAGTGATAACATCTTTGGGGGATCGTTGTTCCAAGATTCGATTTATATTTCCAGTTGGCTAGTTTCTTGGTTACAGCATGTGGTTTATTTGCACTTCCATATTGAAATAGACCACTTCGGATGTGTATGGCTAATGTAAAGCATTCTGCTCAACAATACAGTGGTTAAAGGACATTTATGTCAGTATATTCGCTGTTATTAAAAGGATCTAGGGACATCATTTAAAGGGTGCTAGTGGATTAGGAGTAAATGGTTTACAGCAATTCTTTCACATTATTTTAGTTGTTTCCCACTAGTTGTTACAAACACATGCCCTAGGCAATAGCCTAAAATAAATCATTTCACATAGCATCGCTACTTCCCCAGGGGACTGAACACCTCTTTCACAATGGGTAAATGTATTTAGTTTTTAAAGGGAAACTATAGTCACCTGAACAACTTTAGCTTAATGAAGCAGTTTTGGTGTATAGAACATACCCCTGCTGCCTCACTGCTCAATCCTCTTGCCATTTAGGAGTTAAATCCCTTTGTTTATGAACCCTAGTCACACCTCCTGCATGTGACTTGCACAGCCTTCCATAAACACTTCCTGTAAAGAGAGCCCTATTTAGGCTTTCTTTATTGCAAGTTCTGTTTAATTAAGATTTTCTTATCCCCCTGCTATGTTAATAGCTTGCTAGACCCTGCAAGAGCCTCCTGTATGTGGTTAAAGTTCAATTTAGAGATTGAGATACAATTATTTAAGGTAAATTACATCTGTTTGAAAGTGAAACCATTTTTTTTTTCATGCAGGCTCTGTCAATCATAGCCAGGGGAGGTGTGGCTAGGGCTGTATAAACAGAAACAAAGTGATTTAACTCCTAAATGACAGTGAATTGAGCAGTGAAATTGCAGGGGAATGATCTATAGACTAAAACTGCTTTATTTAGCTAAAGTAATTTAGGTGACTATAGTGTTCCTTTAATATCCTTATTTAATTGGTTTATTTGCCCGTGCCATGAACATAATTTGTGGTCACATTTTATATTATTGCAGTACTTTTTAAAAGGTGTCAGATTGAACAGCTATGAGCTTCAGGGGTGGTATATTTTTTTAAAGGGTGCTGTAAAAGTGCTCATTTTAATATGGTTGCAGTGTTTTATTGTAATCTTTAAATTATCTATTATTTTCCTATTATTCTTATTTTGCTCTCATTGTAGGCAAAAGGTCTTCTATTTCCATTTGTAAAACCCATTTACAGTTTGGGTTCTACAACATTGCAAATGTTATCAGTCAATACAACCACATATTTCTCAAGTGTCATTTTAAAGTGCATGAAATGGATCCATTACAGCCATCTAGCTTTTATTATGTTATTATTTATATAGCGCCAACAAATTCCACTGCGCTTTACAATGGGTGGACGAACAGACATGTAGTAGTAACCAGACACGTTTGACACACAATAACAGAGGGATTGAGTGCCCTGCTCAATGAGCTTACATACTAGAGGGCAAAAGGTAAGGATAGTATTAGACTAATGACAGTTGCTTATCAATCATTGCAGAACTACTACAACTCCAGTGATGCTCAGCCAGGCACAGACACAGTCCTTTTCTTTAAAGGTGATTGCCAAGCATGATCATACCTGTTGTTCCACCAGATCTAGATAGCTGCCTGGTGTTTGTCATTCAGTAAGACCCTGCTCTCCTGGAGTCTTTACTGAACCCAGCAGGGGCCCAGCAGCTGAGAACTTGTCAATATCAATGTTAGGTCTACTCTAGCAGTAAGGTTTGGCTGAAAATTAGGATTTGTTTGAAATTAAATACAACAAAGCACCTTCTCTTATTTGTTCACTAGTCACTATATTGTTATTAGCAGAGTTCTGTCAAGTTCATTAAATTGTTAGTAGCTATCTCTTCTAGACTTTTATAAGTTATTTCCTGTAAATAACTGTAAGAGGTAGGCTATGTCCAGTAGACCTTTCTCAAGCAGAGCTATATCTGTCCTTTATCCTGCCTAATTTGGACAATCTGAAATCAAGGCATATAGTAAGATTTCCAAGTGTTCACAGGGGCCAACAAACCTATTTCTATCACCTTCCGGTGCATGCTACTTATCGCATTGGCCTAACTGGCAAAGCATTATGGGAGCTGTAGTTTACAAGAACTGTGGATGTACCTTTTGGTTATCTCTGAACTTAACAGGAAAGGAAATGTGCAATGTATTGGACTCAAAAAGCAGACAAGTTACTTGGAGACGATAAAAAACACTCCAAATTCAACAATACATATGCACTTTAATTCTTCCATTTGGATGACTCCTGGGGTTGTATGTGATGTAACAGCCAAATGATCCTGTCTCCATCTAATTCTGTGTTCAAAGGACCTTGAAATTGATGTAAAGTTAGCTTTTCACTTGTTCAATGCCATTGGGGCAGCAGTTTTAAATAACTGTCACAGGAACGTCATCATTCTTGTTCTGGGTTAATGTCTCCTTGTTTGTTGGCAGCTGAGGCTCCACCTTAGGACTAGCAGGTTGGGAGTGTTTTCAAGATATGGATATCCTTCTGTTGGTTTGCCTCCACGTGCCATTGGACACATTGCTGCCGAGGGAGACATTACTAAAACAATACTCACTAATTAAAACCAAAAACAGCAAAAACACTCGATCCAGGCAGTCTAGATAAATACAGCTACTTGTACAAAATTCTTAATGGCAGGTCCACATTAACCCCTTCTGTCACAGTCGCAGACTCACAGTTTTTTTCAAATTAGATTGATTTTGATGCCTTTGCTGACAGTGAAGGCCACTTTCTGCCACAGAGGGAGTTAAAAGTTCTGTAACATGGCGGCTGACGTGTTTTCTCTCTCCCTTTGCAGCGATTTCCTAGTGCCGGATTACCTGAGCCAGGAGCAGGAAGAGGCCCTTGGGCAGTATGAGCTGGCAGAACATAGCTTTGAAAGCAACTCCTCTGTGCAAATGCCTGTCATTTCCCAAGTTTCCTCCACGCAGAACTGCGAGAGCACTTTTCCCCTGGGATCGCTGGGTGGACTGGCCGAGAAAGAGGTGGACGAGGAGGAAATGGCAGAGCCCTCAAAATCCAGCTCCATGGAAGAAACCGACAGAGATGACACCCCAAAAACGGAGGTGGCTTCCATTGCTGTGGAATAGCTGATACCTGCCCTGCATCCCCAGACTTCAACCCCTGCGTAATCTTTGGTTTTGTTTTCTTTCTTTGGAAAGTGCCTGTGTTTTGGTCAATTTATAGTTTACTTTATATTTTTATGAGGAAACAATCTAAGCAACTGAGGACATTGGCAGAATGCAAACCATGTTTTCATCTCACTAATGCTAATATTCCTGGGATACGTCACCGCACATCAGTTGGTTTTCTGGGAACACTGAGTACATCCCAGAGGTGGGGTTCACAAGCCAATGGCCGAGCTCCTGGCTATACCCAATGGATCCTTTGGCTGTTACCGTATTACAGAGGAGCAAGTTCGTGTTATGTTTTTACCAGTTTGTAATGAGTTAATGCTCTTCATGTGAAAATATGCACATGGCTCACACAAAGCCTTGGATTGGAAGTAATGTGAATGTGTTGCTGTGTGCAGATGTGTGTGGGGTTTATACCAATGTGGGTAAATACCCTGCAGGCCTTTTCAGCAGAAACACCATTAGCATTATGGTTTAGAGAACAGCAAGCGTTCTGTAAAGGAAGCTGGAATAGTTAAACTGTCTCCGAATGACTCTTCATCGAGGCATTAAAGGGGATCTGTCCCATTTCTAGATTTTTGTTTTCCAGAGAATTCAGCATTATTCATTTATGTAACAAGCATATGTATGTAAAAAGGAATACTTCTGGCTGAACCAGGATAATTCTGTTCCAGGTGTTCACACTACTTACTTTTCCCATGATTTTTTGTTTGTGAAACTCTAAAAGAGGAGACCAGTCTGTTGGAAATCATGTGAAACTTAAGTCTATTTGCATTAAATTCCCTGCCTTGCCTTTCCAGAAGGCTGCTGTAGCTTTAAAGTAAAAATACTTTTACCGATATACAAAAATAACAAAATCATTTGTTTATCAACAAGAGTGACACTTTTTATATATATAAAAAAAAACACATCGGTTATGGGACAAATCCTTTTTAATACTTCTGGGTTTTATTATTTGATTTATAATTTTTTTGCTTTCTTTCCCTTTTTATTTACTATTTTAGTTCCACAGGGGTGAGCACTGCGCAGTCCATCTCTCTGATGCTCTGAGGGATAATGCTAAATGGCAGCCTACACTGAAGCATGGCATTTTATGGTGCGCTGGTTAACCCATTGAATGCCAAGGGCTGTGTAAAGTGTTTTGCTGCTCACCCCTTTGGTACTCAAAGAGTGGAGTGTTGTGATTTTTAATCTAAACGATTACATTATCTTTCTTTTTTCAGCGTTTTAAGCAGCAGTTGTTAGAGGTTAAATTATAATACTATTATAATGCCTCAGATTCCCTAAGGAACTCTTTGACCAAAATATTTCACCAGCAAAAGAGAAATCTATCTTATGTGTCCTTCTTAA
The DNA here is from genome assembly GCA_933207985.1 of Pelobates cultripes. NCBI lineage: Eukaryota > Metazoa > Chordata > Amphibia > Anura > Pelobatidae > Pelobates > Pelobates cultripes. The sequence continues at coordinate 121,121,988 of OW240921.1, read as the reverse complement.
TGAATAGATTTCTGATTTAATATATTGTAGTGCATTTAGCCCCACTGATATATCCCAAGCATTTGTAAACTTGACTGATAAATGCTGCAACAAAGATGTTTGTAGCACATTGATGTATTTTAGATATTACTTTTACAAATTGTCAACACAAGAGCACAAGATCCTCATCATCAGAATGGACGAGTGATACATAGGAAATTCTGTGTGTCGATTAATCTGCATTCACTATTAACCATGACTAGAGCATGGGCAACTCCTGTCATCCTTATACAGCCTTTAGAGAAATGCTGGTAAACCCCACTCCTGATGCTGCATGCAGAGGGGTGATATTGGTTCCCTTAACCTTTCAATTTGCACAGGGTCAAAGTTTTTAATTACAGTTTATGATTAGGGCTTTAGAAACAATAATGGTTATATGCAAACTGGTCCCTCTCTTAAAGGGACACTCCACTGCCCAAACGCAAAATAAATAAAATAACTGGTTAGTAGATATACCAATGAAAACATTTTCATTGAGGTATATCTAAAAACAGTTTGCAAACACTACAGATCTGTTTCATGCTGCCTTTATAATCCCTACCCTTCATCCCCACCCAGACTTTCTGTGGCTGTCCAATCACAGGCTTCCCAATGCAGCTCAATGAGAAGTCTTTGCAAGGCAGGTGCTCTGGGCAATTGCTGCCTCTTGAATTTATTTTCACCGAGCTAAAAAAACAAGAAGTAAAGGGGAGTTACAAGGTTCATTTATAAAACTGACATTTACCATTAAAATCTGTGCTTTTCGGAAAATGAAATTAGGACACGCTTTTCACACATCAAACATTTCAGCAAGCTAAAGCACTTCAAGTGTTTGGAGGGTCCCTTGAAAGGGACACTCCAGATCCCCAAAGCACTTCAGCTTGTTGAAATGCTTGATGTGTGAAGAGTGTGTCTTATTTTTATTTTAGAAAAAGCACAGGTTTCAAAATATGCTCATTTATGAGTGGCTGTCAATCATACAACCGATTCTGTTATTTCCTGCTTGCTTAAGCCCAGAGCACCTGCCTTGCAAAGACTTCTCATCCAGTTGCATTTAAAAGTCTGTGATTGGACACCCACAGAAAGTCTGGATGGGATAATAATGGGAGGGTTTGCAAAAGCTGCATGCGAGATCTTCAGCTTTTACAAACTGTTTATAGATCTAGCCCAATAAAAAAAAATACAAAATGAAATGCTTGCTTGATATCGTTGGGGTATATCTACTAAAAAGTGATTTTTCTTTATTATTGTATTTAGAGTGTCCCTTTAAGGAAATATGCCCTTTTTGCAGCTGAATGTTGTCAGCTTGTAGTGTTGGTGGGAGGAAGGGGGGTATCTTTAATTAGTTTTTAATCCCATAGTTTGTTTTGATATTTTTCCCAAAACTACAGTAATTTTTCCAAAACAAAATTACTTAAGAATCTCTGATTTTGCCTTTTAAGGAGGCAGATGTAATATCTGAGTTAAATCATATCTAAATATATAAAACAAAGCCTTATGTAAAAATATAGCTATTTTTATTTGTTGAATTCAAATAATGTGTTAATCACAAAGAGTGACAGATCAAATCTGAAAATTACCAAGTTTAAGTTGGTGATCACTGTGTGTTTAAAATGAAAAGCTATCACAAGTGGTTTGGTTATAAGCCATTATAAATAAAGAATATTGCCATATGGTTACAGCACTTAGTAAATCTAACAGTATAGAGAGAATATCACTGCAAACGAACAACATACAATAGCACACACATCTGCAAAACAAACTAGCTCAGTATCCAATAAACACACCATACATGTGTATATATAGCATTTCCAAACAAATCATTGCTTCACATCAAGTGCCTGCAGTGATTGTTGTCAGACAAAATCTCGTTAATCTTTCCAACTCTGTAGGTTTAGCAATTATGGCGAATATTATTAGAGAAAATAAGAATCAAAACAGGCTTTTACATTAAATAGGCACTTAAAGTAGAAAACAAAATCCACTCTAAATACATGTCTCACAAAGGTTGGAAGTAGAATTAAATAAACCCCATGGTATCCAGAGAATATTTATATATATATATATATATATATATATATATATATATATATATATATTCCCTGTTCTCAAACTGTTGCATTTATAGCCAGAACTAAAATAATGCCTTTGTCAGTGCCCATTATTAATGTTTTTATAGAGCCCATACCCAGAATATGCCCTTTTCCGATGGCAGCGCTGTATGTATGGACCATTGAGGTCTGTTTATCACTGAGTAAAAACATAAAGAAACTATTTGAGCCAAATAAAAATATCAATAGAATATTCTTCTCTCAGTTCAGAGTAGCTTTTCTTGGAAGTATTTCTGTTATTAGATTTGTCGTGTTTTCTCCTTTATCTTTCATAAGGGATCAGTAGTACATACGTTCAGTATCGGTATAAGAAAAACTAAAGAATTTAATGTGATCTGCTAAATCACTTTTATCCAACTAGATTTGGCTCTCCATTCTTGTACTGTCTGGGGCAGGCTGGTAATTTTGTACAATCTACTAGAAGACGTAACTGATTTAATATGGTCTGGGCCTTAGCCTCCCCCACCAACCTGCTAAAAGCATTGGCAGGCACGGATGTAAATCATGAAATTTTCAAAGTATAAACATGTCAGTGGTAAATATGACAGACCTCTCATACTAAAACTGAAATAATAACCAGGTTTTTATGCGAATCCATCAGCAGTGCGTGTGTGCGAAATACTGGGGAATCCTGTACGTTACGGCCTCATAATCTCTGAGATTCTTTCTATAAACCAGAAATTATGAAGAATTGCAAACTCAAGCCATAGAATTTGCAATCTGCTTGTCGATGCCCTAGAGTTCCCTATACACATTTAGAATGTAAAAAGAAAATGTGTATTTTATTTTTTTGCATTATAGAATTCCAGCATTCTTAATTGTTAGTTCCCATATTTATGCCTTATTAAAGGAACACTATAGAGGTAGGAATACAAGCATGTATTTCTAACACTATTGTGTTCTGCCACCTCTATAGGTGTGTTTCCCGCCTCTATGAGCAGGTTTTGATCTGTAACCAAGTTTTAACTCCATTATAGCATAGGAAGCGCCAGGAAGACAGCCATTAGCGGTGTATTAAACTCTAATATAAAAATTGTCGCACCAAACTAATAACAATGTATTACATTGGACTAAGACCATTTCATTGAGATGAAGTGGTCTGGGTGCCTTTAGTTTCCCTTCAAATAAACTTAAATAGCATCTCTCAGAAGACGATAGTAATGGCTTTGCTGTTAGTAAAGTGTCTATGCAGTGTTTCCAGACTGGAAACCTCATAGACTAGGCCACTTATTATTTACATCCGGCCTTGACTTTGCATTTTCACATCCCAGCTGTATTACACAGCTTGTAAGCCATAATACAGACCGGATTCATACACCTACTTTCTCCAGCACAAACCCCTGTTAGCCAGCTTGCTATGATCAGTACAGGTCACTCCTAGAGAGAGTCTAGTGTTTTACTTAATTTATGATGTCAGAAATTAGCATGTTTTTATTTATTTTTTATAATCTTATTAGACAGTGGAGTTATACCGCTCTGATTCTTCCATATAGTAATGTTATTTTGAAATAGTTTAAATTCTAGCCCACTTTTTCTTCAATCAATATTTCAGTGGAGATCATGAATCTAACAGAAATATGCTTTTTTATTTTAAACACATTCTGAAGGGACTGAGTGTTTCTAGAATTTGCTGCTCATGAAAGTAACATTTTCCAAATTGATTAAGGAGTCTGGGAGCCGATTTGGCTGATAAGGAATAAATGACATAAGCAGCAGGCCCAAAATCCAGTGAGTTAACCAGCAAAGCAAAACATGCTTAGCAAGGGTAATATTGGGAACTTGTCAGGTTAGTGTACATTTTGTTTATTAAAGATTAGAATGTTCATCAAATGAATTAGTCCTTTTTTTTTTATTTCTTTTTTTTTTTACTTTTTAAGAAGCCTAAAAATGCAGAGAGATAATGACCTGAATACTTGTTTTTCTTACCAAACCATGTATTACACTACAGAAAGTATATACGGATTATTCTGAGAAGATAGTGTCAAATATTTTCATAAAGTATTTTTTTTTTCTTTTTGTATCATTGTTATTTTAAATTTAAAAAAAATGTAAGGCACTGTTCATAATCAATATAAAGAATGTAGTATTTGCTTAAATCATACCAAGTTCCTTACCTACCCAGAATTGCAATGCAGTTACCGTACATTCAATATAGGTGTGTATTTTGGAACTCAGTAGTTACCTCTCTTCATCTATGCCCAGAGTGCATTCAGATTAGCAAAGTAAAGCAGGTCTCACAGAAATTAAATTTAAAGACTTAATTAAAAGATCTTAATATCACTGATAATAGCAGTGGTTTTCCTTTTTGTAGTCCATTTTAATCTCTTTATATGGTGTCCCAGAGTCATTGATTCATTAGAACAATTGAAGTGCAATATTTGTGCTGCAGAATTTTTAACATTTTTAAAGGGGTAAGCATTTTTAAGCTGCAATTGTTCACTGTTACGATTGTTCTCTGGTTTAATGTCAGTTCATGCCATTGAGGCCACCCTTTCGTGGACTTGAGGATCTGAAGGGCAGAGACAAAGGGACAGTGTTAGGAATACAGTTTTATATTTCTAACACTATAGTGTTCCTTTAAATGTCTAAGAGCACTGGGCTATCCCACCTCAGCGCCCTTAGCCTGTCAACACTTTCCATTTTGGTCAACATTAACACAGATAGTGCAGAAGTGATATTCTTCATTATAAATATGGCAAGCATGAGAGTGATCATATTGCCAAGAAGATCCTCGGTTTATGATAGATCATTTTTAAACGGTTTGACATTAAACAGCGTGATGGCAACACAATCACTATAGTGGCTACATTACTTAGAGTGCCCATTTAATCTAAATATTGTAATTTACTGGAATCTTCATTGTGGAAGGTTTGCACCAGTTATTTTTATTTAGATATTTTCATTCTTACCTCTGATTTTGTTTCTTTTTTAGTGTTTTTATCAAAACAAGTACATATTTCAAATGTTTATTCACGTAAGTGAGCATTCAAAGTAATTTTAAAATATAAGATTAGATTAGCCAAAGTGGAAAAATTCTCATCTATGCTTTCACTTTGAAATCTACTTTGAATTCTCACTTTAGTTAAATAACTCTGTGAGAATAAAATGCACCTTTCTTATTATTATCTTCACAGAAATCACCTGTTTCAGTGCAGTAGGGATAGTGGCTACCTTTAGGTTAAGAAAGTAATCTTTTCTGTCTTTTTCTTGTCTGAGCATCATGGGGGAGGTAGTCAACAAAGACCGCGCCAGGTTTGCTATGAGTGAGTTCGCCTATGGCTTTTTCAAATAGGATACAAAGAAATCACTTGAATCAATTTCATACACTAACAAGACCTTTATTGAAGGGAAATTCTCGTATTCTGCACATCAGTTGTTTAGGTCAGTGATCATTAAGATTTGTAATAATTCATTACTTACGAGCCCTCGTTCTGCTTAGAAATTACAATCTTGTGAGCAAGCATTGTCACTTTCACGGTTCCTTTGCAGGTTAGGGCTCTTAAGGTATACAAATCTCTTACACTGTTATAAATAGGATTGTATAAAAATGTGCTATTGGTCTTCTGTGCATTGTATGTTCAGACCTACATATCCGCTTCTGTTTGTTTCTACGTAGTGTCTCACTAATCCCACCGCCACTCCCACCAGAAAACAGCCAAGCATTCTGCCTTTGTGCTGTATGCACACAGCACCTTGAGGTGAGAGGGCTCCCCCAGCACATGGCAATGCGGGGTGTCCTTAACCTCCTGCTTTAGAATGGGAGGCTTCACGCTAGCCAATCCTCAAACTCTTTGTGAACTATTCTATGATAAATGAATCCAATCAGTTGTTGCATTTTCCTGATGTCTCTGAAGTCATTTAAAACTCATAGCATGTATATTAACTTGTTGGCTAAGATAGCTTTCTTTTGTTTAAATGTGTATAATGTTTAAAAGGAAAAAAAAACACAAAAGAAAACACATTTTATATACTTGTATCTGGCTTTTAACATTTTTATAGTACCCCATTGTTCTTGGTGGCAACAATATCTATTTTTGTGCCCATTTTTGGAAACCAAGTGCCGTTTTGGAAACGTTACAATAATTTCTACAGTTCGTGTAATCAATGTGAAACTCACAGTTGTTTATTTTCTTGTCCTTTTTTCCTGATCTCTGTTTTTGAGCCTGTAGCTGTAAGCTTTTGATGTCTTCAAACGTTTGATAGGGGTTAAAGCCAAGCTCCATGTCCCGTGACCAGTGGCCTTTGCTCTCATAAGGCTGAAAAGTGACACTAAAAATATCTAAAATACATTTTACTATTTTCCATCTATAAAAAACAAGATTAAATGGTTTGACAAAGTATATATATATATTGCTAGAGTCCATTAAATGCTAAAATTATATTGATGACAAGTCTAGAATACTGAGCAGCAGTTTGCTGTTAAAAGGGCAGTATTGTAAATGTACAGGTTATATCTGACCCATTACCTAACTTCATAGTGATCATATGGAAATGTACATTGCTCTGCAAAGATTAGGGTATTTACTGCAATTTTAGTGGATGTAGAAATTAAAGTTAGTGGGTTAGTGAAGTGTAAAATGCTTCAAGAATTGCATGTAAACGTACAGGTCAGGAGAAATCTGTGTCTAACCTCACACCCTACCTGAGTTATAAAAGGAAAACTGTCTCACCTGCGATCACATCCTTAGGGAACACGATGAGGGTGCTTCGGGTGTGCCAGTTTACCTTTCACTCAATATATGGGGTTTTTGTTATGTAAGACAAACATTAAATTAAAATCCAGCTGGATGGCATCTTTAAGCAGGCAAATTTATGAAGATTAAGCAAATTGTCCTGATCTTTACATTTTACATCAATCTGCCAGCACAATAAATAAATTGCAAATCTTTAACAATATCCTGCCACATTGGCTGCCCTGGATATTTACTCTCATCATCCTTAAATCTATTTCCATCACCAAAGAAAAATTGTAAGACTGACTACCATTTAATTTTCATCACGTGAATAATTCACTTTTTTGAGTATAATTACGAAACTGGAAATTGGGGATTATTGAAAATGGGACTACAAATTATTCGCCAAAATACCAGAATTCTTCCAATTCTGCGATCTTGGCATAACGTTCGCATTTACATTTACGATTGTCCACGATTCGGTGTTTAGTGAAATATTCAATGTTTGTTTCATACAGCAAACCTTTGTGCACTAAGCCCTATGCAATAAATTAGGAACGGGGCAGTAATATGCGTTTGCCTCTTGTCCTTTTTATCTGGTCCGGGAACAAGCTTGGCTCCTCTTCTACTGTGTAATGTATATACTCTGTATAGCTACATTGTATGAGATCCCTAGCTTGTTTGATATAAGAGAAGTATGTATTGGATACATTTTCCTAGCCTGGTTGTTTGATCTGAAAAAAATATAATTGTTTGAAAATACAGAGGAACACAAGTTCTTATCTGGTTCTGTTATAGTCACATTAAGGACAAAAAGTTAGTTTCGAGTGTCTTTGGATAGAAACATGATGCTAAGATTTTTCATTAAAATATATTATTATTAATGTTTTATGGTGTTTGTTTTGACTGTCATTATTTCTAGTTGTGACAATGAGATGTTTAGAATCTATCCACCAAATCATAGTTAACTTTCTTTTCATACAGAAAAAATATAAAGGTCCCAATAATGTACCTTAGGATAGAGTTTAAAACACAGCTAAAGGTTAACTCTCAACTGAAAAAAGGGACTCCACTAAAAAATCCCTACAAGTGCAATAGACAAAAGATATTGGATGAATAATCCAATATATATTCAGGAGTAGTGTATACCTTTAAATTTTAAACTGGTATGTAAAAATGCTAAAATGACATAATATGACTTAGAATAGCATATAAATGAAGAGCATATATAAGACAAATGATATAAATATGCTATTGTTGCAATAAATCCAATAGTAGACAGAATGATACAATTGTATCACTTAGAATAAGAGTTCATAACAGTCCGTGAATGATGTTAGCTGTTTCAGTTTTTACCAGTTATGAACAAACTAGAATAGTGGATGCTGAATTAGCTGAATTAATATAGTACTCCTGAATATATATTGGATTATTCATCCAATATCTTTTTTCTTTTCATACAGACTTACTAAACATCTAATATAAACCCCACTATAAACAACCTTGTGTACGATAATCCCCGATATACACATAAACAACCCTCATCTAAAATAAACCCCAATATACACAACCTCGTCTAAAATAAACAGCCCTCATCTAAAATAAACCCAATATAAACAGCCCTCATCTAAAATAATCCCCAATATAAACAGCCTCATCTAAAATAAACCCCAATATAAACAACCCTCATCTAAAATAAACCCCAATATAAACTGCCCTCATCTAAAATAAACCCCAATATAAACAGCCCTCATCTCAAATAAACCCCAATATAAACAGCCCTCATCTAAAATAAACCCCAATATAAACAGCCCTCATCTCAAATAAACCCCAATATAAACAGCCCTCATCTAAAATAAACCCCAATATAAACTGCCCTGATCTAAAATAAACCCCAATATAAACTGCCCTGATCTAAAATAAACCCCAATATAAACAGCCCTCATCTAAAATAAACCCCAATATAAACTGCCCTGATCTAAAATAAACCCCAATATAAACAGCCCTCATCTCAAATAAACCCCAATATGAACAACCCTGATCTAAAATAAACCCCAATATAAACAGCCCTCGTCTAAAGTAAACCCCAATATAAACAACCCTCATCTCAAATAAACCCCAATATAAACAGCCCTCATCTAAAATAAACCCCAATATAAACAGCCCTCGTCTAAAATAAACCCCTATATAAACTGCCCTCATCTAAAATAAACCCCAATATAAACAACCCTTATTAAAAGTAAACCCCAATATAAACAGCTCTCATCTAAAATAAACCCCTATATAAACTGCCCTCATCTAAAATAAACCCCAATATAAACAGCCCTCATCTCAAATAAACCCCAATATAAACAACCCTCATCTAAAATAAACCCCAATATAAACAGCCCTCATCTCAAATAAACCCCAATATAAACAGCCCTCATCTAAAATAAACCCCAATATAAGCAACCCTGATCTAATATTAACCCTAATATAAACAGCCCTCATCTAAAGTAAACCCCTATATAAACTGCCCTGATCTAAAATGAACCCCAATATAAACAGCCCTCATCTAAAATAAACCCCAATATAAACAGCCCTCATCTAAAATAAACCCCAATATAAACTGCCCTCATCTAAAAGAAACCCCAATATAAACAGCCCTCATCTCAAATAAACCCCAATATAAACAGCCCTCATCTAAAAGAAACCCCAATATAAACAGCCCTCATCTCAAATAAACCCCAATATAAACTGCCCTCATCTAAAAGAAACCCCAATATAAACAGCCCTCATCTAAAATAAACCCCAATATAAACAACCCTCATCTAAAATTAACCCCAATATAAACAGCCTCATCTAAAATAAACCCCAATATTAACAGCCCTCATCTAAAATTAACCCCAATATAAACTGCCCTCATCTAAAATTAACCCCATTATAAACAGCCTCATCTAAAATAAACCACAATATAAACTGCCCTCATCTAAAATAAACCCCAATATAAACAGCATTCATCTAAAATAAACCCCAATATAAACAACCCTCATCTAAAATTAACCCCAATATAAACAGCCTCATCTAAAATAAACCCCAATATTAACAGCCCTCATCTAAAATTAACCCCAATATAAACTGCCCTCATCTAAAATTAACCCCATTATAAACAGCCTCATCTAAAATAAACCACAATATAAACTGCCCTCATCTAAAATAAACCACAATATAAACTGCCCTCATCTCAAATAAACCCCAATATAAACTGCCCTCATCTCAAATAAACCCTAATATAAACAGCCCTCATCTAAAATAAACCCCACTATACACAACCTCATCTAAAGTAAACCCCAATATAAACAGCATTCATCTAAAATGAACCCCAATATAAACAACCCTCATCTAAAATTAACCCCAATATAAACAGCCTCATCTAAAATAAACCCCAATATTAACAGCCCTCATCTAAAATTAACCCCAATATAAACTGCCCTCATCTAAAATTAACCCCAATATAAACAGCCCTCATCTCAAATAAACCCCAATATAAACAGCCCTCATCTAAAATAAACCCCAATATAAACTGCCCTGATCTAAAATAAACCCCAATATAAACTGCCCTCATCTAAAGTAAACCCCAATATAAACAGCCCTCATCTAAAATAAACCCCAATATGAACAGCCCTCATCTAAAATAAACCCCAATATAAACAGCCCTCATTGAAAATAATCCCCATTATAAACAACCCTCATCTAAAATAAACCCCAATATAAACAACCCTCATCTAAAATAAACCCCAATATAAACTGCCCTCATCTAAAATAAACCTCAATATAAACAGCCCTGATCTCAAATAAACCCCAATATAAACAACCCTCATCTCAAATAAACCCCAATATAAACAGCCTCATCTAAAATAAACCCCAGTATAAACAACCCTCATCTAAAATAAACCCCAATATAAACAACCCTCATCTAAAATTAACCCCACTATACACAACCTCATCTAAAATAAACCTCAATATAAACAGCCCTCGTCTAAAATAAACCCCTATATAAACTGCCCTCATCTAAAATAAACCCCAATATAAACAACCCTTATTAAAAGTAAACCCCAATATAAACAGCTCTCATCTAAAATAAACCCCTATATAAACTGCCCTCATCTAAAATAAACCCCAATATAAACAGCCCTCATCTCAAATAAACCCCAATATAAACAACCCTCATCTAAAATAAACCCCAATATAAACAGCCCTCATCTCAAATAAACCCCAATATAAACAGCCCTCATCTAAAATAAACCCCAATATAAGCAACCCTGATCTAAAATTAACCCTAATATAAACAGCCCTCATCTAAAATTAACCCCAATATAAACTGCCCTCATCTAAAATTAACCCCATTATAAACAGCCTCATCTAAAATAAACCACAATATAAACTGCCCTCATCTAAAATAAACCACAATATAAACTGCCCTCATCTCAAATAAACCCCAATATAAACTGCCCTCATCTCAAATAAACCCTAATATAAACAGCCCTCATCTAAAATAAACCCCACTATACACAACCTCATCTAAAGTAAACCCCAATATAAACAGCATTCATCTAAAATAAACCCCAATATAAACAACCCTCATCTAAAATTAACCCCAATATAAACAGCCTCATCTAAAATAAACCCCAATATTAACAGCCCTCATCTAAAATTAACCCCAATATAAACTGCCCTCATCTAAAATTAACCCCAATATAAACAGCCCTCATCTCAAATAAACCCCAATATAAACAGCCCTCATCTAAAATAAACCCCAATATAAACTGCCCTGATCTAAAATAAACCCCAATATAAACTGCCCTCATCTAAAGTAAACCCCAATATAAACAGCCCTCATCTAAAATAAACCCCAATATGAACAGCCCTCATCTAAAATAAACCCCAATATAAACAGCCCTCATTGAAAATAATCCCCATTATAAACAACCCTCATCTAAAATAAACCCCAATATAAACAACCCTCATCTAAAATAAACCCCAATATAAACTGCCCTCATCTAAAATAAACCTCAATATAAACAGCCCTGATCTCAAATAAACCCCAATATAAACAACCCTCATCTCAAATAAACCCCAATATAAACAGCCTCATCTAAAATAAACCCCAGTATAAACAACCCTCATCTAAAATAAACCCCAATATAAACAACCCTCATCTAAAATTAACCCCTCTATACACAACCTCATCTAAAATAAACCTCAATATAAACAGCCCTCGTCTAAAATAAACCCCTATATAAACTGCCCTCATCTAAAATAAACCCCAATATAAACAACCCTTATTAAAAGTAAACCCCAATATAAACAGCTCTCATCTAAAATAAACCCCTATATAAACTGCCCTCATCTAAAATAAACCCCAATATAAACAGCCCTCATCTCAAATAAACCCCAATATAAACAACCCTCATCTAAAATAAACCCCAATATAAACAGCCCTCATCTCAAATAAACCCCAATATAAACAGCCCTCATCTAAAATAAACCCCAATATAAGCAACCCTGATCTAAAATTAACCCTAATATAAACAGCCCTCATCTAAAATTAACCCCAATATAAACTGCCCTCATCTAAAATTAACCCCATTATAAACAGCCTCATCTAAAATAAACCACAATATAAACTGCCCTCATCTAAAATAAACCACAATATAAACTGCCCTCATCTCAAATAAACCCCAATATAAACTGCCCTCATCTCAAATAAACCCTAATATAAACAGCCCTCATCTAAAATAAACCCCACTATACACAACCTCATCTAAAGTAAACCCCAATATAAACAGCCCTCATCTAAAATTAACCCCAATATAAACAGCCTCATCTAAAATAAACCCCAATATTAACAGCCTCATCTAAAATAAACCCCAATATAAACAGCCCTCATCTAAAATTAACCCCAATATAAACAGCCTCATCTAAAATAAACCCCAATATTAACAGCCTCATCTAAAATTAACCCCAATATAAACTGCCCTCATCTAAAATAAACCACAATATAAACTGCCCTCATCTAAAAGAAACCCCAATATAAACTGCCCTGATCTAAAATTAACCCCAATATAAACAGCCCTCATCTCAAATAAACCCCAATATAAACAGCCCTCATCTAAAATAAACCCCAATATAAACTGCCCTGATCTAAAATAAACCCCAATATAAACAGCCCTCATCTAAAATAAACCCCAATATAAACAGCCCTCATCTAAATTAAACCCCAAAATAAACAGCCTCATCTAAAATAAACCCCATTATAAACAGCCCTCATCGAAAATAAACCCCAATATAAACAACCCTCATCTAAAGTAAACCCCAAGATAAACAGCCCTCATTTGAAATAAACCCCAATATAAACAACCCTCATCTAAATTAAACCCCAATATAAACAGCATTCATCTAAAATAAACAGCCCTCATCGAAAATAAACCCCAAAATAAACAGCCCTCATCTAAAGTAAACCCCTATATAAACAGCCCTCATCTAAAATAAACCCCAAAATAAACAACCCTCATCTAAAATAAACCCCAATATAAACAGCCCTCATCTAAAATAAACCCCAATATAAACAGCCCTCATCTAAAGTAAACCCCAATATAAACAGCCTCATCTAAAATAAACCCCAATATAAACAGCCCTCATCTAAAATAAACCCCAAAATAAACAACCCTCATCTAAAATAAACCTCAATATAAACAGCCCTCATCTAAAGTAAACTCCAATATAAACAGCCCTCATCTAAAATAAACCCCAATATAAACAGCCCTCGTCTAAAATAAACCCCAATATAAACTGCCCTCATCTAAAATTAACCCCAATATAAACAGCCCTCATCTAAAGTAAACCCCAATATAAACAGCCCTCATCTAAAACAATCCCCAATATAAACTGCCCTCATCTAACGTAAACCTCAATATAAACAGCCCTGATCTCAAATAAACCCCAATATAAACAACCCTCATCTCAAATAAACCCCAATATAAACAGCCTCATCTAAAATAAACCCCAGTATAAACAACCCTCATCTAAAATAAACCCCAATATAAACAACCCTCATCTAAAATTAACCCCTCTATACACAACCTCATCTAAAATAAACCTCAATATAAACAGCCCTCGTCTAAAATAAACCCCTATATAAACTGCCCTCATCTAAAATAAACCCCAATATAAACAACCCTTATTAAAAGTAAACCCCAATATAAACAGCTCTCATCTAAAATAAACCCCTATATAAACTGCCCTCATCTAAAATAAACCCCAATATAAACAGCCCTCATCTCAAATAAACCCCAATATAAACAACCCTCATCTAAAATAAACCCCAATATAAACTGCCCTCATCTCAAATAAACCCTAATATAAACAGCCCTCATCTAAAATAAACCCCACTATACACAACCTCATCTAAAGTAAACCCCAAAATAAACAGCCTCATCTAAAATAAACCCCATTATAAACAGCCCTCATCGAAAATAAACCCCAATATAAACAACCCTCATCTAAAGTAAACCCCAAGATAAACAGCCCTCATTTGAAATAAACCCCAATATAAACAACCCTCATCTAAATTAAACCCCAATATAAACAGCATTCATCTAAAATAAACAGCCCTCATCGAAAATAAACCCCAAAATAAACAGCCCTCATCTAAAGTAAACCCCTATATAAACAGCCCTCATCTAAAATAAACCCCAAAATAAACAACCCTCATCTAAAATAAACCCCAATATAAACAGCCCTCATCTAAAATAAACCCCAATATAAACAGCCCTCATCTAAAGTAAACCCCAATATAAACAGCCTCATCTAAAATAAACCCCAATATAAACAGCCCTCATCTAAAATAAACCCCAAAATAAACAACCCTCATCTAAAATAAACCTCAATATAAACAGCCCTCATCTAAAGTAAACTCCAATATAAACAGCCCTCATCTAAAATAAACCCCAATATAAACAGCCCTCGTCTAAAATAAACCCCAATATAAACTGCCCTCATCTAAAATTAACCCCAATATAAACAGCCCTCATCTAAAGTAAACCCCAATATAAACAGCCCTCATCTAAAACAATCCCCAATATAAACTGCCCTCATCTAACGTAAACCTCAATATAAACAGCCCTGATCTCAAATAAACCCCAATATAAACAACCCTCATCTCAAATAAACCCCAATATAAACAGCCTCATCTAAAATAAACCCCAGTATAAACAACCCTCATCTAAAATAAACCCCAATATAAACAACCCTCATCTAAAATTAACCCCTCTATACACAACCTCATCTAAAATAAACCTCAATATAAACAGCCCTCGTCTAAAATAAACCCCTATATAAACTGCCCTCATCTAAAATAAACCCCAATATAAACAACCCTTATTAAAAGTAAACCCCAATATAAACAGCTCTCATCTAAAATAAACCCCTATATAAACTGCCCTCATCTAAAATAAACCCCAATATAAACAGCCCTCATCTCAAATAAACCCCAATATAAACAACCCTCATCTAAAATAAACCCCAATATAAACAGCCCTCATCTCAAATAAACCCCAATATAAACAGCCCTCATCTAAAATAAACCCCAATATAAGCAACCCTGATCTAATATTAACCCTAATATAAACAGCCCTCATCTAAAGTAAACCCCTATATAAACTGCCCTGATCTAAAATGAACCCCAATATAAACAGCCCTCATCTAAAATAAACCCCAATATAAACAGCCCTCATCTAAAATAAACCCCAATATAAACTGCCCTCATCTAAAAGAAACCCCAATATAAACAGCCCTCATCTCAAATAAACCCCAATATAAACAGCCCTCATCTAAAAGAAACCCCAATATAAACAGCCCTCATCTCAAATAAACCCCAATATAAACTGCCCTCATCTAAAAGAAACCCCAATATAAACAGCCCTCATCTAAAATAAACCCCAATATAAACAACCCTCATCTAAAATTAACCCCAATATAAACAGCCTCATCTAAAATAAACCCCAATATTAACAGCCCTCATCTAAAATTAACCCCAATATAAACTGCCCTCATCTAAAATTAACCCCATTATAAACAGCCTCATCTAAAATAAACCACAATATAAACTGCCCTCATCTAAAATAAACCCCAATATAAACAGCATTCATCTAAAATAAACCCCAATATAAACAACCCTCATCTAAAATTAACCCCAATATAAACAGCCTCATCTAAAATAAACCCCAATATTAACAGCCCTCATCTAAAATTAACCCCAATATAAACTGCCCTCATCTAAAATTAACCCCATTATAAACAGCCTCATCTAAAATAAACCACAATATAAACTGCCCTCATCTAAAATAAACCACAATATAAACTGCCCTCATCTCAAATAAACCCCAATATAAACTGCCCTCATCTCAAATAAACCCTAATATAAACAGCCCTCATCTAAAATAAACCCCACTATACACAACCTCATCTAAAGTAAACCCCAATATAAACAGCCCTCATCTAAAATTAACCCCAATATAAACAGCCTCATCTAAAATAAACCCCAATATTAACAGCCTCATCTAAAATAAACCCCAATATAAACAGCCCTCATCTAAAATTAACCCCAATATAAACAGCCTCATCTAAAATAAACCCCAATATTAACAGCCTCATCTAAAATTAACCCCAATATAAACTGCCCTCATCTAAAATAAACCACAATATAAACTGCCCTCATCTAAAAGAAACCCCAATATAAACTGCCCTGATCTAAAATTAACCCCAATATAAACAGCCCTCATCTCAAATAAACCCCAATATAAACAGCCCTCATCTAAAATAAACCCCAATATAAACTGCCCTGATCTAAAATAAACCCCAATATAAACAGCCCTCATCTAAAATAAACCCCAATATAAACAGCCCTCATCTAAATTAAACCCCAAAATAAACAGCCTCATCTAAAATAAACCCCATTATAAACAGCCCTCATCGAAAATAAACCCCAATATAAACAACCCTCATCTAAAGTAAACCCCAAGATAAACAGCCCTCATTTGAAATAAACCCCAATATAAACAACCCTCATCTAAATTAAACCCCAATATAAACAGCATTCATCTAAAATAAACAGCCCTCATCGAAAATAAACCCCAAAATAAACAGCCCTCATCTAAAGTAAACCCCTATATAAACAGCCCTCATCTAAAATAAACCCCAAAATAAACAACCCTCATCTAAAATAAACCCCAATATAAACAGCCCTCATCTAAAATAAACCCCAATATAAACAGCCCTCATCTAAAGTAAACCCCAATATAAACAGCCTCATCTAAAATAAACCCCAATATAAACAGCCCTCATCTAAAATAAACCCCAAAATAAACAACCCTCATCTAAAATAAACCTCAATATAAACAGCCCTCATCTAAAGTAAACTCCAATATAAACAGCCCTCATCTAAAATAAACCCCAATATAAACAGCCCTCGTCTAAAATAAACCCCAATATAAACTGCCCTCATCTAAAATTAACCCCAATATAAACAGCCCTCATCTAAAGTAAACCCCAATATAAACAGCCCTCATCTAAAACAATCCCCAATATAAACTGCCCTCATCTAACGTAAACCCCAATATAAACAGCCCTCATCTAAAATAAACCCCAATATGAACAGCCCTCATCTAAAATAAACCCCAATATAAACAGCCCTCATTGAAAATAATCCCCATTATAAACAACCCTCATCTAAAATAAACCCCAATATAAACAACCCTCATCTAAAATAAACCTCAATATAAGCAGCCCTCATCTAAAATAAACCCCAATATAAACTGCCCTGATCTAAATTAAACCCCAAAATAAACAGCCTCATCTAAAATAAACCCCATTATAAACAGCCCTCATCGAAAATAAACCCCAATATAAACAACCCTCATCTAAAGTAAACCCCAATATAAACAGCCCTCATTTAAAATAAACCCCAATATAAACAGCATTCATCTAAAATAAACCCCAATATAAACAGCCCTCATCGAAAATAAACCCCAAAATAAACAGCCCTCATCTAAAGTAAACCCCAATATAAACAGCCCTCATCTAAAATAAACCCCAAAATAAACAGCTTCATCTAAAATAAACCCCAATATAAACAGCCCTCATCTAAAATAATCCCCATTATAAACAACCCTCATCTAAAATAAACCCCAATATAAACAGCCCTCATCTAAAATAATCCCCATTATAAACAACCCTCATCTAAAATAAACCCCAATATAAACTGCCCTCATCTAAAATAAACCTCAATATAAACAGCCCTGATCTCAAATAAACCCCAATATAAACAACCCTCATCTCAAATAAACCCCAATATAAACAGCCTCATCTAAAATAAACCCCAGTATAAACAACCCTCATCTAAAATAAACCCCAATATAAACAACCCTCATCTAAAATTAACCCCACTATACACAACCTCATCTAAAATAAACCTCAATATAAACAGCCCTGATCTCAAATAAACCCCAATATAAACAACCCTCATCTCAAATAAACCCCAATATAAACAGCCTCATCTAAAATTAACCGCACTATACACAACCTCATCTCAAATAAACCCCAATATAAACTGCCCTCATCTAAAATAAACCTCAATATAAACAGCCCTGATCTCAAATAAACCCCAATATAAACTGCCCTCATCTAAAATAAACCCCAATATAAACAACCCTCATCTAAAATAAACCCCAATATAAACAGCCCTCATCTCAAATAAACCCCAATATAAACAGCCTTATCTAAAATAAACCCAATATAAACAACCTTCATCTAAAATAAACCTCAATATAAACAGCCCTGATCTCAAATAAACCCCAATATAAACTGCCCTCATCTAAAATAAACCCCAATATAAACAACCCTCATCTAAAATAAACCCCATTATAAACAACCCTCATCTAAAATAAACCCCAATATAAACAACCCTCATCTAAAATAAACCTCAATATAAGCAGCCCTCATCTAAAATAAACCCCAATATAAACTGCCCTGATCTAAATTAAACCCCAAAATAAACAGCCTCATCTAAAATAAACCCCATTATAAACAGCCCTCATCGAAAATAAACCCCAATATAAACAACCCTCATCTAAAGTAAACCCCAATATAAACAGCCCTCATTTGAAATAAACCCCAATATAAACAGCATTCATCTAAAATAAACCCCAATATAAACAGCCCTCATCTAAATTAAACCCCATTATGAACAGCCCTCATCGAAAATAAACCCCAAAATAAACAGCCCTCATCTAAAGTAAACCCCAATATAAACAGCCCTCATCTAAAATAAACCCCAAAATAAACAGCTTCATCTAAAATAAACCCCATTATAAACAGCCCTCATCTAAAATAATCCCCATTATAAACAACCCTCATCTAAAATAAACCCCAATATAAACAGCCCTCATCTAAAATAATCCCCATTATAAACAACCCTCATCTAAAATAAACCCCAATATAAACTGCCCTCATCTAAAATAAACCTCAATATAAACAGCCCTGATCTCAAATAAACCCCAATATAAACAACCCTCATCTCAAATAAACCCCAATATAAACAGCCTCATCTAAAATAAACCCCAGTATAAACAACCCTCATCTAAAATAAACCCCAATATAAACAACCCTCATCTAAAATTAACCCCACTATACACAACCTCATCTAAAATAAACCTCAATATAAACAGCCATGATCTCAAATAAACCCCAATATAAACAACCCTCATCTCAAATAAACCCCAATATAAACAGCCTCATCTAAAATTAACCCCACTTTACACAACCTCATCTCAAATAAACCCCAATATAAACTGCCCTCATCTAAAATAAACCTCAATATAAACAGCCCTGATCTCAAATAAACCCCAATATAAACTGCCCTCATCTAAAATAAACCCCAATATAAACAACCCTCATCTAAAATAAACCCCAATATAAACAGCCCTCATCTAAAATAAACCTCAATATAAACAGCCCTGATCTCAAATAAACCCCAATATAAACAGCCTCATCTAAAATAAACCCAATATAAACAACCTTCATCTAAAATAAACCTCAATATAAACAGCCCTGATCTCAAATCAACCCCAATATAAACTGCCCTCATCTAAAATAAACCCCAATATAAACAACCCTCATCTAAAATAAACCCCAATATAAACAACCCTCATCTAAAATAAACCCCAATATAAACAGCCCTCATCTAAAGTAAACCCCAATATAAACAGCCCTCATCTAAAATAAACCCCAATATAAACTGCCCTGATCTCAAATAAACCCCAATATAAACTGCCCTCATCTAAAATAAACCCCAATATAAACAGCCCTCATCTAAAATAAACCCCAATATAAACTGCCCTGATCTAAAATAAACCCCAATATAAACTGCCCTCATCTAAAATAAACCCCAATATAAACAGCCCTCATCTCAAATAAACCCCAATATAAACAGCCTCATCTCAAATAAACCCCAATAAAAACAACCCTCATCTAAAATAAACCTCAATATAAACAGCCCTCATCTAAAATAAACCCCAATATAAACTGCCCTCATCTAAAATAAACCTCAATATAAACAGCCCTGATCTCAAATAAACCCCAATATAAACAACCCTCATCTCAAATAAACCCCAATATAAACAGCCTCATCTAAAATAAACCCCAGTATAAACAACCCTCATCTAAAATAAACCCCAATATAAACAACCCTCATCTAAAATTAACCCCACTATACACAACCTCATCTAAAATAAACCTCAATATAAACAGCCCTGATCTCAAATAAACCCCAATATAAACAACCCTCATCTAAAATAAACCTCAATATAAACAGCCTCATCTAAAATAAACCCAATATAAACAACCTTCATCTAAAATAAACCTCAATATAAACAGCCCTGATCTCAAATAAACCCCAATATAAACTGCCCTCATCTAAAATAAACCCCAATATAAACAACCCTCATCTAAAATAAACCCCATTATAAACAACCCTCATCTAAAATAAACCCCAATATAAACAACCCTCATCTAAAATAAACCTCAATATAAGCAGCCCTCATCTAAAATAAACCCCAATATAAACTGCCCTGATCTAAATTAAACCCCAAAATAAACAGCCTCATCTAAAATAAACCCCATTATAAACAGCCCTCATCGAAAATAAACCCCAATATAAACAACCCTCATCTAAAGTAAACCCCAATATAAACAGCCCTCATTTGAAATAAACCCCAATATAAACAGCATTCATCTAAAATAAACCCCAATATAAACAGCCCTCATCTAAATTAAACCCCATTATGAACAGCCCTCATCGAAAATAAACCCCAAAATAAACAGCCCTCATCTAAAGTAAACCCCAATATAAACAGCCCTCATCTAAAATAAACCCCAAAATAAACAGCTTCATCTAAAATAAACCCCAATATAAACAGCCCTCATCTAAAATAATCCCCATTATAAACAACCCTCATCTAAAATAAACCCCAATATAAACTGCCCTCATCTAAAATAAACCTCAATATAAACAGCCCTGATCTCAAATAAACCCCAATATAAACAACCCTCATCTCAAATAAACCCCAATATAAACAGCCTCATCTAAAATAAACCCCAGTATAAACAACCCTCATCTAAAATAAACCCCAATATAAACAACCCTCATCTAAAATTAACCCCACTATACACAACCTCATCTAAAATAAACCTCAATATAAACAGCCATGATCTCAAATAAACCCCAATATAAACAACCCTCATCTCAAATAAACCCCAATATAAACAGCCTCATCTAAAATTAACCCCACTTTACACAACCTCATCTCAAATAAACCCCAATATAAACTGCCCTCATCTAAAATAAACCTCAATATAAACAGCCCTGATCTCAAATAAACCCCAATATAAACTGCCCTCATCTAAAATAAACCCCAATATAAACAACCCTCATCTAAAATAAACCCCAATATAAACAGCCCTCATCTCAAATAAACCCCAATATAAACAGCCTTATCTAAAATAAACCCAATATAAACAACCTTCATCTAAAATAAACCTCAATATAAACAGCCCTGATCTCAAATAAACCCCAATATAAACTGCCCTCATCTAAAATAAACCCCAATATAAACAACCCTCATCTAAAATAAACCCCAATATAAACAACCCTCATCTAAAATAAACCCCAATATAAACAGCCCTCATCTAAAGTAAACCCCAATATAAACAGCCCTCATCTAAAATAAACCCCAATATAAACTGCCCTGACCTCAAATAAACCCCAATATAAACTGCCCTCATCTAAAATAAACCCCAATATAAACAGCCCTCATCTAAAATAAACCCCAATATAAACTGCCCTGATCTAAAATAAACCCCAATATAAACTGCCCTCATCTAAAATAAACCCCAATATAAACAGCCTCATCTCAAATAAACCCCAATAAAAACAACCCTCATCTCAAATAAACCCCAATAAAAACAACCCTCATCTAAAATAAACCTCAATATAAACAGCCTCATCTAAAATAAACCCCATTATAAACAACCCTGATCTCAAATAAACCCCATTATAAACAGCCCTCATCGAAAATAAACCCCAATATAAACAACCCCCATCTAAAGTAAACCCCAATATAAACAGCCTCATCTAAAATAAACCCCAATATAAACAGCCCTCATCTAAAATAAACCCCAAGATAAACAGCCCTCATCTAAAATTAACCCTAATATAAACAGCCCTCATCTCAAATAAACCCCAATATAAACTGCCCTGATCTAAAATAAACCCCAATAAAAACAACCCTCATCTAAAATAAACCCCAATATAAACAGCCTCATCTAAAATAAACCCCAATATAAACAGCCTCATCTAAAATAAACCCCAATATAAACAGCCCTCATCTAAAATTAACCCCAATATAAACAGCCCTCATCTAAAATAAACCCCAATATAAACAGCCTCATCTAAAATAAACCCCAATATAAACAACCTTCATCTAAAGTAAACCCCAATATAAACAGCCTCATCTAAAATAAACCCCAATATAAACAACCTTCATCTAAAGTAAACCCCAATATAAACAGCCTCATCTAAAGTTAACCCCAATATAAACAGCCTCATCTAAAATAAACCCCAATATAAACAGCCTCATCTAAAATAAACCCCAATATAAACAACCTTCATCTAAAGTAAACCCCAATATAAACAGCCTCATCTAAAGTTAACCCCAATATAAACAGCCTCATCTAAAATAAACCCCAATATAAACAGCCCCATCTAAAGTAAACCCCAATATAAACAGCCTCATCTAAAATAAACCCCAATATAAACAGCCTCATCTAAAATAAACCCCAATATAAACAACCTTCATCTAAAGTAAACCCCAATATAAACAGCCTCATCTAAAGTTAACCCCAATATAAACAGCCTCATCTAAAATAAACCCCAATATAAACAGCCTCATCTAAAATAAACCCCAATATAAACAGCCTCATCTAAAGTAAACCCCTAAATATAAACTGCCCTCATCTAAAATAAACCCCAATATAAACAGCCCTCATCTAAAATAAACCCCAATATAAACAACCCTCATCTAAAATAAACCCCAATATAAACAGCCTCATCTAAAATAAACCCCAATATAAACAACCTTCATCTAAAGTAAACCCCAATATAAACAGCCTCATCTAAAATAAACCCCAATATAAACAACCTTCATCTAAAGTAAACCCCAATATAAACAGCCTCATCTAAAGTTAACCCCAATATAAACAGCCTCATCTAAAATAAACCCCAATATAAACAGCCTCATCTAAAATAAACCCCAATATAAACAGCCTCATCTAAAGTAAACCCCTATATAAACTGCCCTGATCTAAAATAAACCCCAATAAAAACAACCCTCATCTAAAATAAACCCCAATATAAACAGCCCTCATCTAAAATAAACCCCAATATAAACTGCCCTCATCTAAAATAAACCCCAATATAAACAGCCCTCATCTAAAATAAACCCCAATATAAACAACCCTCATCTAAAATAAACCCCAATATCAACAGCCCTGATCTAAAATAAACCCCAATATAAACAGCCCTCATCTAAAATAAACCCCAATATAAACAACCCTCGTCTAAAATAAACCCCAATATAAACAGCCTCATCTAAAATAAACCCCAATATAAACTGCCCTCATCTAAAATAAACCCCAATATAAACAGCCCTCATCTAAAATAAACCCCAATATAAACAACCCTCATCTAAAATAAACCCCAATATAAACAGCCCTCATCTAAAATAAACCCCAATATAAACAGCCTCATCTAAAATAAACCCCAAAATAAACAGCCTCATCTAAAGTAAACCCCAATATAAACAACCCTCATCTAAAATAAACCCCAATATAAACAGCCCTGATCTAAAATAAACCCCAATATAAACAGCCCTCATCTAAAATAAACCCCAATATAAACAACCCTCATCTAAAATAAACCCCAATATAAACAGCCTCATCTAAAATAAACCCCAATATAAACTGCCCTCATCTAAAATAAACCCCAATATAAACAGCCCTGATCTAAAATAAACCCCAATATAAACAGCCTCATCTAAAATAAACCCCAATATAAACAGCCCTCATCTAAAATAAACCCCAATATAAACAGCCCTGATCTAAAATAAACCCCAATATAAACAGCCCTCATCTAAAATAAACCCCAATATAAACTGCCCTCATCTAAAATAAACCCCAATATAAACTGCCCTCATCTAAAATAAACCCCAATATAAACAGCCCTCATCTAAAATAAACCCCAATATAAATAGCCTCATCTAAAATAAACCCCAATATAAACTGCCCTCATCTAAAATAAACCCCAATATAAACAGCCCTCATCTAAAATAAACCCCAATATAAACAGCCCTCATCTAAAATAAACCCCAATATAAACAGCCTCATCTAAAATAAACCCCAATATAAACTGCCCTCATCTAAAATAAACCCCAATATAAACAGCCTTCATCTAAAATAAACCCCAAAATAAACAGCCTCATCTAAAATAAACCCCAAAATAAACAGCCTCATCTAAAGTAAACCCCAATATAAACTGCCCTCATCTAAAGTAAACCCCAATATAAACTGCCCTCATCTAAAACAATCCCCAATATAAACAGCCCTCATCTAAAATAAACCCCAATATAAACAGCCTCATCTAAAATTAACCCCAATATAAACAACAATAAATCATTAATAAAGTAGAATATTTGTTTATTCGATCATGTGTACATTTTTTAAACAAACCTTGTGTTTCCATGCTATTAAACACATTACACACTTTATTTGCAGCTAAAGCTGTAATATCCGTACAAATTGTTCTTGCCAGTTAATCTCATGCCCGTAGGTTGATCTAATGAAATTCCAGCTGTTTTTTTGTGCCATTACCTCCCACATATATGTCTACGTGCCAGATCCTTACATATTCATTCTTAGCACAAGACAATTGCATCCAGATTGGCTGCAGTGACAAAACTTTTTACCTCCTCTGGGTTTAAGCAAGAGGACACATGTTAACACCTTGAATGAGCCTGTATTTTTGTATATATTTACTTTGTTCTTTGAGATTTTCTAATAGTTCATCCACACATGCCATGAACCATCTTCTTGCATACAGACAATGCAGTTTACATAAATAAACAATACTTGTACACTGCCTAATATTGTGTAGGTCCCTCTTGTGCTGCCAAAACAGCCCTGATGCATCGAGGCATGGACTCCACAAGACCTCTGAAAATGTCCTATGGTGTCTGGCACCTAGACATTAACAGCAAATCCTTTAAGTCAATCAAGTTGCGAGGTAGGGCCTCCATGGATTGAATTTGTTGTTCCAGCACATCCCACAAATGTTCAATCAGATTGAGATCTGAGGAATTCGGAGGCCAAAGCAACACCTTGAACTCTTTGTCATGTTTCTCAAACCATTCCTAAACAATGTTTGCAGTGTGGCAATGTGCATTAACCTGCATAAAGGGGCCACTGCCATCAGGGAACACAATTGCCATGAAGAGTTGTACGTGGTCTGCAACAATCTCAAAACATTGAAATTAAAGTAGTAGCCACATGAATGCCGATGTTTCCCAGCAGAAAATTACCCAGAGTATGACACTGGTTCCACCGCCATAGTACATACTGCTGCCGTCTCTTCCTCTCACCCAGCCATTCATCTGAATTATAAGAAAATGTGGTTTATCAGACAGACTGCATTATTCCATTGCTCCATGGTCCAGTTCTAACTCTCACTTCCCCATTGAAGGTGATTTTGGCGGTGGACAGTTGTCATTGTGGGCATCCGTGTGTGCAGCTACACAGCCCAATACTCAGCTAACTGCAATGCATTGTATGTTCTGACACCTTCCTATCATGGCCAGTAGTACGTTTTTCAGCAATTTGAACTAAAGTAGGTCTTTTTTAGGATCGGAACAGACAGGCTCGCCTTTGCTCCATATGTGCATCTATGAGCCTTGGGCACCCATGACCATGGTGCCGGTTCACCGGTTTTTGGGGGTTGATCTCGCCCATTTCCCCTCTTTAAATCCTCTTCATGGACATCAGTATATTGGGCAATCATTCTTGTCAGGAGGGGTCCTGCTTTAAGATTGAGTATTTGCTTTAAATCTGCCCAAATGCACTGGTAGTTAGCTTGGCTTGTGGACAGGGATTGGACTAAAGCTAATGGGGCTTTTTCCACATCTGGCAACTGTTGAATTATAGCCAGTTGTTCACTTGGGGTCCATGGTTTATACTCTTCCCACCGTTACACCCCGAGTTCACCCTGACTAGGACCCTTGCCCTGTCCCTGTTTAACTTTAGTCTGTTTAGGAGTGCCTCCTGTTGCTCCTTCTTGTTCTGGTTCAGTGTCATTATAAGTTGTAATTATAAGTTGTTATACTGCGTAGTACAAATGGAAAAAGAGTCTCTGGGACTTGGTCACTTGATTGGGTCTCAGGGCAAATTAAATTATGTAAACGGGGCAGAGGAAACCCACATCCTTTACATTTTTCCTCCCACCCTGGATTGGACCATTTACACCTAGGGCAAGTCCAATATGGCTTTTGGGTAACAGGGTTTGCGGTAGACACTGGAATTTGTTCTTTAATTTGCTCTTTAGAAAAAAGGAGAACCTTTGCTGAAGGCACACTGACCCTGAGACAAAACAACATCAATTACCGGTTGGGGTTCCCCACAAAAATCATTATAACATATGAAGGGAAACTCATATACAGCAATCGCGCAGAAGACCTGAAAAGCTGGATAGAGAAAAATAAAATTAGAAATATCCCCTGCCATAGCTAAAGAACTGGGATGTTTTAAATATCCAAAGAAATGGAGAGGGGGGAGGGAGGAAATTGGGGGAAGGGAAATATAACAGGTAATTCTCGCTGGTTTTGCTTTATGCTTATATATTTTTTGTACTCTATAATCCATACAGGATAGGGGATCTGTGGGAGACACTAATACACAAAATAAATTTAAGGTAAATAAACTATAGATCACAAGAAAAAAGTATTAAATAAGCACTTCAAATAGAAATGAACTTACAAAAAGAGGGAAATTCACCAAAGGAAAAAAGTGACAAAAAAGAGGAGAGGACGGGGGAAAAAGAAAAAGAGTTAAATCACAGAAGATACACAATCATATAGAGAAGACTATAAATTAAGGGGTAAGGCAAGAGTGACACTCTAAGAGTAACACTAGTGTTTTGGAATGATGCAATACGGAAGATTGAGAAAATTGCACTTAAAGAATAAGTTAAATAAAAAAAGGTGAACTCACTAAGGGAATAGATTTAGACATCCCCCAGGACTTTTTCTTTTTTATTATTTCCCCTTTTCTTCCACCCCCTCCACCCCCCATTAGTAGTCTCTCCAGCTGTGCTCGTCATAGGTCGATTACCCTCAGTACGCATTTCCCATATAATATGTGGGACTTATATCTGAGTAATTCCTTACTTGAGATACAGTATGGCGGGAGTTAGCCGCCATACACAACACTTGTTTTAGGTTGATGCCATTGTTTTGGCTCAACCTGTCTTATTTTTATGTAAACACTAATAAAGAAAGGTATTTTGGTTTCTATATATGTATGTTAACACTTGCAGAGAGAGAGCCACCAATAATTAAGACATTTTTATAAATTAAGTTGTTTTCTATAAATGCCCGGGGAGAAATACACCATGCAAAAGGTCAATAATTGTAGATTATGTGATAAAAAATTGGATGCAAATCTGTGCCCTTCAAGAAACCCATTGGATAAAAGCCAAAGAAAAGATGATAAACTCATCAAGATACCATATAATTATAAGCGCAGCCTTAGAAAACAAAAAAAAGGGGTGTTGCACTAACATTTGCAAAAAAATGTTTCCCTAACTATTAAATATCAAGAATTAGACCCAGAAGGGTGATATATAATCTTGATATGTGAAATCAATAATAAATTATTCACACTAGTTAATAGATGCGCACCAAATAAAGCAGGAACAAAATTTATTTAAAAAATGCTTAGAAAGATAGAACAGATAAGACAAGGTCTGGTATTAGTTATGGGAGAATTTAATTGTGTAGAAGACCCAATAAGAGATAGAAAAAGCCAGAAGGAAAATAAAAACATAAACAAAGATGAGACTAGACTGCAAAACTTACTCAATAATCACAACCTAAGCGATATATGGAGAACATTTCATCCCACAGATCTAGATTACACATTCTATTCTAGAATATTCAGTTCATACTCCAGAATAGATTATATTCTGGGAGACGTGGCCATGCTGTATATTGTCAAAAAAATAGAGTTACATGATACAGCATGGTCAGACCATAGCCCTATTATGCTGGAATATAAAGATAAATTTGACAATTTTCGTAAAAACATTATACTACACAAAAAAAAGCAGTGTGGAAGAAATTGAAAAGATAACAAATCTCTTCTTTAGTGAAAATAAAGGTAAAGGCACACTGGACATTACAGTCTGGTGTGCATACAAAAGTGTAGTTAGAGGTCACCTGATGAAAATGGCATCAATTGAAAATAAAAAAGGATTACCGCCCCAATCGAAACTATATATAACATTAAGCAAACATAAAAGGCAAAATAAGCTAATACCTTCTACACAAACAGCAAGTAAGATTGAAGAAATAGAAAAACAGATTAAGAAACAACTAATAAATAAAGCATCTAAACAACTAAAAGCACTGCAAACTAAATGGTATCTAAAGGGCAATAAACCAGAAACTATGATGACCAATAAGTTGAAAAAAAGATAAATACAAAAAAGTAATATACCAAATAAGAGCGAACGATACTTACCTAATGGCTCCGGAAAAAGTTGGAGGTGCATTTGAAAGATTTTACCTAAATTTATACAGCTTACCAGAAGAAACATTTGGCAATGCAAAGGAGATTGAGAAGTTCTTTGAAAACCTGCCCATACCAAAAATCCAACCCTATCAATTAAGGCAATTAAATCAGCCCATTAAATCAGGGAATTAAATCAGAAAAAGAGGTGGGTAAAAAGACTTAAAATAAAGACTGATCCAGGCCCAGATGGCTTTGCAAATACATTTTAAAAAGTAATGAAGGATCAACTAAAAGGGGAACTCACCAATATCTTTAACTATGTAATGGATACAGGAGACTGCCCCGGAGAGCTGCTGAGGGCAAACATTGTACCCATCCCAAAAGCAGATAAAGACCTAGAAAACATAGGCAACTATAGACCCATATCATTAATTAATACCGATATTAAAATACTAACTTCCATTATAGCTGATAGATTAAAATCAGT
The DNA here is from genome assembly GCA_933207985.1 of Pelobates cultripes. NCBI lineage: Eukaryota > Metazoa > Chordata > Amphibia > Anura > Pelobatidae > Pelobates > Pelobates cultripes. Next base: position 121,092,271 of record OW240921.1, on the reverse strand, counting down.
AATACCACAACTTATTAATAATGATCAAGTCGGATTTATAAAAGAGAGGTCCTCAGTTAACAATCTTAGAAGAAGAAGAAATATAATGGAGGAAGCGGAAAGCAGTGGAACTCCTCCAATACTTCTGTCAATAGACGCAGAGAAAACGTTTGACAGGGTTGGATGGGGTTTCATGTTCCCCGCTTGAAACCATTTTGGAATTACTGTATCAATTTTACAAGCTGTATCGGCTCTCTACAGCTCTCCATCAGCTAAGATAACAGGGTCAGGGTTTACATCACAAAACTTCAATATAAAAAATGGGACCAGACAAGGGTGTCCTCTTTCCCCCCTATTGTACATAATGATGCTAGAACCCTTAGCAATTTTAATAAGACAGAATAATAAAATTAAGGGTTTCATGAATTTAACAGGACAAACCTAACTAAACATCTATGTAGACAACATCCTATTAACATTAGAATAACCAATCACTTTGGTCCCAGACATAAATAACTACTCCAAAGTTTCAGGATATAAAATAAATCTGGAAAAATCAACATTTATAGCTAAAAATATGAATAAAAATACAATCATACTATATGTGCAGAACACTGGACTATCTGAAAGCAATGACAGACTAAAATATCTGGGTATCAACATAACTTCAGAATTAAAAGACTTAATAGAAGCCAACTTTCTACCCCCTATTAAAGCAAAATAAAAAAAATCTAAGGGATTGGAAAGGCAAGGGTATCTCATGCTCAGGTAGGATTAACATTTTAAAAGCATATATCCTGCCAAAATGACTGTACCTCTGGAGAATGATTCCAATTGTGGCAGGAAACCAAGAGTCAAAATAAAAGTATTGGCTAGATGGAGACAGGATGGAGGCTTGTGGTGCCCAGAAGTCTTACAATGCTATCAGGCCAGCAGATTACTGCATATAATGCTTACACAAAGCAAAGCAGGTACTCAAGAAATATGGTATAAAATGGAAAAAGCTAAAACTAGGGTCAGAAACTTATCCTCATTATATTGGATTGTTGAGGCAAATAAAAATATATGAGAGAGGCGCAAAGCTAATCTCAGATACTTAAAGAGCTAACGATATGGTGGAAAAAACTTACAAATAAGAAAGGTCTTAGAAACAAAATAATTGACACGCTCTCATTCTCAAGCATCTCAGGTATGTTAGAAAATATAAAAACAGATTTACGGATATCAAATGGGGTAAAAGAATTTTAAGATATAATGGAGGAATACAACCTTAAACCTTTTAACCAAATTATGAAGGATTTTAATATACCCCCCAGTGAAACGTTCAACTATCTGCGAATTAAAAGCTTTTTAGCAGAACACCTCTTTAAAAACAAAGAGGAGGATACCAAAAATCTTATACAATTATTTGAACTAAAGAATTATAAAAATTTTATGGCAAAATGTGAAAAAATTGTATATGAATGGAGACATGACAAACCAAGAGCATTGATTAACCCCTTTAGACCGGAGGGTGTACTATTACGCCCTCTAATAGGCGGCTCTAAACGCCGCCGGGCGTAATAGTACGCCCTCCGGTCTTTCGGTACTTACCCGGTCGCCGGCGGTCCCACGCCGGCGATCGCGGTGGGGGGGACTCCCAGGGAGCCCCCCGCGGCACGTCCGTCCTCCACGAAGCCCCCCGGCCATGTGAGAGTGGGGTCCTTGCGAGGACCCCACAATCACATGGCCGGGATAGCTGGCTTCTGTATTGCCAGCAGGGGGGCTGCCTGTAATGACAGGTGGTCCCCCTGCTGGCTGAAAATAAAATTAAAAAAAGTTAATCAGTGTAAAAAATAAATAATATATACTTAGATCATATGTATATATTATATATATATATATGATCTAAGTATATATATACACATATACATACACACACATACACCGTCTAGGTGTATTTTACTATTAATATATATATAATTATATATATATATTGATATCAAATTACACGTAGACTGATACTGATTAAATATATATATAATTATTGTTATATATATATTTATATATATTATAAAAAAAATTAAAATGTAAATACGTTAAAAAATAAAATTAAAAAAATAATTAAAAATAACTAATTAAAAAATATATAGATGTGTGTTATTTCGTTCTAACTGTATTGTGAAATTAATATATATATATATATATCAAAATACACGTAGAACGAAATAATATATATATCTATATACATAAATATATACGTATATATCACTACATATATACCTATATATAAATAAAAATATTTAAAAAAATTATATAGATATATACATATATATACACATACGTATATATATATACATATATTAATTCTACATATATATTTATGTATTATTTTTACATAATTAGGTATCTTAATTAATTACAATTAGCAGGACCTGCCTGACAACCCATGCCGAAAGTAAAGGGAATTTAATTTGCTAGCACTATATTTAACCCTATAACTTTTCAAGACACCATAAAACCTGTACATGGGGGGTACTGTTCTACTCAGGAGACTTCGCTGAACACAAATATTAGTGTTTCAAAACAGTAAAATGCATTACAACAATGATATCGCCAGTAAAAGTGATGTTTTTTGCATTTTTCATGCACAAACAGCACTTACACGGACGATATTATTGCTGCAATACTTTTTACTGTTTTGAAACACAAATATTTGTGTTCAGTGAAGTCTCCCGAGTACAACAGCACACCTCATGTACAGGTTTGATGGTGTTTTCAAAGGTTACAGCATCAAATATAAGGCTTGTGTTTCATTTTTTGCACATTAAAATTCGCCAGATTGGTTACGTTGCCTTTGAGACCCTATGGTAGCCCAAGAATGAAAATTACCCCTATGATGGCATACCATTTGCAATAGTAGACAACCCAAGGTATTGCAAACGGAGTATGTCCAGTCTTTTTTAGTAGCCACTTAGTCACAAACACTAGCCAAAATTGGCGTTTTTTGCATTTTTCACACACAAACAAATACTAACGCTAACTTTGGCCAGTGTTTGTGACCAAATGGCTACTAAAAAAGACTGGACATACCCCATTTGCAATACCTTGGGTTGTCTACCATTGCAAATGGTATGCCATTATGGGTGTTAATTTCATTCCTGGGCTACTATAAAGTCCCAAAGGCAACGTAACCAATCTGGCGAATTTCAATTTCAAATGTAACGTGCTATATTTGACCCTGTAACTCCCCAAAACGCCATAAAACCTGTACATAGGGGGTACTGTTTTACACGTGAGACTTTGCTGAATACAAATATGTGTATTTTATTGCAGTAAAAGCAAACAGTATTATGACATTGACAGTTAAAATGTCATGTAGAACTAAAAAAATTTAAAAAATCGTATTTTCTCCCATTTTTTTCATATTAAATTATGTTTCATAGCTAAATATTTGATATTAAATGAAAGCCCTGTTTTCCCTGAATAAAATGATATATAATAAGGGTGGGTGCATTTACTATGAAAGAGGTGTATTACGGTTGGACAGACATGTAGCGCAAATGCCAGGTTTTGTTTACATTTTGTTTTGTTAACAACGTGTACATTTGGCTCCGTCCTTAAGGGGTTAACAAATGGGAAAAAGAACTACAAGTATCTATAGAAGAAGAACAATGGATAAATTCCCTAAATAAACTAAATACAAATATACACTGTCTAAATCTTCTAGAAACCCAGTTTAAGCTATCAAGTAGATGGTATTTAACACCTAAACGCCTAAAGAGAATCTTCCCAGAACTACCAGATAGATGCTGAAAATGCAATACTGCTGAAGGCAATAAGAGATACACTTGGTGGCAGTGCACACCCATAAATATATTTTGGAAAGAAGTAATCAAGATAATATATCAAATAACGGAAATAAAATTACCCTGAAAAAAAAAAGAGGGCAATACAACCCTGAACCGGGCAGACAGACAAATGGAATATCAAAACATAGAAATCAAACAAGGTATAATAGGTTCTCGTACTCTCTGGGAACTAAAGTGTAGGGTGGATAGACAGGAAACCAATACTAAGAAATTCATAGAAATAAGGGGGGACCCGGGTGTGAGGGATAGGTATATTAACAAATTAGCAATATATTCATGATGTCAATGCACCAAAGCCCATTTCACACATGTAATACAAACGTATACATTGCAGGTACAAGTCTGAAATACATTTTTTTTTTTTTAATTTGCTCTTTAGGGACCGATTTATGGACGGTTCCTTCCTTGCCCGAGTAAGGGTTTCATCTCCCTTTTTGGGTTTTCCTGATTAGATGACGCTAATAATGAATTCCTTTCCTAGTAGTTTCTCTACAACCACATTGTCACGTTCTGTTTCGTTCTGCTACGATGTCTGGCCTTGGCTTCTGGTATCCTGTACTCTTTTTGCAATTCTTGTTTAGTTTTTCTTGAGTTTTCTGGTTTTCTATTCTATGTCCGGTTTTCTTTATGCTGGGTTTCCTGGTTCCTTCCTTGATTCCATTCCTGGAAATCTCAGTCTCCTGGATTCCTTTAAATGTTTGTTTTTTGTTTCAGTCTGTTCCTGCTAGCAGTGGTCTCATTTCCTCTGCACCTTTCCTTGCAGGTAAGTACTGTGTGTTTTTTATTGTTGTACATTTAGTCATGCATATCTAAGCAGTTAGGACCCCCAGTTATTGGAGTATTTTGGCACAGTGGTGGGCTGCATACATCTTGGCCATTTATGTATGTCTAAATCTCCAATGTTTGTTACATATATAGTACTTAGTTATGTCTCCTCTTGTTTTGCCTTGTATCTCTTGTCTCATTTTATTTGTCTTGTATTCCCAGTTCATGTACAGTACTGTCCTGTCCTGCCCTGTCCATGTCCTGTTCATGTTTCCCTCATGTATTGTGTACCTGTTCTAGTCTTACCGTGTTTCTAGTACTGAATACAAATTAGCATATCATCTAGCTCCTGGCTTCCGCTAAGCTCCATCAGGGCACTGGTATGTGGCCGCACAAACCCTGCTGCTCAACACCAGGGGGCGTGTGGTTACCCTGCATCTGACCCTGATTGTCCACTTCCACGCTGATATTCCTATCTTCATCATCAGGCACACAGGGTTCCCGGTCTTTGGACCGTCACCCGTGACACACATTTAGTTAATTCAACTCCAGTGTCATGTCATTTTTAGGCTACTTCTACCAAACTATTGTCTTCTAACCATCCTCTTTAATTGGCCATAAATTCTTTCCATATCTGGGGGTCAAGAGTGCCCTCTGAGGGCATGCCAGCTTTCTTAAGTAATTTCTTTATTTTCCTAGTAGCTCCTTTATGATGTCTGACCATAGTCAGAGCTGTAAATTCCTCCTGGGTACTTTGTAAGTTACCCATCTCTATAACTTATAAGGAGTAATTACTATTTTAATCAAGAGAAGACTATACAAACACTGTTTGAACACTTAGGACCACTGCAGTGGAATTTTCACAGTCTTTGTCTTCTTAATCTAGATACAAATCAGGAGATTTGCCTTGGAAGATTCTGACTCTAATTATAAAACAAATGACAAGGCAAACAATAAAGATAAATTGAACCCCACATATATATTCTACTATTCCTTTACAAGACATTCCACCTGAACATAATAAACCACATAAAACAAGTTCTTTAGGAGCAAATGTTTTTAAATCTTTACTCACGCGGACATAGGACCCAGAGAGTACACTAGAGAATGAATCAGTATAGGTAGAAAAATAAATACTTTTTCTTACCCGCTGCAGCTGATAGATTCATCATCTATGACTCCGTAGTCCCCTGTCTTTGTCCGCATGGGTCCGATTGCCTTCTCCCGGGTTTCGGCACCAAATTGTTGTGGATAAATAACCCAAAGTATGTTCAAGGGAAACCAGATTGTTGTAACGAGCGCTTGGAGAAGCAATAAGACACACAAACACAGTTTGTGAATCAAAGATCGCTTCTGCTTTAATTGGGAGAGCTTACAGATTATACCGAAAAATAGCTACGTGCAAAAAGAAATGCAGAACTAGCCATATTTACGAAAGTCACAAAAAACAATTACTGGAAACTCGCTTCATAACAAGAAAAAGGGAGTGGGGCAATGGCAGCTGCAATGTTTCGATAAAAGCTGGAAGGTGTATAACAGATAAGGGGGAAAAAATGTGTGTGTACGTGAAAACAGCTAAACTAGGGTAAAGGTTATCTTCACATATAATGCATATCATGATCCAAGTTAGTCAACTTTAAACAGACTGGACATCTGGTCATCTGTAGCTTGAGCCTTGAGTCAGAGGTGCCTTCCTTCACAACTGTCAGGGACTTTTGCAAAATATGCAAATACCCTAGACAGCAGAGCTGCTTTAACATGATGGACAGGAGTCTTCTTTCCACATATATTATGTAACAAGTTCATATAGGTGATGGTCAGGTGTCCACCTAGTTTTGGCAAAGTAGTGTAGATATTTCATGTTGTGAGTGCATGACAATATGTTATTGGATTATTTGAGGAATGACTGACATGGAACACTGTTGCTAATTCTGCTCTTTATAATTACTGCCAAATCCTTCTGTCCTGGTTTGTATATTCAATAACATACAGGGTGATTTACTAAAGTGAGAATTCAAAGTCAATTTTATAAATAATGCTGGAATGTGGCATTAGGTCCCTGGGCCTTTCTTTTGGATGAATTTACTCACCTTTTCACCAATACCGGTCTTGCTGTGGCTGGTTCTGTCTCCTTGGCCAAGATTGTCAGTTTTGATTGTCTCAGCCAATCCGTTGCTTTTCCATAGGGAAATCCTTTAGGAGGCTATTGTGCATGTGAGACAAAATGCCACTAGAGGTGTTACTAGGCATCAATGTAAACACAGTCTTTTCTCTGAAAAGGCAGCATTTACATGTAAAAGCCTGCTGGGACAGACTATAGACACCATAGTTACATAATGTGGCGGACCACCTGGCACCCCGACTGGATGCCTCCGCCAATCGATACTCCTAGTGCTCACCGAGTACTCCAAGCACTCCACCAGACACCATCAGCACTGTAGTCCCCACTTCCAGCTTTACAGCTTGGTTGGGATCTCACTGTCCTCCACCCACCCTGGACCCAAGACCAGGATCCAGCTTCCAGTGGGTAGACCTCTCCTCCAAGAGAGTGTAGCAACATGCTCTTAAAAGAGCAAGTGATTATAATCCCAGGGGAGAATAGTGATATAGCAATCCCCAGGGTAGATACAGCCGTTTCCCCCAAGCATGAGATGAGACTCTATGTTCAGGGTAAGCAGGAACTTGTTTAATGGTAGCCACAACTGGCCTTATATGCAAGTCCCTATGCAAGGGGCACTCCCTCCTGGACCTGAGAGTAAACCACAGTAGAAACAAATACATGATTACATTGGTTCTCAGATCCAGGACACTCCCATACATAATGAGACAATCCCTCCCCTGTGCCTAGGAGATAATTGAGTCATGTACTGTACTAACTCAATTATCTCCAGGCAGAAAAACACACATTTAAGCAATACCCCGAAAGTACCCCTAAAACCGATGGAAACCCCATAAATCACCCAGATTGGTTCAGGGGTTCAGGATTTCCATGGAAGTCATATTTTGACCAACCACATGCATGGTCCTATGTCCAAAACAGCTCCAGGGAATCAGGGATTGCGGTCGGTCTAGGTCGGTAGTTTCCAAACTAACAAAATACCCAACCTAGTTAATATTCATACCGTGGAGCTTGTTCACCTCATTCAGACGAACGATTCCACCGAACAGCGCTCTTTGAGGATGTAAAGTACCGAACGTAGGCTATGATGGAAGTCCAGCGGTGTTCGGGTGTCCGAAAACTGTTCCATGAACTCAATAACCAAACACTGCTGCCTGTGTTTGCGGGAACAAGATGACCGTCACCTCGTGGTCAACCATGCGAACTGCAGCCACCCACACAAACAATTAGAGTGCTGCGGTTAGAATCGTTAAGAAGTGATGATAGGGCTTAACAAGCTCCCGGGTAATCCCTGGTTCGTACGTCTGTTTGGTTCCCGAACAGGATAGTAAAAAGTCACAAAGTCTTTTATGAGCCTTTTTGCATGGCCCATAGTCCTGAGCCAGGGGGCTGGCAAACAGGCGCCTCCAAAAATCAGTGGTGAGGTTACGTTCGCCACACATAGGCTGACAATAGATGTGTCCATCAAGTTTAGTCTTCTTCACATTTGTTTTTTGATGTTGTTCCAAAAGAAAGCAAAAAAGAAAAGAGTTTGAAGCACTTCCAATTTTGCAACAAATTAGGAAAAATATTCCCTCTTGACCCCAGAATGGCAGTCAGATGTATCCTTGGATCAAGAAGCATTTACCCTACATTGAAAAATTCTATAATTTAATTTTATTTTTTTGCAACTATGCAGCTGGTTGCACGGACTCTGATAAAACTGCATCTTCAAGCAGATAATTCCACATCCTTATTGTTCTTACTGTAAAAAAAAAGCTTTCCTTTGCCTTAGACTAAATCTTCTTTCTTCCAGTCTAAACGCATGACCTTCTATAGTCCTGTTTGTGAATAGATTTCCACACAATGGTTTATATTGGCCCTGGATATATTTGTATAATGTTATCGTAGCCCTTCTGAGGCAATGTTTTTCTAAACTAAATAGGTTTAAATTTCTTAACCTTTCTTCATAGCTGATATGTTCCATTCCTTTTATTAATTTTGTAGCCCACCTTTGCACTCTTTCTAGTGCCATAATATTCTTCTTTAGAACAGGTGCCCAAAATTGCACAGCATATTCAATATGTGGTCCTACCAGTGATTTCATCCCAAGAATGAATGCCCTTTTTCATGCATGACAATACCTTACTGGCCTTAGCCACTGCTGATTGATATTGCACATTGTTGCATAATTTGTTGTCTATAACAATTCCCAACTTCTTCTCGTGTGTTGTCATACCTAATTTGCTTCCATTATAAGTTGCTTGGGTATTCTTTACCCAGTCCCCCAGTCTATCTAAATCCCTCTGCAGCATAGTAATATCTTGTTTACATTGTATTACTTTACAGAGTTGTGTGTCATCTGCAAACACTGAAACATGACTTCCAATGCTTTTTTTCAAGATCATTTATAAACATGTTAACTAGAAGAGGTCCCAAAACAAAGCCATGAGGGACACCACTTGCCACCTCTGTCCAGCTTGAAAATTTACCATTAATGAAAACTCTCTGTACTCTTTGTAAGCCGATATTCTACTCTTGAACAAGAATTTTCATCTTGAATCACTTTTGAATATAGGAACCACATATGCCTTCCTCTAATCCTCCGGTACACTTCCTGAAAGAAAAGAATCTTGAAAGATTAAAAACAGAGGTTCACTTATTTCCACACTTAGTTCCTTAAAGGGACACTATAGTCACCCAGACCACTTCAGCTCAATGAAGTGGTCTGGGTGCCAGGTCCCTCGTGTTTTAACCCTTCAGATGTAAACATAGCAGTTTCAGAGACTGCCGCTAGAGGTGCTTCTGCGACGCTGGATGGAAATTCGCATCCAACGTGCAGAATGTCCATAGGAAAGCTCCACTCGGGAGCTGACGTTGGTGGGGGAGGAGATGTCACCAGCGCCAAGGGAGCCCGGCGCTGGATTAAGGTAAGCTGCTAAAGGGGTTTTAACATGGTAACTACAGGGATTTCCTCTTGACTCTCTCTGAAGAGGTTCCTTAAACCCTCTCATTGTATTTGATCTTGTTGTCATGCTGTGTGTGATGTTCTGAAACTGCAGGGATTGTGTGGGATCATTCATGTTATGCAGTAAAAGCAATTAAAGCTAAAACTACATAGTACAAGTTATAGCAGGGATCTATTGAGCAGAAATGTACCATTATGGGCCAATAAACGTATCACAAATTGATGCCTTGTCTGCATTCTTTACTGCCAAAGAACAGATCCCAATGTGTCTAAAAGGACTCGGGCTGGGGTTAGCATTCAGTTTAAAAACGTGATGCATGGTGTATTAGGAATGTAAAAGAAAAATAGATTTAATAAAGATTTTTTGTTTTTTTATCAGAGTTCCTGCATGTACTATAAATAATCCTATGTGTAGTACTTGGCAGTGATTCCTTTCACCAAATGAGATGAATGAAACTGGGACTGGGTTCTGTTTTTGGGTATTTTGAGTTTCCCTTTACATGTTTTTCAAAAATGACTTTTCCTGCCATTAAAATCACACCGCATGCAAAATCCACGTTTTTTTATGTGTTCTCATTCTCCTTTACATCTGTAACAATGTGTTTTGAGTTAAACGTTACTCTCCAGTTGGTACATGTACAAAAAGTCTCAGTAAATGGTTCTTTGCATGAATATTCAAATACCAGGATTTATGACTTCAGATGGCTGTATTAGCTTTAGGTACCGGACTCTGATCCACCACTCCGTCTCTCAGCATCATTGTCAAGCAGTTTTTATCCCCCAACAACATTAGATACATTGTATAGGGTACATCTGGTTTTAATGGACAGGTCGAATGGCATCTTAAAGATAGTAGCTCAATTACACTATAACGATTGGAAGACAAATGAAAATGAACGAAGGCAGACGTGTTGGCTGCCTGACAAATGGGCCGGGGTTTTCTGGTTGTGAAACATGTTATGGTGAAAACATGCAAATTGTAATATGCGAATTAATGGAAATATAAACGTCTGTTCGTCAGATGTGACCCTCAGGGCAGCTTGATATTTTAAAGCTTCTTGTTCTTTTTTCTATTATAGTTTTTACTATTATTTGTGATGCAAGTTGGTCAGTGGGCTTAGAGTAATGCGGGAAAGAGGTCTTACAATGTGCTAGAATGCTGCGTGACGTCAATCCATGGTGAGTACACCTTAACGCTAACTCTGGCCAATAGACCCATTGTCATTATTTGTGCCAATCAATTCAACCTTGGATGGCAACGATAGGCTGGGAGCTCTACTAATCCGTTTCTGCATTACCGCCTGTAGAGGGGGCAGCTATGGGTGCCAGGAAGACTGAAATCTAAGGGGACTGCATGCAAAGATAACTTGCACCATAATCACTACAGTGCGCTGCATACAATGAGCTGCAATGGTAAAACAGAAAGCTGTATTTACAGGGCCGTCTTTAATATTGATTGGACACTGGGCAGGCATTTGTTTGGGTCCCCTGGATCCTGCCATCCCTCGCCCTCCCCCCACACTTTCACTCTCTGGCATGCAATCACACCCTCCACCCCAACACAGTGGCAGAACTAATGTAGACAGGGCCCTGGTGCAAGACATTGTTTTGAGCCTCCCCTCTAGCGCAAGAGCAGAGAAAAGATAGATCCTCATCTGTTGTACAATTCCAACGATGCTATGCCAGCTGGGGATCTACCATTTGTCCATTTTTGCAGGGCTGTATTTGTGAGCAGTGTTTGTGCATTTAAATGTGAGCATGTTGTTGTATACCGTATGTGTGTGCATGTAGGGTGTAGTATTGGTGTTTAAGTGTAGGGATGTGTTTCTATATACTTTTTGAGTTTGAATTCAGGGGTGTGTTTGTATGTAATGTTTGCAGGGGTATGGTTGCATGTTGTGTTTGATTGCCGTGATGTATGATATACATTCACAGATATACATACACATTAGCACACTGATACATGCACACATCTGGACACATGCACACACTGACAAAGACTGGCGTATACACACACAGCCACATACATAAATACACGTGCACACACAGAGATAAAAACACGGGCACATCCACACACAGAGATACACACTTACACACACTGACACAGATATATACACAAATACATATGTATTTGTGTGCAGTGTTGGCGTAGGAATGCTGGGATGTATGCATTGTCACACAGATGCACTCACACACAAACAGTGATACACACAGGAACACAGATACACATGCAGTGGTGTATTTGTGTGCATTGTTAATGTTGGAATGCAGGGTTGTATTTGTGTGCAATGTTAGATGGGATGTATGCATTGCCACACGCACAGATACACACTTACACATACTGACACTCATACACACACAGGTACATATACACAGACAAGCAGGTATACATACAAACTGACACATAGGTATACACAGGGCCGCCATCAGGGCATGACAACCGTGACAATTGTCACGGGCCCGGCGGTCCTGGGGGGCCCGGCCCGCTCTAGCAATCCGGCCGCGGGCCGGGCCCCCCAGGGACTCAAGAAGAGGACTGATTTCTCGGGCGGGCCCGAGTCCCGACAGTAGGGGGGCCCAGCAGCTCAGCCTCTGTGCCGCTGGATGCTGGGCCCCCCTGTAAGTGTGCCACTGGCCTGGCGCTGGGAGAGAGATATCACCGTGCACTGCAGTGCACAAATATGTTCTCCTGTCTGCAGCTCCGCCTCCACGGGTGCAGAGCTGCAGACCATGATTGAATGTCAGCGAGCTCAGCCAATCAGAGCTCGCGAGACAATCACATGGTCTGACTGTAGCTCTGAACCCGTGGAGGCGGAGCTACAGACAGGAGAGCATGGGCCTATGTGACTGGACCACGAGGGTGCTGCTGCTGCTGCAGGAAAGAAGATCACCAGGGACAGGTAAGTAAATTTATTGTCTCACTGTCTGCTACCCTCACCTCACTGTCATCCTCCCTTCCTCCCATCAGTGCCATCCTTCCTCCCATCACTGCCATCCACCCTTCCTCCCATCAGTGCCATCCACCCTTCCTCCCATCAGTGCCATCCACCCTTCCTCCCATCACTGCCATCCTCCCTTCCTCCCATCACTGCCATCCTCCCTTCCTCCCATCAGTGCCATCCACCCTTCCTCCCATCAGTGCCATCCACCCTTCCTCCCATCACTGCCATCCTCCCTTCCTCCCATCACTGCCATCCACCCTTCCTCCCATCACTGCCATCCACCCTTCCTCCCATCACTGCCATCCTCCCTTCCTCCCATCACTGCCATCCACCCTTCCTCCCATCACTGCCATCCACCCTTCCTCCCATCACTGCCATCCTCCCTTCCTCCCATCACTGCCATCCACCCTTCCTCCCATCACTGCCATCCACCCTTCCTCCCATCACTGCCATCCACCCTTCCTCCCATCACTGCCATCCACCCTTCCTCCCATCACTGCCATCCACCCTTCCCTCCCATCCTCCCATCACTGCCATCCTCCCTTCCTCCCATCACTGCCATCCACCCTTCCTCCCATCCTGCCATCCTCCCTTCCTCCCATCACTGCCATCCTCCTTCCTCCCATCACTGCCATCCACCCTTCCTCCCATCACTGCCATCCCCTTCCTCCCATCCCATCCACCCTTCCTCCCATCACTGCCATCCTCCCTTCCTCCCATCACTGCCATCCACCCTTCCTCCCATCACTGCCATCCTCCCTTCCTCCCATCACTGCCATCACTGCCATCCACCCTTCCTCCCATCATCTGCCATCCACCCTTCCTCCCATCACTGCCATCCACCCTTCCTCCCATCACTGCCATCCTCCCTTCCCCCCATCACTGCCATCCACCCTTCCTCCCATCACTGCCATCCACCCTTCCTCCCATCACTGCCATCCTCCCTTCCTCCCATCACTGCCAACCACCCTTCCTCCCATCACTGCCATCCACCCTTCCTCCCATCACTGCCATCCACCCTTCCTCCCATCACTGCCATCCTCCCTTCCTCCCATCACTGCCATCCACCCTTCCTCCCATCACTGCCATCCTCCCTTCCTCCCATCACTGCCATCCACCCTTCCTCCCATCACTGCCATCCTCCCTTCCTCCCATCACTGCCATCCTCCCTTCCTCCCATCACTGCCATCCACCCTTCCTCCCATCACTGCCATCCACCCTTCCTCCCATCACTGCCATCCTCCCTTCCTCCCATCACTGCCATCCTCCCTTCCTCCCATCACTGCCATCCTCCCATCACTGCCATCCTCCCTTCCTCCCATCACTGCCATCCTCCCTTCCTCCCATCACTGCCATCCTCCCTTCCTCCCATCACTGCCATCCTCCCTTCCTCCCATCACTGCCATCCACCCTTCCTCCCATCACTGCCATCCACCCTTCCTCCCATCACTGCCATCCACCCTTCCTCCCATCACTGCCATCCTCCCATCACTGCCATCCACCCTTCCTCCCATCACTGCCATCCACCCTTCCTCCCATCACTGCCATCCTCCCTTCCTCCCATCACTCCCTTCCTCCCATCACTGCCATCCTCCCTTCCCCCATCACTGCCATCCTCCCTTCCCCCCATCACTGCCATCCCTAATGCCTGTGTAAAATGTGTCCCCTTTTAACTGGTTAGACTTGAGCTGCCGCTGACAGGGGACACCAAATTGCATGATATTGCTTAAAAATTTTTTATACTGATTGAAAAATTCACTCCGGTGGCCTAAATTCCATTATCTGAGTTTGAATATGAATATTTCCATTTCAAGTATATTTTTATCTACATGGTGCATTGATAGTATGTGTACTTAACACTTTACAGGTTACAGTAGGTGCAGTAATTATACGATGTATGTATATTTTATTTCTAGGGAACTAACAGGGGTGTTCAGCAACTTTACAGGTTACATTGCAGTAGAGGGGGGTACAGTACGTTTATTTATATGCATTTTGTCTGTGAATGTTATGTCCTTCACAGACAAAATACATATAAACTTTCTCTGTAATGTTTTTATTTTCTTTCAGTTGTTCTTTCCATATACCCCTTGAATCTGAATGATTAAACCCCCTCCCACGCCTCATTAAACCACATGAGGGTTTGGGGTAAAGCCAGCCCATGCTTTGCAAATGAACAAACCACTGCAGCAGTCTTGTAGTTTAACTCCCAGTAACAAAGGGCATCTAGAGGTATGCATTCCCCATCAGGCCCTGAGATTACTTGATCATCTAAAACTGAAAACATGACCAGCCTGATAAAATATTGATCTAAAATAAATCGGATTTACTGGCAAAAAAATATATGGAATGAAGGTCCCAATATCTGCATTTTCTTCTTTCCCAGAATCTGAAATAAATCCACGTTTGCCCGTAACTAAAAGAACTCTGCATGGGCTGCACAGAGAGGTACAATAATTTAATGACATTATTTTTATAATTCTTTATTTTTGTTTCGGGTCATAATCACAGTTTAACACAGCACATGCATAAGAGTGAAATAAAACAATAAGCCAGTTGTACATATAGACAGATCATTGGTCACCATATAGTAGTGGACCATGAACCAGGGGTGCCATCAGGGCATGACAACCATAACGGTTGTTATGGGCCCGGCGGTCCACATTTCATATGTGCACATATAGCTATCTTTATGTTAACCTCAGGCCCCGGCTACCTGTACAATGCAGATGGGGGCCAGCACCATCTTAACTCTTCAGCAGCTCCTGTGCCTGTAACTCTCGCAGGCTCCACAGCCTCTGCAGCCAGCAGAGCGTTGTCACGGGTTACCATGGCAACACGTCACACGGCAAACAGGCACAGCTCGTGAGAGTTACAGGCACAGGAGCTGCTGGAGAGTTAAAATGGTGCTGGCTGGACCCCGTCTACATTGTACAGCGGCTGACTCCCTCCACCAGACCACCAGGGATGCAATCTCCCCCCTCCCTAGTCAGGTAAGAAGCAGGGAGGGGGGGGGGATAAAATAGTGTGTCAAATAAATGTGTGTCATATACAAAAAGGCTCGACCCCCCAATGCAGCCGCCTATTTTACACATTTACACACACTAAAACCACAACACAAACACACACTGCATACACTATACACACACTAAAACTACAACACACAGACACACACTGCATTTATCATACACACACTAAAACCACAACACAAACACACACTGCATTCACCATACACACACTAAAACCACAACAGAAACACACACTGCATACACTATACACACACTAAAACTACAACACATACTGCATTCACCATACACACACTAAAACCACAACACAAACACACACTGCATACATTATACACACACTAAAACTACAACACACAGACACACACTGCATTCATCATACACACACTAAAACCACAACACAAACACACACTGCATTCACCATACACACACTAAAACCACAACACAAACACACACTAAATACACTATACACACACTAAAACTAAAACACACACACTGCATTCACCATACACACACTAAAACCACAACACAATCACACACTGCATTCACCATACACACACTAAAACCACAACACAAACACACACTGAATACACTATACACACACTAAAACTACAACACACACACACACACTACATTCACCATACAAACACTAAAACTACAACACAAACACACACTGCATTCACCATACACACACTAAAACCACAACACAGACACACACTGCATACACTATACACACACTAAAGCCACAACACAAACACACACTGCATACACTATACACACACTAAAACTACAACACACACTGCATTCACCATACACACACTAAAACCACAACACAAACACACTGAATTCACCATACACACACTAAAACCACAACACAAACACACACTGAATACACTATACACACACTAAAACTAAAACACACACACTCCATTCACCATACACACACTGCATTCACCATACACACACTAAAACCACAACACAATCACACACTGCATTCACCATACGCACACTAAAACCACAACACAAACACAGCATTCACCATACACACACTAAAACCACAACACAAACACAGCATTCACCATACACACACTAAAACCACAACACAAACACAGCATTCACCATACACACACTAAAACTACAACACAAACACACTCTGCATTCACTACACAAACATACACTTTATCTAAAACACACAAAACTACATCCATTATACAAATGTGCACTCTGTATCCATTTTACACAACACACATCCTTGTGGACGGACTCAGAATGGACCCCGTGGGCAGACTCGGGGACAGGTCCGGGGGGCCCAGACTTTGAACTGTGTCAGGGGCCCCAAAATGTCTGATGGCAGCCCTGGGTATACATACACACAGATACACATAAACACTGACACAAAGGTACATGTACACTGACACAAACACAGCCATATAAACACACACTGACACAAACAGCCAGATACACACTGACACAGCCAGATACACACTTACACACACAGTGTCAGATACACACACACAGTCAGATACACACACACACAGTCAGATACAAACACAGCCAGATACAATCACAGCCAGCAAGATACACACACACACAGTGAGATATACACACAGTGAGATATACACACACACACACAGTCAGATACACACACACACACACACAGTCAGATACACACACACAGTCAGATACACACACACACACACACACAGTCAGATACACACACAGTTAGATACACACACAGTCAGATACACACACACACACACACACAGTCAGATATATAGAGACATACAGCCAGATACACATACATACACACATACAGTCAGATACAGATACACATACACACACACACAAACACACACACTGACACAAACACACACACACACAGAGTCATATGAATTCACATAGTTTAGCCACCATCCTTACCTTTACAGAAGTGTGGCTTCCCTGTGGACCAGTGGGAGCTGGATGGCTGAGATTGATGGGAGTCTTCTTCTTCTTGGTCTGTACCTCCTCCTGCACTCCATGTATGCCTCCTCCTCCCCAGCGGCACTCTGTTAATTGGGAGGAAGACAACACTTCCTCCCAGCAGGCAGGAAGACAGCAGCTCGGTCAGGAGCTCTTTTAAAGGGCCGGGGCCCCTGATTACATCACCTGCTGCAGCCTACCGGGATATTTCTCAGTATCCCGGTGGGCTGTTCAGACCTGGCTGCGGACTGGGGGCCCACAGGGCAGCTGCTTTGGGCCCCCCAGGAGCAACTGGGCCCGGGGCAGCAGCCCCGTTTGCCCCTTGTTAAAGACGGCCCTGTGTATTTATGGTGCTTAGAATGCTCTTTTAACATGGCAGTACCCTACGATTTTACTATTTGTTCAAAGGAACACCAAACACCTAAAGCACGTAATCCATTTGTAAATCACCCATCACGAGTCCTTTCGTTAAAATATAAACTCTGTTTTGTCCTTCTCCCCTCCTTACTCTCTATTCTTTATTTCAAAATTGTCTGATGTATTCCTGTTCTAAAAGTAACACAATTATTTTTCCTGAATATGGTCTCTGCTGAAGACATTGTTTTTCATTGGCTTTCTCATGAGGCTTGAACCTCTTATTTTTTTTTCTGATGCTATTTTTATGGGGAGGGGCCGTATCCTTAATTATTGAAGGGACACTCCAGACCTTTAACCCCTTCCCAACCGCGGACATATCAGGTACGTCTGGCAGAAAACGGTCCATAATGACCTTGGACGTACCTGGTACGTCCGCAGCTATTTTGAGCTCTGGAAGCTCTGATAGTATTGCAGTGATGCTCTGCATGTGCTGAGTGCCTCGAGGGGTCCTGGCACTCAGTGCATATATAATTATATATATATATATATATAAAAAAATATATAAAATAAATAAAATGATCAATATTAACCCCAACCTTTCTAAAGGCAGTGAATCATGGGGCTTCTGGGGGTGTCCCTAGCATGCCTCATCATGAGGGGCAGGCTGGGGTCATCCAATCACAGCTTGCCCCATTAGCAATTTCATCCCAAGTGTTTTCCCCATTTCTCTGATTAGTGTGGATCTGCCTCCCTCTCTTCACTTGTGTTTTAGTGAGAGAGGGAGAGAGATCTGTGGTTTAACTAGAGAGATTTAGGTATTTATAGGTAGGGATTTGTAAAATCTTGAGACCCAAAGGCTCTTTTCAGAGCCATTAACCCCTGTCTTGCCAGTGATCACTATACAGATCACAGGCTCTTGCACAGCAGCACTTATTTTGCTGTCTGTTCATTTTTTTAGGTGTTATTTATTTTTATTTTTTTATGACAGGTCACTAAGTAAAGTGATTGTGATCATGTCCCATGGGTCACGGAAGTCAACCAGCGCTGAGCAGTCATATGCCACCCTTGCGCTAGAGTCTGACGCGTCTTTGTCAGACTCTGACCCTGATTTTGAACCAGCCAGGTGCTCAGATTCATCATCACTAGATACAGTGTCTGCTGCTAGTGATGTATCTAGTGATGTTGTATCTGTGCCTGCTAGTCCCCCTGCTAGAAGGAGACGTGCTGTTACAGCTGGCAGAACTGCTGAGGAGTGGGTAGTGCCTCATCGCCAGAGGCCAGACATCCCACCCTTTACTGCAAATCCTGGCATTAATTTGGATGTCAAAGGATTTAGCCCTCAGCAGTTTATGGAGGTGTTTCTGGGCGATGATGTATTGGGGAACATTGTCGCCCAAACTAATTTATATGCCCATCAATTCAGAGCTACAAATCCTGACTTTTTTGGCAAAGCAGCAATGGGCCCCCATTGATGTGCCAGAATTTAAAAGATTCTGGGCATTGACTATGCTGATGGGCATCATAAAGAAGCCCTCCATCCGCTCCTACTGGAGCAGTAGCCCCATCTGCTCTACCCCCATTTTCTCCCAATGTATGTCGAGGAAGAGGTATGAAATGATTCTGCATTTCATGCACTTCAGCGACAACAGCCTGTGTCCCTCTAGGGAGCATCCCCAGTTTGACAGGCTGTATAAAATCCGCCCCCTGATTACCCACTTCGCTGCCAGGTTTGCAGAGGCTTATACACCTGGAAGGAATATATGCGTGGATGAATCCCTGATGAAGTATAAGGGAAGGCTGGGATTCAAGCAGTATGTTCCTTCCAAGCGCTCTAGGTATGGTGTAAAGATGTATAAGCTCTGTGATAGCAAGAATGGGTATATTCAGGCCTTCCGGGTGTACAAGGGAAAGCATAGCCACCTTGACCCTCCAGGTTGCCCAGAACATATGGGAACCAGTGGCAAGATTGTCTGGGACCTGATTTTCCCCCTGATGAACAAAGGTTACCACTTGTATACTGACAATTTTTATACAAGTGTCCCTTTGTTCAAGCTACTGTACTGTTTTGATACAGTAGCTTGCGGCACAATTAAAAAGAACAGCACAGGTTTCCCAGGACAACTTGCACGCACCCGGCTACGAAGGGGGGAGACCTCAGTTCTGCGCCAAGAGGAGCTGTTGGCAGTTAAGTACAGAGACAAGAAGGATGTGTACCTTCTTACCACCATCCACACTGAGGGGACTGTGGATGTCCCTGTACGTGGCAGAGCTGAGAGGACAAGGAAGCCAGTGTGCATCAATGCCTATAACCGGCACATGGGTGGGGTTGATCTGGCAGATCAGCTGCTGCAGCCCTACCTAATTATACGAAAGACAAGGGCCTGGTACAAAAAGGTTGCAATCTACCTAATGCAGATTGCAACCCACAATGCTTTCTTGTTGTTCAAACAAGCAAACCCCGGGACGCAACTGAGATTTTTATAGTTTCAGCTCCAGATCATTTCGGGGATTTTGTACCATGATGCACCTGCTCCCCGGCGGTGATGGGAGAGAGCAGAGTTGGGGCTACACATTTTATTTTTAAAATCCCCCCTACTGCGGCAAAGCAGAATCCCCCAAAAAGATGCAGGGTCTGTTCTAAGAGGGGGCAGAGAAAATATAGTGTATATTACTGCCCTGGACAGCCTGGACTCTGCATTGGTGACTGCTTCAAATGATACCACACGCTGGTCCATTTTTTATTTATTTTTTAACATTTGCCATTCGGTTTTTTTTTTTTGGGGGGGGGGGGTTGTTACATTTACCCCTTGCATGGGGGGCATGGGTGTCCTAAGGAGGCCTTGCAGAAAACAACTTGGGGTGTGTTCTTGCAATAACCAACAACGGGCTCTCCTATATCACAGTCAAAAAGCAGTGTGCGTGTCTGAAAATGAGGATTGAACAGTTACCTCCACACAGGGCCGCCATCAGAAATTTTGGGGCCCCTGACAAAGCACCAGGTTTGGGCCCCCCCCTCCCTCCCTCCCGGGCCCGCACACGCCCTACCTGGTCCGCTGACATTGATGCAGGACTGAATGTGGTGTGTATAGTGGAAGTGAATTAGAATATGTGTAATGGATGTAGTGTTTGTGTGTATTAGATACTGTTTGTGCAGTGAATGCAGAGTGTGTGTTTGTGTAGCGGATGCAGTGTGTATAGTGAACGCAGAGTGTGTTTGAGTAGTGGATATAGTGTGTGTACAGTGATGTAGTGTGTGTTTGTGTAGTGGATGTAGTGTTTGTATGTACTAGATGAAATGTGTTTAGTGGATGCAGTGTCTGTAGTGGATGTAGTGATTAGACGCAGTGTCTGTGTATAGTGAATGCAGAGTGTTTCAATGTGTGGTGGATGTAGTGTGTGTACTGTGAATACAGGATGTTTGTGTAGTGGATGCTGTGTGTACAGTTAATGCAGAGTGTATGTTAGTGTAGTGAATGCAGATTGTGTGTCAGTATAGTGAATCCATAGTGTATGCATAGTTTAGTGAATGCAGAGTGTGTGTTAGTGTGTAGTGAATGCAGAGTGTGTCAGTGTAATGAATGTAGTGTGTGTGTTAGTGCAGTGAATGCAGAGTGTGTGTAAATTTGTAGTGAATGCAGAGTGTGTGTTAATGTGTAGTGAATGCAGAGTGTGTGTTAGTGTAGTGAATGCAGAATGTGTTAATGTGTAGTGAATGCAGAATGTGTTAATGTGTAGTGAATGCAGAGAGTGTGTTAGTGTGTAGTGGATGCAGTGTGTGTGTTAGTGTAGTGAATGCAGAGTGTGTGAATGTGTAGTGAATGCAGAGAGTGGGTTAGTGTGTAGCGGATGCAGAGTGTGTGTTAGTGTAGTGAATGCAGAGAGTGGGTTAGTGTGTAGCGGATGCAGAGTGTGTGTTAGTGTGTAGCGGATGCAGGGTGTGTGTTAGTGTAGTGAATGCAGAGATTGTGTTAGTGTGTAGTGGATGCAGAGTGTGTGTGTGTGTGTTAGTGTAGTGAATGCAGAGTGTGTTAATGTGTAGTGAATGCAGAGTGTGTGTTAGTGTGTAGCGGATGCAGAGTGTGTGTTAGTGTGTAGCGGACGCAGAGTGTGTGTTAGTGTAGTGAATGCAGAGTGTATTAATGTGTAGCGAATGCAGAGTGTGTGTCAGTATAGTGGATGCAGTGAGTGTGTTAGTGTGTAGCGGATGCAGAGTGTGTGTTAGTGTGTAGCGGATGCAGTGTGTGTGTTGTGTTAGTGGATGCAACGTGTGTGTGTGTGTGTTGTGTTAGTGTATGCAGTGCGTGTGTGTTGTGTTAGTGTATGCAGTGTGTGTTGTGTTAGTGTATGTAGTGTTTGTTGTGTTAGTGTATGCAGTGTGTGTGTTGTTTTAGTGTATGCAGTGTGTGTGTTGTGTTAGTGTATGCAGTGTGTGTTGTGTTAGTGTATGCAGTGTGTTGTGTTAGTGTATGCAGTGTGTGTGTTGTGTTAGTGAATGCAGTGTGTGTTGTGTTAGTGTATGCAGTGTGTTGTGTTAGTGTATGCAGTGTGTGTGTTAGTGCAGTGAATGCCGAGTGTGTGTAAATTTTTAGTGAATGCAGAGTGTGTGTTAATGTGTAGTGAATGCAGAGTGTGTCTTAGTGTAGTGAATGCAGAATGTGTTAATGTGTAGTGAATGCAGAGTGTGTGTTAGTGTAGTGAATGCAGAGAGTGTGTTAATGTGTAGTGAATGCAGAGAGTGTGTAGCGGATGCAGAGTGTGTGTTAGTGTAGTGAATGCAGAGTGTGTGTTAGTGTAGTGAATGCAGAGTGTGTGTGTGTTAGTGTAGTGAATGCAGGGTGTGTGTTAGTGTAGTGTATGCAGAGTGGATGTGTGTTAGTGTAGTGAATGCAGAGTGTGTGTTAGTGTAGTGAATGCAGAGTGTGTGTGCAGAGAGTGGGTTAGTGTGTAGCAGATGCAGAGTGTGTGTTAGTGTAGTGAATGCAGAGATTGTGTTAGTGTGTAGTGGATGCAGAGTGTGTGTGTGTGTGTTAGTGTAGTGAATGCAGAGTGTGTTAATGTGTAGTGAATGCAGAGTGTGTGTTAGTGTGTAGCGGATGCAGAGTGTGTGTTAGTGTGTAGCGGATGCAGAGTGTGTGTTAGTGTAGTGAATGCAGAGTGTATTAATGTGTAGCGAATGCAGAGTGTGTGTCAGTATAGTGGATGCAGTGAGTGTGTTAGTGTGTAGCGGATGCAGAGTGTGTGTTAGTGTGTAGCGGATGCAGTGTGTGTGTTGTGTTAGTGGATGCAGCATGTGTGTGTGTGTGTGTTGTGTTAGTGTATGCAGTGCGTGTGTGTTGTGTTAGTGTATGCAGTGTGTGTTGTGTTAGTGTATGCAGTGTGTTGTGTTAGTGTATGCAGTGTGTGTGTTGTGTTAGTGAATGCAGTGTGTGTTGTGTTAGTGTATGCAGTGTGTGTGTGTTAGTGTATGCAGTGTGTGCTGTGTTAGTGTATGCAGTGTGTGTTGTGTTAGTGAATGCAGTGTGTGTTGTGTTAGTGAATGCAGTGTGTGTTGTGTTAGTGTATGCAGTGTATGTGTGTGTGTGTTGTGTTAGTGTATGCAGTGTGTGTTGTGTTAGTGTATGTGTGTGTGTGTTGTGTTAGTGTATGCAGTGTGTGTGTGTTGTGTTAGTGTATGCAGTGTGTGTGTTGTGTTAGTGTATCCAGTGTGTGTTGTGTAAATGTGTGATCTGGGGAAAAACGCATATCAGACATTTTGCTTTGCACCCCCCAGTGAACCCGACAAACGTATGCATGGGTGGTATCGCTGTACTCGGGAGATGTTGCCGAGCACATATTGGGGTGTCCTTTGGCAGTAACACCTAACAGGAGCTTAGAATCTATGCTCAAAGTAGAATGTGTGAGTTAAAAATAACATCACAAAAACGTTT
This sequence comes from Pelobates cultripes, assembly GCA_933207985.1. NCBI lineage: Eukaryota > Metazoa > Chordata > Amphibia > Anura > Pelobatidae > Pelobates > Pelobates cultripes. The sequence goes on along the minus strand of OW240921.1, from coordinate 121,068,399 downwards.
GACAGAGACTGGTGGTAGAATTAGTGCATGTAAAGTGTTGAAATGCCACCATGTGAAATGCCCTAGGGTGTGTACTTTTCCAAAAGATACGGTTTGACGGAGGTGAATTACATTGGCTGGCTTCAGAAATGTTCCAACTGGGACATGGGTGCATGATGGCCAGCTGTGTTTTATTTTTCATCATATTTTACTTTTTTTATTCTAGTAAATCATATGATATGAGGAAAATAATGGTATCTTTAGAATGAACATTTAATAGCGAGGAAAATGGTATATAATATGTATGGGTACAGTAAATGTGTAAGAGGCAAATTGCATCTAAACACAGCCACTGCAGAAACAGAGCCCTGGTCCTTAACGGTAATACAATTGAAAAATGGCCTGGTCACTAAGGGGTTAAAGCACCTAAGCATGTTGAAGTGGTTTGTGTATGAAGAGTGTGTCTTTGTTGTTTTTATTTTACAAAAGTATAGATTTCAATAGAAATTCTCACTTTTCTAAATTAACCTGGTTACACCCCGGGCTGTCAATCAGACATGTAGTTCTGTTACTTCCTTGTTGCTTGGCTCACTGAGGCAGCAATTACCCAGAGCTCCTGCCTTACAAGTAAATACTTCTCATTGAGCTGCATTGGGAAGTCTGTGATTGGACAGCCACAGAAAGTCTGGGCGGAGTTAGAAGAGGAGGGACTGCAAAGACTTCAGACAAGAGATCTCCAGCTTTTGCAAGTTGATTTTAGATAAGTCACCAAGAACAAACAAATGTGTAATTCAATGCACAATGTTTCACTCGGAGTATATCTACTTAATAGTGATTGATTTTATTTATTTGGGCATTGGAGTGTCCCTTTAATAAATGTGTAGGTGTGGAAGTGCATATCAATAACTCCATAGAAACTAATGTATAAAACTGCACTGATACAATATGTGATGATGTATTTTTAATATTGAGTCAAATATGGCTTGAAGATGTATATAGCTATTGATACAATGTTTGCTTATAACTGTAAATTTAACCCCCTGCAAGCCAGAAGGCTGTACTATGTTCACCTGACACTGAGTTTATTTCTAAATTATGGTTAATCTCTTCATATAAATAATTAGCCATTAACAAGTGGACTGGCCGTAAACATGAGCAATGTATCAGGCGATTAAATCTTATTGCTAAAAGAGATTACTATACAAGGCTAAAATAGAGACTACGCGATGACAACAGAGATTAACGTTAATCCTTGTAATCATCTTGAGAAGTTACAAAAAGTCTACACCGTGGCATTATACAACGCAGACCGCATGAAATGATATTTATTTATGTTAAATGTAGAACTATAAGCGCAATGCCAGATTTTCTGGTTAATGTCGCTCTTTGACAGCGGTTTGCTGTAATATCTTGGCAGGCGAATCACCTCTGCTTTCCCACAATGGGGTTAATTTGCTAAACTCAGAATTGGAAGATTTAGGCTCCAAGTGCCAATCTATGACTAAAGCTGAGTTGGAGGTTTTAACAAATCAGCTATTTTGGAATGAATTTTGTTATTCTGTTTTCTGCTTGCTACAAATCAGGGTTTAAGGAATATATCTCAATTTATAAGGGAGCACATTGTTTTTCTGGTACTTCCACAAACTCATGGGAAAATACAGCATTCAACAAAAGGAAATAAATGTGTCTTAGTAAATAAGGTTTACTCTCTAAGTGACAGTGTGATGGGCTAACTCTCCCCCCATTATTTTACACAGACACTGAAACTCAAAGACGCACTGAACGCTCATCGTTTATAGCAGAGAGAGATGCTTAATGTCACTATAGTTTAAATAAACCTCACCACTTTCATTCTGACACATTCTATATGATACATTCATGGTTCTGTTCTTTTTGTCGTCATCCATTACATGAAGGCGGAAACAGTAGAACATTGTAGCTTCTGGTTTATTCCCTGGAGTTCAGTTTTCCAAAAGTGTTGTTAATCTCTAACATTGTGCTCTTTGCCACATTCTACCAAACCAGGGATATCTTAGTAGTAAGAGAGTGAAGTATGAAGGGAACAACTCCGAACCTAGAACGCAGATTGTGAAGCCTGATCTATAGGTTCCTGCTCAATGTGTGCCATTACAGAGGGATCGTTTCCATATATATCAGGCTAACTGTGCCCATACAGGGTGGTGGAATAGAATACCTACAAAATACGCTGAATTTGGGAATTAGCATGGGTCACTTCTGCATTAAGGCCCAGAATGTCCATTGAACAAACAGGTAAATTCTCATTGGGAGGCAGGGGTCATGGCCCACCTGGGGAAATCTGTCAATCATCCCAACTAGCCCTGTGACTCCACAAACCCATCTGCCTCTGAGTTACATAGTGGCCAGACACAGTTTATATATCTAACCTTTGCTGCCGATTGATGGCTGCAATGTGTGGAAGGTCTGGAAGTGAATTAGCAGTGGTGCATGCAGGAAGCTCTGGAAGTGAAGAATTAGCACTGGTACATGCAGGAAGCTCTGGAAGTGAATTGGGGTGGTACACGCAGAAAGCTCAGGAAGTGAATTAGCAGTGGTGCATGCAGAAAGCTCAGGAAGTGAATTAGCAGTGGTGCATGCAGGAAGCTCTGGAAGTTAATTGGCAGTGGTGCATGCAGGAAGCTATGAAATGTATTTAGCACTGGAGCATGCAGGAAGCTCTGGAAAATATTTAGCGGTGGTGCATGTAGAAAGCTATGGAACTGAATAGGGGTGGTACATGCAGAAAGCTCTGGAAAGGAATTAGCAGTGATGCATGCAGGAAGCTCTGGGAGTGAATTAGCAGTGGTGCATGCAGGAAGCTCTGGGAGTGAATTAGCAGTGGTGCATGCAGAAAGCTCTGGAAGTGAAGAATTAGCAGTGGTGCATGCAGGAAGCTCTGGGAGTGAATTAGCAGTGGTGCATGCAGGAAGCTCTGGGAGTGAATTAGCAGTGGTGCATGCAGGAAGCTCTGGAAATGAAGAATTAGCAATGGTGTATGAAAGCAGCAGAGGCCTCTAAAGCTCCCAAACAATGCAACCATTAACCAACTGCAGGAAAGGAGGAAGGTGTGACAAACGAAAAAAATGACCCTTGGGCCAATTTTTTTTGTTCTAGTCTTTTTCTTCCACATCTACTGGAGCTCCATCTAAAATGAGAACTACTAACCCTCTGGAAAGAAACTAACAAGTATTCTTAAAAAAACAGACTGCACATTGTATGGTGTGGAAAGGCTCATTCTATTGGATAAAGGAATCATTGGCGGATCCAGAACCTAATCTCGAGACGGGCACTGGTAGATTATTTAAATGAGCACTCCAAATACAATAACCACAGTACTGAGGGATTGTAGTGGAATCTTAGGGGTTGTAGTTGGATTTAGGGACAGTAGTGGGTGGTTAATCACTGTGGTGGGTCAATACAGACTTTAGTAAAGGTTAGGATCTGAAGTGGCAGATTAGGAGATGTAGTGGGGATTAGAGACAGTAGTGGGGGATATGGGGCTGTAAGGGCAGTAGTACACAGCTTGAGAAATGTGCCTGGTATCTAGGAACCAGCTAGACAGTTTTTTTTGTTTGTTTGTTTTTTAGCTAATAAAGCTTTGTGGGGCTTAAAGGCAGTAGTAGGGATGTAGTAGGGATGTAGTGGAGTTTATAAGCAGTTATAAGGGTTTGGAGCTGCAGTGGGGGTTATAGGTAGTATTGGGGAGATTGGTGATGCAGTTGGGAGGTTAAGGGCTGTAGTGGGGGGTTTGGAGCTCTATTGGGTGGTTAAGGGCTGTAGTGGGGGGGGTTGGAGCTCTATTGGGTGGTTAGGGCTGTAGGGGGTGGAGCCTATTGGGGGGGCTGTAGGAGGGGTAGTTAGGCTGTAGTGGGGGTTTGAGCCCCATTAGGTGGTTAAGGGTAGTGGGGGGTTGGAGCTCCATTGGGTGGTTATTAGGGGGTGGAGCTCTATTAGGTGGTTAAGGGCTGTAGTGGGGGTTGGAGCTTGGGTGTTAACTGTAGGGGGTTGGAGCTCTATTGGTGGTTAAGGGCTGTAGGGGGGTTGAGCTCTATTGGGTGGTTGAGGGCTGTAGGGGGGTTGGAGCTCTATTGGGTGGTTAAGGGCTAGGGGGTTTGGGTGGTTAAGGGCTGGGGGGTTGAGCCTATTGGGTGGTTAGGGGTTGGAGCTCTATTGGGTGGTTAAGGGCTGTAGGGGGGGGTTGGAGCTCTATTGGGTAGTTAAGGGCTGTAGGGGGGGGTTGGAGCTCTATTGGGTAGTTAAGGGCTGTAGTGGGGGGTTTGGAGCTCTATTAGGTGGTTAAGGGCTGTAGTGGAGGTTTGGGGCTGTAATAGGAGTTTAATGCAGTATTTGGGGGTACAGGCCTGAGATGTACTGACAATAGAGAGACTTGAGACAGGGGAAACCAGATATATTTTATAGTAAAGGGCTACAGACATAGATTTACAGACTAATATCTGTAAATATTTATTACACCATAAACAAAAGCTGATATTATGGGTTGACTGACTAGAAGTCTAGTGGGTGCTGTGTTAAGTGATGGCGTGCTGATTGTCGGACAGATAAGTCTAGGATTCCAACCGGTAAGTGCATATGGAGTGAAGTTCACAAGTTATATCGAATGTGTTTTAATCACATGATTTCAGAATTTTAAAAAATTCTTGTTTGGTGTGTTTTAACCCCTTAAGGACCAAACTTCTGGAATAAAAGGGAATTATGACATGTCACACATGTCATGTGTCCTTAAGGGGTTAAATGTTACTGTCTGAAAATCACTGTTTGTTTGTGTGTAACTAAAACAACTGTCTGTTTATTTATCACCCACTGACTACGTCAGTCCAATAGACAACATAACAGCCCCCAAGCAATTTCTGCAGGATTGCTGTTCCAAAACAAATAAATGACAGAAGGGGGAATGATTGCTGCAGGGGCAGTAATCTGCCTGATAATCATGTATGGAACAGTTTGAGTGTTAGATGACATAAAATTTCAGATTTGTCTGCTTGAAAAAAAATACATAAAAAATAACTTAATCGTTTTGATGCTGGAGGGCTCAGATCTGTGTTCTTCTGCAGTGCACTTGCGTTGGCCCCTTTGGCAGAATGGCCATCTCCCACAATGCATTGCAGTGTCAACACTGGGGTACGAACAAGTGAGGGATAAAAAAGATGATAACTTGCAGCTAAAAATTGTTTATGAACGGTGCCCATTTAATTTCTTATTCTCTTTTGATATGATATATCTTCAGCATGACTCACACAGCCATCTGGCAGCAGTAGACATTCGCGAAGACCATCTTCTAGCTCAGCGTGTGAAAACCTTAAAAAGTTAATTTCGATTATCTGTTGTTGTGTGCGAGAGGCTCATTTTCGTAAAATGGCATCTCTGAGGTTCTAATCCCAGCTGTGAGTAATTTCATCGCCTTAACGTATTCTCTGATCCCGAACCAAACTGTTTTCAAATTACTGTCAGAAGCAAGGAAAATATTCACACGTTGACAACAACGACGAACGGTGCTGGCCTGTATTAATGGTAGTATTGCTTATTCATAAGACACTAATATATTTCAAACACCAGGAGATGATGTATTAGACTGTAATACATGAATATAGGATGTTGTCGCTGTTTCTCCTCCGTGACTGACCAGGTGAAGTAGCAAGTGAGCAGTGGAGAGATATGTCCCACTGAAGTCACCGACCTTACCCTGTTCCCCACCAGAAGGCACACAGAGGATACACAACTGCTAAACTTATGCACCATAGAAATTTCAGTTCTATGGTTCAGTTCAGAACATTTTTCGGGACATCAGAGATTCGGTTCAAATGTCAGTTCAAGACCAAATAGGTGCAAAAATGGGCCAATCAGTGTTCTGCAAAATATGGATAGGAGCATTTTCCTGCCATTTGGGTAACCGATCAAGTGAAAAAAAAGTAACCAATCGAGGCAAAAATAGGGGGAGCACCACAGGTGGAATTTAGAATATTAGCCCCCCTCCGAACATATTTGTTATTGTGCGGTTCGGTTTGTCCATAATTCGGCTATATTCCGGCTTAGAATTCAGACTGGCTGTATTGCATTGGGTTTCCAAAATCTCCACGTCTGACAACTGCTGCCCCTTTGAATTTGTGGGATAGGTCACAGGTTGAACACCAACTATCTCTATAATGATACATGCAATATTTCATGTTCTAGGCACGTCCCATTAGTTAATCTGCAATGTCTCCAGTTCCTGTTACTGGCAGGGGATTTTGAAAAAGAGTGTCTGACAAACAGGCAGCGGGGCTCTAGTCTACTAGCTGACAATGCATAATGGGAGTTACAGTTGTAGAAAAAAATAGCTCCTAACTTTAATGAATTAAATGACAATCCTGAGATAAAATAGGAAAATAAACCGCAGAGTGTCCTTCAAAATACTCCATAACTGATGTATGTGGTTAGGATTTTGCAGTCATGCAATTTGCTTTCTTTTTAGCATATTCTCTTAATTCTTACTGAGAGAGATCAAATAGCTAAATGACGGGATATCCCTTGAATCATGTATATCCTTGCCCTGGGGTGTTTCACAGAAACTATGTCTTCCCCAATCACTTGCTGTCACAATGTGTCAATTGCAAATCAAAATCCGGGTGAATCAGAGCCTTGAAATGTTTAGGGAGGACAAGTTACAGCTGCTTTTGGTGCTTTCCACATAAACATGGCTCGGTCTGCAGGATTTTGGCTGTATGGGCCGGACCTCATTCAAGCCAAAAATCAAGTCCAAAACTGGAGAAATGTGAAAATATTGCAGAGGTTTTCTGTGATTAATTCCTTTCCTGTTGTGTACGATGGTAATCTTCTTAAAATTTGACTTACCCATGTGCTGTTAATCTAGACATTTATTACATGATCTATCAAGCCCCATATTGTTACAATGAGTGTTGCACTTCAACATCCAAGGAAGCCATCACTAATATTAAAATCATTCTGTTTCTAATTCAGATACTTCCACTTGTAGCTGGCAGTAGGTGCAATCTAAGCCCATAGTTAGCTTAGGCGCTTCCCTTGTTGTGTCATACGTGGGTGTGGATAGCAAGATGGTACCACAGTTTGGAGAGCGTCCATACTTCTTACTTCTCTGCATTTTTAAGTCATGACTTGTGCACTGGCCGAGTTGCATTTTATAGGTGAAGCCCCCAAATGAATTCTACATAGTGAGTCAAAAGTCAGGAACCTCAAAAATATCAAACGAGCCTAATGTTAAAATATAAGATAACATCAATCTATTAGGAAAAAAATAAGTGAATCATTTTGGAAACAAATATTAAAAGCTTATTAATGTCTGTGAATTTAGGTCACGTAGTTCATAACCCATGTTTTGCTCCAAGAGCTACATTCACCATGGCAGCCGTTGCTAAGGGAGCCCACTAAAATTGCCAGGAAAGGAAAACTGACCCACTGCTCTGCCCACTTATTTGCATATTGTCATATAGCATTCTGGGAGTGTTGTGGAAACAGGATCCATTACATCTGTTATGTAGAGGGTTATAAAAATTGTATGTTGTCATTGGCGAAGGAACCAAAGAAAACATATTGGGAGGGGGGACAGCCTATCATAATTATCCCAGCCACATCTAGGGAGCGCACATTAATCCACAGTTTTTTATAGACAAAATAACATATTATCACTAAGTAGTCTATTAGTGGAATGAGAGAACCAACTATTTTAACATATGTTTTGTTTTTCTTATCTTTCTTCAACAGTGAAACACATCCCTCTCTCCCCCCTGGTTCTACACCCATGGATGTTGTACATTATTATATTTTAAGTTGCGAGTTCTGATACTGAAGGAAAAATACCTTAGATATTCTTTAAGCACCATAAATTATGTTAGAGGCCCTTTATGTCTGTAGCAGGCAGGTTTAAACAACAGGAAAACAACAGGGGACCTAGTATAAAACTAATTCAGATATAATAAGAGGGGTTTATACAATCACATTGTCTATGTGACATAATGAGCATTTAGTTACAGTATAGAATTAAACTTATAATAAGCCTGACACCTATACAAAGTCCCCTCTTTTCATAGGTTTTCACTATACTTTCCCATTGTCACCCTAAGCCACGGGTGCCCAAAAGGTAGATCCCCAGATGGTTTAAAACTACTACTCCCATGATGCTTTGCATGCCTTTAGAATGGCGTTCTAACTTTTGAGCACCCCTGCTCTGAGTAATATTTCTTTCAAGATGCGGGGGAGGGTGGTCTAAACAGCAAAGGGGTGGCCCCCTTTCAACGGTGCCTTTTTTTTTACCCTAAATTCCAATTTGATGGAGACCAGATTTACAGAAATTCTACAAAAATAAAATAGAATTTTCCTTGTGTCCTTGAAATTGAGATTCCTTTATTACAAGCATGTATCTTTTTATTTAATTTTCTTATTTGAAATCATTTATTTTTAATTAGTAAGGCATTGCAAAGTAAAGAATATTACGCAATTTTTTAATTCTCTAGTTAACTAAATAAATATTTCAAACGGAATCACTAAATGTAGAAGCAAATAGTACAGATTTGTTTTCTTCTAAGAATCTTTTTTTTACGTTTTATTACCTGTTTAATATTTGCAGTGGAAAGTGCGATTGTGAAATCTGAATAATTGATTTTCACTTCCCCTATTACCAAGCTATTACTGATTATGTGACATTGATTGGTGGAATACAAAGCACACACGTTATCACAAGTGTTACATTTCAGATTTCTCTACAAAATAACATTATCCAACTTAAAGGAACACTCCAAGCACCATGACCACTACAGCACACTGCAGTGGTTATGGTGCCAGTGGTCCCCTGGCGACCTTCGCTGTAGTTGGAGGCTGAGTTGAGCTTAGCTGAGTGATGCTCTCGGCCAGTAAACTACGCCAGCTCTAGGCAGGTTACTGGTGGATTTTGGGCCCCTGTAATTCTTCACATAGGTAAGATTAATGGGGTCAAGGAAAGGTTCCGGGCCCCTGTCTATTCCCTGGGCCCCAGGTGACCGCCTACAGGTTAATCCTGCTCTGTTGTTCTGATCTAAGTTCTAACTACCTGGCCAAGGGCGCAGAGACTGAGTGGGAGTAGTTTTCAGCATGGCTTACACAGCATGCACATCCACATTTTAGCCACTAGAGGTCACTTAGGGCATCCATTCAAAGTCAGATAAGATAAATCCTTATCATATGGTAAAAACATAGAGGTGTATCCACAAAACCTGGATTGTAGTCTTTATATTCCATAACTGGGAGCAGTTGTTGCCTAGCGGGACTCCCTTTACAAATTTGCCAGTTGCCATGACAGCAGAGGCTGATAGAGGTGATACATTGTTGCTTCATGCAGGTGACATCGGAGAAGTGCAGAAAGTGATGAATTCCGTGGCAGTGATTGGTCAGCTTGGGAATGCAGAATGTTGATCAAAACATGGTCCTAGCCAGGATCAGACATCATTATTCTGCGGTGTTCCATTAATCCAGTAAACTACACCAATTGGCCTTCACCTCTGTGTGTCCTGAGATTGTAATATTTAACTGTAATCTTATACTTCACGTCAGACTTAGCTCCGCATTATGTTGCTCATCAAACTAAGCTAGGATTGTGTGTTTGGCTCCGGACTCTATTCCCGAAGACACCTGTCCAAATTTAGCCCATTACAGCATGCAATCCCAATTAGCAAACGCTAATCTGTCCGCCTGCTTGTGATATTCCTAGAAGCAAGAACTGGATCTGGCGGTGGAATCCTACCCTGGGTTCAAGCTGGTGACTGAAATACAGCTAATATGTTAAAGATTTGGATCTGTCTGACAACTGCTCCGTAAATATGAGAAATAGCTGTTTGTCATAACTTCTAATGGGGCAATGCATTAGCGAAGGTCAAACCAACACTGCATTGCAATGCATGGTTTGTGAAATGGCAAGTTGAACTCTATAAAAATATAGCTATCTCTGCCAACTGCGATGGATAATAGATGCCAACATTCTGAATAATTAAAGGAACCCCAGCGTGGCATAGACACCCATCTTTAGTGCATTATATTGGTAAGTAACTAAAAATACGTATTTGGAAAAATATACCCTCAGTGGGGTAAAGTAGCTGACACCCACCAATCAGCAGTGGTTTATTGGATAAGTAATTCAGCATTTGGTAGCAGTTAATTTCTGCAAAAACATGAATAAAACTATTGCCCACGCTGATAGTAATTGCACTGGACTGCTGTCAGCTTAGTCATACATATCCATGGCTTGTGGGAAATGGTTGACATTTACTTTTACTCATAGGCGTGTGCAGCCTATTGTATAAGGATGTGCACCCTAAAGCAGAAACACACACGCCGCGTATATATATATATATATATATATATATATATATACACACATATATACACATACACACACACACACACTGCTGTGTGTGTGAGGGTGCTGTGTGTAGGTGCTGTGTGTGTGTGTAGGTGCTGTCTGTTAAGGCGCTGTGTGTGAAGGCGCTGTGTGTGTGTGAAGGTGCTGTGTGTGTGTGTGAAGGTGCTGTGTGTGTCAGGGTGCTGTTAGTGTGTGCTGTGTGTGTGTGTATGTGTAAAGGTGCTGTTAGTGTGTGTGTGTGAGGGTGTTGTGTGTGTAAGAGTGCTGATAGTGTGTGCTGTGTGTGTAAGGGTGCTGTTAGTGTGTGCTGTGTGTGTATGTGTAAGGGTGCTGTGTGTCTAAGGGTGCTGTGTGTGTGAGGGTGCTGTTAGTGTGTGTTGTGTATGTGTGAGGGTGCTGTGTGTGTAAGGGTGTTGTTAGTGTGTGCTGTGTGTGTGTAAGGGTGCTGTGTGTGTGTATATGTGTGAGGGTGCTGTGTGTGTAAGGGTGTTGTTCGTGTGAGGGTGCTGTTAGTGTGTGTGTAAGGGTGTTGTTAGTGTGTGCTGTGTGTGTGTGTGTAAGGGTGCTAATGTGTAGGGGTGTGGGGACCATTTAGTTAATATCCCTCCTCCCTTCTTACCTTATGTAGGGAGGGGGGACCATGCTCCTGCCTTCCCTGGTGGTCCAGTGGAGAGTGAACTCTAGCCTGTGGGGCTAGAGTTCACTCTCGCGAGATCTGAGCGTTGCTGCGGTAACCGCTGCAACGCTCGGACCGCGTGAGAGGAACCCGGCGGAGCTGCTGGCAAGAGCTCCCCGGGTCCTCTCCTGCCTCCCTCACTGGCCCATGGAGGGAGGCACATAGCAGGGAGTCCTGCATGCCATAGCTGTACTCACACCAATAGGGGGAGCACATCTTCATCTATAAATGACAGAAATGGTTTATACATTCTCCTGTAAATCTCTGCAATTCTAACCAATGGATTGGCAGGACCCAGGCACAAGAGCCTGCTGGCTCCATAACTTATACAACGACCATTGGGTGGATTGTCCCTTAAAGCAATGCCTGTTTGCTTAAAGGACCACTATAGTGCCAGGAAAACATACTCATTTTCCTGGCACTATAGTGCCCTGAGGGTGCCCCCACCCTCAGGGTCCCACTCCTGCCCGGCTCTGGGGAGAGAAAAGGGGTTAGGCTCTCCGCCTCCGATCCTCCTCCTCTCCTCCCATTCGTCTGAATGCGCGCGCATTCAGCCGGTCTCATAGGAAAGCATTCATAATGCTTTCCTATGGACGCTTGCGTGTTCTCACTGTGATTTGAGGGCTGGATTAACCCATTTATAAACATAGCAGTTTCTCTGAAACTATGTTTATAAAAAAAAAATGGGTTAATCCTAGGTGGACCTGGCACCCAGACCACTTCATTAAGCTGAAGTGGTCTGGGTGCCTAGAGTGGTCCTTTAACATTTCACATTTTTAAAATAGAAACCCAACCTATCACTTTGTTCAGAGAGGTTGCCTCAAATAAGGTATAAATCCTGGAAAATACAAATATAAATTTATTTTCAGAATACAGAGGGTGCCTTAGTGTACTTTTTATGTAAAACATAGACATAAAGAATGAAATGATATTATGAGTAACAAAAAATAAATGAGTAAAATCTACTTGTACGTGCCAGAATAAAAAACTAATTGTATTTAAGCCTCTTGAAGCCAATATGGAAGATCACCATGGAAATGATTGAGATTTGGACCATCTTTTTCTGAGCCATTTTATCAGAACGTGCTCCTGGAAAATATTGTTCTAGTCATGGAAGAACTGACCAGTTTGACAGGAAGATTGATTAGCGCATGTTTTTCATGATATTCCAACTTTCCGATCTTGAAAACGCATGTATGTAATTGGCTCCTGGGTCCGCCACCGCAGGCTGGGAAGCGTATTTCTATTTTTGAGATCAGTACAACAAATGTCTTACAGAACAAAGACAAATATAAACATACAAATCGTTTAGTGAAATCCTGGAACATTCTGTTGGTTTAGTCACAAAAAAGAAATCTAAAGTTTGAGATAAATTTCCATCAGCCTTGGCTTTCAGCTAATTATCGTTGAAAGAATTTCACACTTTACCACATATAGCCTGCCCCTATCAAAAATGAAAAAAATGCAAAGCAAGGACAGAGGTTTATGCCTTTTAGGCAACAGTTGAATTTAAAAGAAAATAAACTAGGTCTGGCAACATTACTACATGTTTGTCTCTGGATATTGTGATACTGTGTTACATTGATATCCTCCTTATATCATTTATATTAGCGTGTTTTCTATCTATCTCAGGCCTTACAAATGTCCCAATTTCAGAAGGACAGTCCATATTATCGGGTCCTGTCTTGGCGCCCTGTATCTGGTGACACCAGGGAGCTGTCCTTGGCAGCACATCGTTAGAAACCCTCCGGCTGTGACCAGGAAGAAGCTCTTCAGCGGTGGATGATTTTGTATGTAGGGTCAGGCCAGGTGAGCGCCTGTCAGTCTGGCATGCTTGATGTCAGGCTGACAATCCTGTTCCATGGATGAGCCTGTACCTTTTCCAAGCAGGCCTGCCCATTGTGAGCATCCCCAGCTACGCAATGCCCTAAGTTCCACCCCATCCATGCCCTGAATCTGTACCTGCCAATGTTGGAAGGTATGCTATCTATATTATTATTATTATTTTTTATTATTTATATAGCGCCAGCAAAATTCCATAGCGCTGTACAATGTATATCAATCTTCTAGGAGTCACTGAAGTTTTGGAATCCTACGGACATGCAGTCGGTGGAAACGCACACGGTTTCTGGTTCCGGTTCTATTAGCAGTTCATGCCTTCAAGACTCACAATGCCGCTAAAGAACCATTCGACCTCTTTATGACTAAAGGTGATCCTCCTTGTCTTTATTATTCTACAGATCCATGAGATTTAGTTCTACGGTGTGAAGATGTGTCCAATGTGTCATTAGTAGCTGAGCTGCGAGTGGACTCTGCATCCCCGTGATATGGTTTGACAAGGAGACAGCATCTCTGGACTGCAAGCACCATAACCACTTCAAAGTGTAATAATTTTTTATTACTTTTCTGGACTTCACTGATATGCCACTGGCATCATAGTAAACACTACGCCTAACTACTCTACTACACCTACTCTAGCGTGCTATGCCCAAACGAGCAGATGTCTTTGGAAGAGACAGACGCAATCTCCAGGTAACATGTGATGTTGTGCAATAATTCTTTACCTTAACTTCAGTTTATATGAACAAACAGGGAAACATAGAGATATGGTTATAATAGTCCTAGACCTAGAGCATGGTTCAGCTTCCATTTCTTCCGCCGGGACGTCTGTATTTGATACCATTCGGAGAGCTGACATCTGATGCTATCCCTCCACTCTGTGTTTAACCATTTTCAAGAAATGAGGCTTCCCACAGCTCTGCCCCAACTGGAGGTGTGGTTAAGACAGAGATTACATACTTCCTTCTAGCCATACCAACTCATACCAGCAATGGGTGCTGTGATAGGCTAAATACACTATCAGCCAATCACTGCGACCCATTACTGCTCAGGCAAATGCTTCAATATTAGTCCAAGCAGCACAGAGAGGATAGTCTATTTAACGCTGAATGGAAAAATGGGGACTCCAGACACTATAACCACTTCAGTGGGATGGAGCAGTTAAAGTACCTAGAGTATCCCTTTAAGTAAACAGAGATATGCTATAGTATTTTGCAACTTTGCACCTTATTTTTTTTTCTCAAAGTCACAAAAAATTAGTCAAAATTTTTCAAAGAATTGCCATCATTGTCATAAAAAGATTCTCGATTCGTTTAGTGCGTTGATTTCTTTGTATTACCTTTTTACTGACAACACTAAGCGTGCTATGTACGGTCTATTATCAGTTCGTTTTTATAGACCCGACACGTCACAGGCTATTGTTTGACAGGCTCCTTGTCATAAACACTTTGCAGAGAAATGTACTTAGAGGCATCAAAAAGTGTTTGACGTTAGTGGTTGAAGTGGTAGAACTATATTTATAGGACCTAACACAATGCAAAGTTATATTCCCAGAAATGATAATATGGAAAGATTGTTACAAGTGTTTTTTTTTCCAAAACCATCATTCCTGTAAATTTATTTCTGACAGTTAAAACAAATGATATTTTTGGGAGATATTGTAAAATCCTATTTGGCTTTTTAGTTATATTCTCCTAATTTTGCAATCAGAACTTGCCACATTCCTGAAATATTCCTTCTCTCCAGACGCTAACCCCCTTCTCCAGCCAAACACAAGGCTTATCTCAAGACAAGACAGAATAGGAAACATAACTGTGCTAACGTCATACAGGGCGACAGATGCGTGAACCCTTGTTCCCCTTTTAAAAACCTGAACAACCGTCTGACGCAGAAAGGATACAAAATAGTAAACGTTTGCTAGAGTCATTTATTTGGGACGGGGGATTCATACATGAGAGACAGGTCACAAAGGAAAACAAAGCAAAATGTACAAAGAGTGAAACTTGGGAAATGGGATTGCTAAGGAAGCCGAAATATGGGGAGAACTGACGGAGCTGTTACAGGAGAAACTAAAATATATAATAATCTCAGCTGGAGAATGGATTCAATTCGGTTATTTCCTAAAATTTGCCATTCCGTTGTCCATTCCATACAAGTGTCCTTATAAGGGGAAAAACAGATACACAGGTGGGAAATATCCAAGATTTATTCACTAAAGAGTGAACTGAAAACCTAGTTACATCATTTACATCAAATATCTGTTTCTAAGACTTTGTTTCCACCGTGTTAGGCTTGGAGTAGCTTTGCCATAATTTATAGCGTTATTCAAACTAAATTCCAAATTTAAAATTTAAATAGCCAAATTAGAACAATTCTAGCTAGGCTACCAGTTCAGCTATTTTGTCCTTAAATTTTAAATTAACGTTTAAGTCTCTATTTAGTGATTAACCCTGTTAGTCTTTAATTTTAAAAAAAAAAATGTGTTTTATAAATTGTCACTAAGCAGCTTAGTGCGCCCTCTAGTGTTTATATGATATCTGAACACCATAAATCTCTGCAAACAAGTGCAAGCTTCTAGCTACCTCTGTTTGTCATTGGATTCCTGTATTCTGAAGTGCAGGATATTAATGCTGGGAGGGTCCCAGGCTGCCCTTTACCCCTGCTGTCTGGTAGTTTTGGAAAGCCAGGTGTTATTTAAAGTATCGTGCCAGATCCCTTTTCACCAGCAACTATCAGAACTTGGGTTTCATTGCACCGACCGAGGGTCACGTCCTCTGGGACAACAGTACTGGCTGCAGTGTCTGAGTGTTTACAAAACTCTTGTCACCATCGTGGGAAGAGAGCCAGGGCTGGGAGAGGAGGCACCAGATACCACTTAAATTGGACGCGTTAAAATCTTCTAAAAAGTACACAGAGTATCGACAATGTTATACATTGGAATATAGACAATTCTGAATTTTAACAGGACAGTATTATAATGAAAGTTAGTTCCATATTCATAGAATAACAATCATGCTGTAAAAGGGAATGGTCACTTATGTAGGATTTGGTTTTATCTAAAATTGAAATTCGTGCAAATTTACGGAGGTTGTCTGAATTCTGAAACTCTGTAAAAAGAATAAAGAATCTTATTTTAGGGTTTTTGTTAATTGGTAGAAAAAGTGTTTTCAGTTAATTTTCAAATATGTTTAGGTGTTAAATTCACTAATAATCCAGTGATTTTCTTACTTTTTCGATACACCTCTTTGTTAGCATTGTAATCAATGAAACGTGAGCGTTTACCAGAAAGTTAAACCAATAATAAGCGTGAAAACTACTGAAGTATGTGATCAATTCAACAGCTCGTCGGCCCTCGTAAATACGTAGCTAAACCAATAATTATCGAACATCAGATTCTACATGTTGCCTGGATGTTGTTTGAGCTTGTTTTAAAATAGTATTCGAAGGTTGAGACCATAATTACTTGTTTTTAAACTTGACTCTACCGTATTTTAGTTATCTTTTCTATTTATTTTATAGACGGGACGGCACTTGAGACAGAGGAGGTTAACGAATGCTAAAATACCCCAATCTAATGAGGGCCATGATGCGAAATGTATTGTTAAAATATCCTAAAGCTGCTGGACTATTTTCAAAAGATGTTATACAGCACAGACACTGTGTTTTCTCCTCTATTGATTAATATGGCATTTGGTGACAGACTTCGATTTAGTTGACATTATTATCAATGTTTCAGCTCCCCCATATTGTTATTGGTGGCCTGGCTGCAAGCTGCTTCGGAATGAGAATTTTAACTAACCAGCGAGTAAACCATTTACTCGCTGGTGTGAGTGGATGGGGTGAGATCCCAGGCACCATGACCACTTCAATCCCATTTTACTAATTACATGCTCCATTTGCAATAGTTTACCTATATTTGCAATAATGAATTCCCATGAACTGTTACATTGTGTATGCCACAATACAGCCCCAGGATAATGGTGGGTTTTAATTTATGGTGAAATAATTGCCAACAAACTAGCAACATTTAAAGATACAATCACATGAACTCATTCAAATACTTTATCTATTATCAGTTTAGGTAAAAAGGTCACTATAACGTCTGCTAAGCAACCAAGCTTAAGCGATCACAATCATTCTGAGGATTTATCAACACATTGATGGAATTACTTTGCCCTCATTGGATTCAACAACCAAAAGTACTCGATACGTCACTGACATAATTTCATCGAATGATCCAATACCCTGATAATTAGTGATTGGGTTTTCGCATTAGTAGTAGTTTAATGACATATCTTACAGTGATACGTCATTGATTATAATTATGACTGCGATATGAAAGGGGTCAAACCTTCAGGTCAGATAATACCAGCATGGATCAGTCTGTGATGTTTGCGTATCGACCACATATTTAACAGTGATAACTAAAGTTAGAGGAACACTATAATCATTCAAAGACCTTATCTCATTGAAGTGCTTTGGGTACAGTGGCCCTGCCCTATTAACTCCGTAATTTAAACATTCTATACAGGGATCTGACTACAAATTGGGATAGGGGTGCTATATTATCAGTCAATATCGAAGCATTGAGAGAGTTTCTCGTCATGGATGTGCAATGCCTGAGCTAATAGCCAGGTCTCTGAGAAAGGTGGTGGGGGACATGGACACTAAGTTCTTCATTAAAGAACTAGGACTTGCAAATTCATCCATTAAAACCAACTTTAACTAATCAAAAAAATGCCAAAGTGCTTACAATGTTACATTAACAGTATGGGCCGGTGTGGAATTATATCCTAATGATCTGAAATACGTTGACACAATATGAGAAAACACTGTCACCTGCAGGCTAGTAGTTAAAAGTGCATGCAATACTTTTTTTTTTTTTAAAGGAGAGCTTACAAAATGTGGAGGTAAAGAAAGGACAGAAGGTGGTTCATACACTGAGGTCCACACTCTTGTCCCGGATTTGGATTGTGTACTGAATGTTGAAGAAGTTCGGGTAGCTGGGGTCAAACTATGCAAGTAAACTACAGAAATTTGATCATACTTACCGTAATTTTCTTTTCTGCATCTTATTCATGGCAGCATCACTTATGGGTCACTCCGGAGTCTTACCCTTTCAAGAGCCAGGACCCCAATTTCAACTGGCTGGGATTGGGATGAACTGCCAGTCACTGAATCAGTAAATCCAGTCTCCGAGGAAGTGGCCAAGGATGATGCAGGCATTCTGTTTAGAAGTGAAAACCAAGGTCTCCTCGGCCAAATGGGGATGATGGCAATCACCTTCCTTCCCTTCTTCCAAATTTTCCTCCATAGTGGTGAATCATCGGTAGGAGAGGAAATTCATACCCCAGAGTACATTTAGAAACATAGAATGTGACGGCAGATAAGAACCATTCGGCCCATTTATTCTGCCCAATTTTCTAAATACTTTCATTAATCCCTGGCCTTATGTTATTATTAGGATAGCCTTATGCCTATCCCACGCATGCTTAAACTCCTTTACTGTGTTAGCCTCTACCACTTCAGCTGGAAGGCTATTCCATGCATCCACTACCCTCTCTGTAAAGTAATACTTCCTGATATTATTTTTAAACCTTTGTCCCTCTAATTTAAGACTATGTCCTCTTGTTGTAGTAGTTTTTCTTCTTTTAAATATAGTCTCCTCCTTTACTGTGTTGATTCCCTTTATATATTTAAATGTTTCTATCATATCCCCCCTGTCTCGTCTTTCCTCCAAGCTATACATGTTAAGATCCTTTAACCTTTCCTGGTAAGTTTTATCCCGCAATCCATGAACCAGTTTAGTAGCCCTTCTCTGAACCCTCTCTAAGGTATCAATATCCTTCTGAAGATACGGTCTCCAGTACTGTGTACAATACTCCAAGTGAGGTCTCACCAGTGTTCTGTACAATGGCATGAGCACTTCCCTCTTTCTACTGCTAATACCTCTCCCTATACAACCAAGCATTCTGCTAGCATTTCCTGCTGCTCTATTACATTGTCTGCCTACCTTTAAGTCATCAGAAATAATCACCCCTAAATCCCTTTCCTCAGATGTTGAGGTTAGGACTCTATCAAATATTCTGTACTCTGCCCTTGGGTTTTTACGTCCAAGATGCATTATCTTGCACTTATCCACATTAAATGTCAGTTGCCACAACTCTGACCATTTTTCTAGTTTACCTAAATCATTTGCCATTTGGCTTATCCCTCCTGGAACATCAACCCTGTTACATATCTTAGTATCGTCAGCAAAAAGACATACCTTACCATCAAGACCTTCTGCAATATCACTAATAAAAATATTAAAGATAATGGGTAGAAGTACAGATCCCAGAGGTATCCATCCCACTGGAGACAAGACCAGGCTTCAAGTATACTCCGTTGACTACAACCCTCTGTTGCCTGTCACACAGCCACTGTCTTACCCATTCAACAATATCGGAATCCAAACTTAACCCCTTAAAGGGACACTCCAGGCACCCAGACCACTTCTGCCCATTGGAGTGGTCTGGGTGCCAACTCCCACTACACTTAAACCTGCAACTGTAAATATTGCAGTTTTTATAAACTGCAATATTTACATTGCAGTGTTAACTCCTCATCTAGTGGCTGTCTACTAGACAGCCACTAGAGGGCACTTCCAAGTTTATAGCACACATTGTGTGTGCTATAGCGTCGCTGGACGTCCTCATGCTATATTGCAAATGGGGTATGTCCAGTCTTTTTAGTAGCCACTTGGTCACAAACATTAGCCAAAGTTAGCGTTAATATAAGTTTGTGTGTGAAAAATGCAAAAAAAAAACGAATTTAAACGCCAATTTTGGCCAGTGTTTGTGACTAAATGGCTACTAAAAAAGACTGGACATACCCCATTTGCAATACCTTGGGTTGTCTACTATTGCAAATGGAATGCCATCATGGGGATAATTTTCATTCATGGGCTACCATACGGTCTCAAAGGCAAATTTCAATTTGAAAAACTGAAACGCAAGCCTTATATTTGACTCTAACAGATATATAAAATATAAAATATAGAATAAGTTAAATGAGATAAAAGTCCAGAGCACTTATCAAATGTCCGTTATAGTAGTTTCTCCTTGTAGAGACAACAGATCTTTGGGACGTCAGACGGGGTTGAAACTTCACGGTGATGTACTTGAATCCGGTGAGGTACGTATATAAAAGGAAAACAGAAAAAAGGGAAAACTCCAATGGTACAGTATATCAATCACAGTGTAAATATTGGAATAGTGTAAATAGTCCTACTCACACTTTTTGGAGCTAAAATTTAGCTCCAATATATGCGCGTGAAGTGGAATGATCCCCACTCATGGATATGTAGAGTAGTGCTTTGATTGGAGAATTCTAGGTCCGTGTTCGGTGTTCCAATCAGTTTAACCCAAAATTGAGAGAATAAAGGAATAGTGCTCTCTGTTTGTAATATAAAATGGTGGTATATAGAAAATTACTTACACAGTATGGGGCAGATTTGTACTGCTCAGTGTAGGCGCTTAGGTGGTATAATCCCCACCTCTGGATTCTTTCAATTCTTTGTAGATGTAGGTCAGGTGCAGGTATTTATAAAATAAAATAAATATAAAGAAAATGGCAATAAAATATTTTATGCCAAATAAAATTCTTTATTAGAAATAAATAAAATAAATACTAATAATATCTAGACGCGTTTCGCCTCAAAAAGCTTCTTCAAGTAGATAGTTATAAAGGAAGGCACACCTGACATACAAGGGTTTATATAACATACAGTACTTCTATGGAAATTTGAAATTCCCGCCAGAATGACGTCATTGGAATATTGTATATTTTATGTTTAAGCAAAATAAGAGTAAAAAGGTATATTTATAAAATATAAGGAGGTATAATATAAATATAAAAAGCAGAAATAAAAACGAGCATTTAAAAGGCTTAAAACAGCATAAAACAAGCGATCATGTGACATGCGGATCTAACTACTTCCGCGTCACGTGATGCTTGGATGGAACGCATGCGTTTCAACCAAGTGGAACGCATGCGTCATTATCACGTGACGCGCGGCCGAGATTACTTCCGCGTCACGTGATAGTGGGATGGAACACATGCGTTCCACTTAGTTGGAACGCATGTGTTCCATCCCACTATCACGTGACGCGGAAGTAATCTCGGCCGCGCGTCACGTGATAATGACGCATGCGTTCCACTTGGTTGAAACGCATGCGTTCCATCCAAGCATCACGTGACGCGGAAGTAGTTAGATCCGCATGTCACATGATCGCTTGTTTTATGCTGTTTTAAGCCTTTTAAATGCTCGTTTTTATTTCTGCTTTTTATATTTATATTATACCTCCTTATATTTTATAAATATACCTTTTTACTCTTATTTTGCTTAAACATAAAATATACAATATTCCAATGACGTCATTCTGGCGGGAATTTCAAATTTCCATAGAAGTACTGTATGTTATATAAACCCTTGTATGTCAGGTGTGCCTTCCTTTATAACTATCTACTTGAAGAAGCTTTTTGAGGCGAAACGCGTCTAGATATTATTAGTATTTATTTTATTTATTTCTAATAAAGAATTTTATTTGGCATAAAATATTTTGCCATTTTCTTTATATTTATTTTATTTTATAAATACCTGCACCTGACCTACATCTACAAAGAATTGAAAGAATCCAGAGGTGGGGATTATACCACCTAAGCGCCTACACTGAGCAGTACAAATCTGCCCCATACTGTGTAAGTAATTTTCTATATACCACCATTTTATATTACAAACAGAGAGCACTATTCCTTTATTCTCTCAATTTTGGGTTAAACTGATTGGAACACCGAACACGGACCTAGAATTCTCCAATCAAAGCACTACTCTACATATCCATGAGTGGGGATCATTCCACTTCACGCGCATATATTGGAGCTAAATTTTAGCTCCAAAAAGTGTGAGTAGGACTATTTACACTATTCCAATATTTACACTGTGATTGATATACTGTACCATTGGAGTTTTCCCTTTTTTCTGTTTTCCTTTTATATACGTACCTCACCGGATTCAAGTACATCACCGTGAAGTTTCAACCCCGTCTGACGTCCCAAAGATCTGTTGTCTCTACAAGGAGAAACTACTATAACGGACATTTGATAAGTGCTCTGGACTTTTATCTCATTTATCTTATTCTATATTTTATATTTTATATATCTGTTATATTTATTCATTTAGGCGCACCCTTACCTTTCTTTTTGTCTATTTGTTTCCTATATTTAGGGGATCATAGGGGATTCCCCTTTTAGGTGTGCTGCCTTCTCACCCATTCTGTGGCAGTTAAGCGCTGATTTTTCCTATTTTTATATTTGACTCTGTAACTTTTAAAAACACCATAAAACCTGTACATGGGGGGTACTGTTATACTCAGGAGACTTTGCTGAACACAAATATTTGTGTTTCAAAACAGTAAAATGTATCACAACAATTATATCGTCAGTGTAAGTGCCATTTGTGTGTGAAAAACGCAAAAAATGTCACTGTCACTGACGATATTGTCGTTGTAATACATTTTACTGTTTTGAAACACTAATATTTGTGTTCAGCTAAGTCTTCCGAGTAAAACAGTACCCCCCATGTACAGGTTTTATGGTGTCTCGGAAAGTTATAGGGTTAAATATAGTGCTAGCAAATAAAATTCCCTGGACTTTGTATATAATTTATTTTTATTTATATATAGGTATATATAGTGATATATACGTATATACTTATGTATACCGATATATATATATTATTTCGTTCTACATGTATTTTGATATATATATATATATATATATATATATATTCATTTTCAAATACAGTTAGAACATATATATTTTATTTTATTTTTATTATTTTATATTTTAACGTACATATTTTTTATATTATATAGAAATATATATAATCGATATATTACCGTGTATTTTGATAATATATATATATATATATATAATTATATAAATATTAAAATACACTTAGACAGTGTATGTGTGTATATATATATACATACAAAGAAACTAGTCCTGCGCTCAAACTCCCATTACTCCTGGGCAGCAGCAATGACTATAGCACACATCAGCCAAAATACATATAGTAAAAACCAAAGAAAAAAGTTACCTGCGCTCTTTCCACATCCATATATATAGATAGATATATAGATAGAGAGAGAGAGAGAGACTGCGACTGTTGGAATAAAACCCGAGAAGTTTTTATTTACAAGACCCAGAGTGCTGGCTTTTTTCATTCATCTATACATTGTGCAGTCGAGCACTAGGCAATACTTCAAGGGATAGCTGGAGTGCAGAATCGTTTGGTATTGTGTGTGTGTGTATATATATATATATACGATCTAAGTATATTTAATTTAATTTTAAACTGTTTTAAACTTTAATTATTTTTTTTTTACAGGCAGCAGGGGGAGTACCTGTCATTCCAGGCACTCCGCCTGCTGGCATTGCTGTGGACGCAAGGACCGCACAACCACATGGCCCAGGGGGACCGAAACAGACAGAGGGGGACTCTCTGGGTTGCCAGGTGAGTCTCCACACCACGATTGTCGGTGACCGGGTAAGTAGATAGGACAGCGGGACATGCTAGGCTGCCCCCCAGCATTTAGAGCTGGGTCCCCAAGGACAGCATAGCATGCCCGCCGTCCTTAAGGGGTTAAAGATTGCAGTTTATTGATACACCTATGTGCAACAGTGTCAAAAGCCTTACTGAAATCTAGGTAAGCAATGTATACTGCACCACCCTGATCTATTATTTTAGTTACCTGTGGCAGGCCTAGCCACTTGGGACTGTAAAACACTTTATTACTGTGAACTGTGTTCGGGACTTTAAAATGGCCTTATCCCCTATTGTTCGTCTATGGGGATACAGCATCCGTTTCCCGAACAGTAATCTGCAACACTGTTCAGGAAACTACATACACTACCTAACTACCGAACGGGAGACCACCCCGGTGAGGTCGTGTGTCTCTCATTAACCAAGTTGCAACATTGTTGCAAGCGGTTAATTGGTTTTGTGTACCGAACATGTGGCGGCGGCCATCTTTGTTCGCTAAGAGTTCAGCGGTGTTTGGTCGTCGAGTACCTGGCACTCAAATTGGCTACTTGATTTCCAAACACCGCTGGACTTCCATAGCTTTCGGGAACTCAGCTCTTTCGGTGAATTAAAGCCGTTCGTGAGTTTTCCCTTTCTAGGCCCGGTTCACTAACAATGGTTTTCTGTGTGTCATTCGCCTATTTCTGCAGGGATCTGAGCGGCAATTCGTGAGATTGTTCATTCAGATCCCTGCAATCTAATGAGGGGTCATTCATGGGAATATGTTGGAAATTACCGAAGTTATATATTTTAATGTAAAATACCAGATTTCACTGTACCAACTGTTAACATAATTATCTGTGCTTGATGATGTCATTATTGTCCCTGTACAGCAGGGGATGCTGGGAAACGACCTTGCATGGTCAGTTTCCCACACAGTCCACTTGCGTAAAACCCCTGCTGTCCCAGTCTGGAAACCCTGTGCAGGGACAACCGTATAACTTGGGGACTTTTCAATAAAGCCTCAGTTGACTCCCAGAACTGTGTTTCGTCCAGTTACTGGGGGAGTTGGGATATTGCCTTCATTCAGCACTTCTCTTGGGATTACTTTATTCTACCAGTGGAGATATTGGGATTTAATATTGCAGCTCCGCTACATTACCCAATCCAAAAAATCAATAAGATTAGTTTGGCATGATCTCCCTGAAGTAAACCCATGTTGTCTCTGATCTTCAATCCATGTGACTTTAGATGTTCAACAATCCTATTCCTTTAACATGGTTTCCATTACTTTCCCCACTACTGAAGTAAGGCTTACTGGTCGATAGTTGCCCAACTCCTCCCTACTACCTTTCCTGTGAATGGGCACAACATTCGCTAACTTTAAATTCTCTGGGACTACTCCTGTTAACAATGATTGGTTAAATAAATCTGTTAATGGTTTTGCTAGTACACCACTAAGCTCTTTTAATAACTTTGGGTGTATTCCATCAAGTCCCATTGACTTATTTCATGGAATTTCAATGGAGGAGCTGCTAGATGGTCTGCTTGGAGAGGAAAATATATGGGGACTTGAGTATTGTTGCTCTGGGCCAAAACATAGCCTTGTAAATAGCTCTGAGCACTCTGACATTCCAATTAAGCTCCCTTTCCTTGATAGAGCATATTCCCTGAATTCATCTCTTGTCGACATGTGCACCCCCATCCATGCAGGCTTGCATCTGTAGTGATAGTCTGGTATATTGGTTCCTCTAATGGGAATCCTAGTGAAAGGTGTTACTCTGGTCCAACAAGTCAGATTGTCTATTATGCATGGAAGGAGATACCTTTTCTGATCCCAATCAAAATTCTTCCTTTTTAACTGGCTTAAAAACTCCATCTCAATTGGATGTATATGTTACACTGGGCACACTTTACCAGTCCTATGGTGGATTTGAGTGAGCCCAATAGGCTGATAAACTCTGATATATACACAGTACTCTTAACCAGGAAAAAACCTGGCGAAAAGTACAGAAAGGATTACAGGGGTACTAAAGGGCTTATCCCCAAAGCATACAAGAAAAAGAAGGAAATGAGGGGAAAATACTCCTCTATACAGAGAGGAAGACAATCCCATCAAAACCAGTACCCCCTTCAAAACAATATATAAAAACTTGCAAAAAAACTGTATCTCAGACACGGCTCAAAAAAATAAAGTTCTATTAATAGTGAATAAACGTTAAAAATACACAAAGTGTCTACACACACCAGACTGCTTGACCTATAGCTATGTATGGATAAATACTGAGGGATACAGAATTGATTGAATTGATCGACTCCATCTCCTTAGTGAAACCATAGCTCAAAACCCAAAAAGTGAACTGTTGGTCTTTGGAGATTTTAATATTGATTGGCTGAAGCCTAAAAATAATAGCTCTTGCACGCTGTTTAAGACTTTGCAGCTAATGCAATTAATCTCCTCCCCGACTCGCATAAACATTAAAAGCCATAACCATACCCTGCTAGATTGGATTATCTCCACTTCTCCTGATAGAATCCAGGAGGCTGGTGTTCTCCCAAACACGTTCAGTGATCACTGTTTAGTGTACTGCGTGCGCAAAATAAAGGCTATTAAATCCTCTCCCAAGGTTAAAATAACTAGGTCCTTCAAAAAATTTAATCTTGAATCCTTTTTAAATGACATCAAGAATCTCTCATAGCACAGATTAAACATTATCCCAGATCTAGACTGTGCTGTCTGAACTCCTACAAATTTTGAATTTGCATGCCCCGCTGCGTAAGGTGAGGGTAAAAGGAGCACATATGAACTGGATCACAGCTGACCTCATCCACATGTACCAGTTTCGGGATTCTTTGTGGTCAAAGTTTAAGCGTACTGGCTCTATGAATGATCACTGTGCATTTAGACAATGGCGAAATATATGCACAAAACAGACAAAACTGGCCAAGGCCCAATATTTCTATGAAAATCTGAACAGTAACATCTCAAATCCTGGAAACTTTTAGAAAGTCATAAATAAATTACAAACTCCCCCAATCCACTCCCAACCCTCCAGTGTCAAAGTGGGTAACCAAACCCTGCAACTTCCCTTAGATGTAGTAAATGCCTTTAACAATTATTTTGTCGGATGCTCTACTGCCCTGATTGCCAAGCTAATAAATGACACACATCCTGAAACTACAAATGTGGATCAGGCCCCACTAAATTTGCAAAGGCCCAATATAGATAAGTTTAATTTTAGACCTGTACCTGTTAGTGTCATTAAAAAACATCTTAATAATCTAAAAATGAAAAACCAGTCCGGACCTGATCAAATCCCAGCAATGCTGTTGAAGCTCAGTGCGCCGGCAATTGCTAAACCCGTCTCAACTCTAATTAACGAATCCTTGGTGTCTGGATACATACCCAAACTTTGGAAGACTGCGAGAGTAGTGCCTATCCATAAAAGTGGTGACACTACTTTGGTTTCTAACTATCGCCCAATATCATTGCTCCCGGTATTGTCAAAAATCTTAGAAAAATGTGTCCATATGCAACTTTGTGAGTACTACCAACAATTAAACTATCTGACCCCTGATCAATCAGGCTTTCGCCAGAATCACTCCACTACAACTGCCCTCTTAAAAGTTTGCAATGACATCCAAACTGGCATGGAACAAGGAGCCCTAACTGGAGCTATTTTCCTTGATTTTGCTAAGGCCTTTGACACAGTAGACCACGACATTCTACTGCACAAACTCAAAAACTCAGGTATTGATGATCATTCTCTAAACTGGTTTCGATCGTATGTATCGGATCGCTCGCAATATGTGTCCATTTCTGACAGTGACTCCCTCCCTCTCCCAGTCACGTGTGCTGTTCCCCAGGGTTCCATTCTCGGCCCCCTACTATTTACATTATTTATAAATGATCTGCCTAATGTCTGCCAATCCTCAAATGTACACATGTACGAAGATGACACGGTAATCTATGCGAGCAAATCCAATCTACCGCAACTTGAGGCTTTGCTCCAAGACCAGTTTACAGAGGTAGAAAAGTGGATCGCAAAAAACAAACTCTTCCTGAACACTGACAAAACTGTCACAATGATCTCTGGAACAGTGCCTAAATTACACAATTCCCACCTATCCATCAAAACAAATTCAAATGGCACACTGACCACAGTCCACTCTTTCAAATACTTGGGTATGATATTAGACCCCAATCTATCTTTTGGCCTGCACATAGAAAAGCTTGCATCTAAACTTTATCCAAAATTAGGTGCTCTGTACAGAAACAAATCCTGCCTAAGCCCTACAGTAAAGGAAAAGATTGTACAGCAAATGCTGATGCCAATCATTGATTACGGGCATGTAGTATATGCTTCTGCATCGCAATCCCACATTAATAAACTCAACACATTGTATAACTCGTTCTGCCGATTTGTGCTACAATGTAATTACAAGACCCACCATTGTGACATGCTAAAAGAAAGAAACTGGCTGTCGCTGAAATCCAGACGCACCTTTCATCTTTCCAGCCTTGTTTTTAAGAGCTTTTCTGGGAAACTCCCACCCTCCCTGAACAAAATGCTTTCCCCAGCTGTTCCCACCTCCTATAAGCTCCGATCCAGTACATGCACTTTACTTAGTCTACCTCAATACAAAAAGAAAGCGTCCCGATCCTCCTTCTCCTACAGAGCACCGCAATTGTGGAACGACCTCCCGCACAATTTCAAATCTTCCCTAAGCCTAAAGTCATTTAAGAGATCCCTCTCTACATACCTCAAAACAGAATGCACGTGTCATGGTTGATTATATATTTCCTGCCTGTTCTATGTTCAATTTTGTATATATTGTGTATTAATATTGTTTTTGTATTTTGTTGTACCCTAATGTAACAATGCGATGATTTGTGGACCCAGGACATACTTGAAAACGAGAGAAATCTCAATGTATCTTTCCTGGTAAAATATTGTATAAATAAGTAAATAAATGATGCTGCAATATTTCTTACCATAATACTTTTTACTAGATTGAGCTACATATTAACTTAGGTATTAACCCCTTAAGGACACATGACGGAAATATTCCGTCATGATTCCCTTTTATTCCAGAAGTTGTGTCCTTAAGGCTGTTAAGTTGCATTTATTGTAACTTTGTTGCGAGTTCTCTGAGCTTAGCAGCTCTGTATCCCTCAGTATTTATCCATACATAGCTATAGGTCAAGCAGTCTGGTGTGCAGTGGTGTAT
Organism: Pelobates cultripes; assembly: GCA_933207985.1. NCBI lineage: Eukaryota > Metazoa > Chordata > Amphibia > Anura > Pelobatidae > Pelobates > Pelobates cultripes. The sequence continues at coordinate 121,039,725 of OW240921.1, read as the reverse complement.
CCTGGTTTTGTGCTGCCCTAGGCAGGACAAAACTCAGGCGCCCCCCTCCCCCCACGCCACCCCCACCCAACCCTTCCCCCCCCGCCCCACCTTCTAAATACACACACACAGTCAGACACAAACACACAGACAGTCAGACACAAACACACAAACACACAGTCAAACACACACAGTCAGACACAAACACACACACACAGTCAGACACAAACACACAAACACACACATGCACACAGTCAGACACAAACACACACACATGCACACAGACGCACACACACAGTCAGACACAAACACACACAGAATCACTCACATTAACACTTTTTTTTTTTAATTTAAACTCACCCCCCCCCAGCCTCCTTACCTTTGGGAATGCTGGGGGGGTCTCTCCCTGGTGGTCCAGTGGCTGCCGGCCGGGCTGGGTGGGCGGCGCTGGCTGCTGTGCGGGCGGCTGGCAAGGGAGCACTTCCTCTGAGCACTCTGCTCAGCTCCCTCGCGCGCCGCATAGTGAGGCTGGGAGCCGGAAGATTACGTGAGGCTAACTAGGAATTTGCCCTGGGCATTTGGGGGCGGCGTTTTTTGCCGCCCCCTGAAAAATGCCGTCCAAGGCAAATGCCTTGTTTGCCTCGCGGCTAATACGTCCCTGCTGGTGTGTGTAAACTCCCTTTTTTGAAATATATTGTTTGAGATGAAGATTTGTGATCTTTCTTATAATTCTCTCTATCCTTTCTGGAGATAAAGTAATTGTCTCCATGACAGTGTCTATTATGGTGTACTAAAAAAATGTAATTTTCTGGGATGGAACCATAGAGCTCTTTTCAATGTTTATCTTCCACCCATGTTCTAGAAGACAATCGATAGTCTGGGTATGTAGAGATACTGTATGATTGGATAAACCTATAATCAGGAAGTCGTCTAGATAATGGTAGATCTTGAAGGTTCTTTATTCGAAAAAAGGCGACCAGGGCAATAATGAAAATGTTCTTGGGGCCAGACTCAATCCAAATGGGAGACCCTTGAATTGGTAATGCTTCCCTGTAATCCAAAATATTAGGAACCTACATTGATTTTGTGGTTAGGGATCTGATAATATGCGTCCTTTAGATAGGTGGATGTCATCCACTCTCCAATCTTTATATTGGGCAGAATTGTAGCAATTGACTAAATCTTTGACGTTCTTGATTTCAATTTGTAATTCACATTCTTTAGGTCCAAATTGAGCTTACAATTTTCCCTGTGGTTTGGGAGCCAAAAAAACATAGATTAATGGCACCTGACGTGTTCTCTGTAAGGGGCTTCTATATCTTGGCTTTCCAGAAGATGTGAAATACAACTTTTCACGGCCCTTTCTTTTTAATCTTTTGATATCTGAAAATGACCGAAGAAATTCTGAGTAGGGAAGGTGTTGAATTTTATCCTATAGCCTTCTTTTAGAATCAATAGGACCCAGGTAACTAATGCTTTGGCTCATCCAGGACAGAAAAGATGACGTCTCCCTCCTATAACTCCTGGCTGGACCTGCAAACATTCCGAAATTCTTATTTGGTCTGGATCCTCTTTCTCAACATGTTTTGAATGCGCCGGTTTGATAATTTCTCCAATTAGAGCTTCTGGAATACTTCTGTCCTGGCCTATATGCTCTTTTCGAAAGGAATGATCTATTTTGTGTTTCCAAGTTGATTACTCAAATCTCTGCTTTTCTTGACGAAGAAATGCCTTTTTCCCCCATTAGCATAAATCTCCACAGGGAGGCTTTCGTAGCATAATTTGCTTCCCAAGAGTGTAGCCATAATGCTCTTCGTGATGCAATAGAAAGTGCCATGCTCTTTGCCACTATTTTGGCAATGTCCAAGGAAGCCTCAGAGGTTCTTTTTGCAAATTATTGCAGCATTAATGTTTGGAACAGTATTCTATGACTTGCAGTACTCTACAGCATTCGGATATATCTTGAATGCTTTGTTCTTTAGAGTAACTTTTCTCTCTGGTTTATTTCATTCTTCATTGATGATTTCCTTATTGGTAGAGTGTACGAGAAAAGTGGGTCTGTTTGCTTTGAGAACTGTCAGATTCCTTTGTATCCGATCTCACCTCTGGAATTCTTAAGAGGTCTCTTATAAGGTTTAATCAGTTTATCAACTGCTCTTGAATCCAGAGATCAAGAACATCCTATCTCCTCTTTTTCTTCTAATATGTCCTATATCATGTGTGAATTTTCATCAGAATCTGTAGAAATTGTCTCAATTCGGGGACATTTTGATGATACTCCTTTTTTTCCCCCAACTTATTTTTAGAGGCTCACCTACGCTTTCTGGACTTAGATCTTGAGACAGAGGGAGAAGCCATCTGACAAAAGAACAAGTACTTAAGAATGTAGGAAGAAAAAGCGCATAGAATGAGAGAGAAAATAAAAAGCTTACAAGAAAGAAAGTATTAAATGGCACCGAATGTTGAGGAAAGTCAGATCTGAGGCAGCTTACTGAAGATCCTTTGATATTTCGATATTTATACTTTAAATCAGAAACCAAATATTGAATCACAGCTTTGATACATTGTGATTCAGGTTGGATAAGACACAACCCCAGTTTAGCCCGGCTGTCGCTTTACTTCCATTTGAATCGACCACGGCAAGTTAGCGAAATGCGTAAGAATGCGTTTATTGCTGAAGACGACAGAACCGTCCTGGCTTACAGAAAACACAACACAATCACAAAGCTTTTAATTTTTTATTCATTTTACACCCAAAAAAAAACCAAACATTTTTAAAATGACCTTTTAGACATTTATAAAGCAATATACACACAGTGTTCAGATGTGAGTTATTGTGTCTGTAGACACATAGAAAACATGGGAGGTTTTCATGATGTGATTAATATTCATTACTGCATAATTAGTACAACTATCAGGGAAAAAACAAACTATTACAACATGGAGAAGTAATCATTGAAACCCTGAAAAAGCTCCCATCCCACATTATAAAGCTCCCATGCAGTAGTTGTAGGACAACAATCCTTTGTTTCGTATAGTTCCACCCCCTGCCCAACCTGTCACAGGTGGGTTTCATAGTAGATGGACAAGGTACGTCACACAGATGGACAATAAGAATGGGTGTCTTGGCCATTGTAAGCCACTGTGCGTGTGTCTCGTAACAGGGAGAAACATTCAAACATCGTTCCTTTAATGCAAAATAATGGAAAACTCAACTGGTTACTAAAAAGTGTAAAAGATTCTTTAATTTGGTCTATGTATATTGAATAGATTTATGCCTGATGCTTGTTTTTATTTTGTCACTATAGGGGTTTATTTACATTATGGGTATCTCTTCCAGGTAGTTCTGTTATTATACACTTTATTACACAAGTGAACGAACACAAAAATGTGCATGCAATGTGCATACGTACAGTGCAATTCAATAAGCAGCTATACAAAAATAAATCCTCTCTAAGTTACAGCAAAACAAATGCCTAAAGTCAGCTCTAAGTGGATATGACCCATCTATTTCATATCAATAGAATGTTTAAAGAGGTCTAGATTTCAGTTCTTAGATACCAATAAAGGATATCCCAATCAGTAGAATTCGTAACAGGGTTAATATCCACAATAAAAAAATTTTTGCGAGTGCATTGATTTAGACCGTTAGAGGTCTTTATTTATGTTTAGAGATCAATGTAAAATCCACTTTTACTAATAAAAATCATTGGAGGAGATGAGAAATTGCATCTCTATACAAATATTGGGAGAATCGGATTATACCACAGAGCTTGCGATTAATGTTAGCAACGAATTAAGGTGATCCAGAAATTAATGTAGTATGGGCTCAGATTTTAGATAATTGTTCATATGAAATTATAAAAACTATACAATTTGTAAACGTAAAATGATGTTAAGAGGAAATAAAGTAATTTTAAAGAAGTATTGATTCCTTATCTAGAACTTCCAGAATGTATAATTGATGGAAAATAATAGACAAGAAATTAGAAAGAATTTTTAAGATTATTAATATAAAACATAAAAAAATTAAATAAAGGAAATTTTTAGATCAGAATGACTTTAGAGAATAGTGTTAGTAATTTTCATAAAGAGGAAAATATTCTGCCTTAGGAGTCAAAGGAAATAATGCAAATAAAGTATGCCCCAATCAAGTAGGGGAAAACCATATAGATCGAGGATTTGTTCCTCTAAGAACTCATCGAAGGTCAATGGCAGAAAAAAAATACACAAAATTATTATTTAGAAAAATACAATACCCCCAGAACACCAAAGGGGGAGGTGAAGGGCTGGACTACTGTTACATATAAAAAGCAAAGACATATGGATAAAATTTTTTATATGTAACCTACCTATCCTCCCTATTACACAAGTATGTCCCGTCGAGGCCCCTGCGCTCTGCCGAGGACCTACGTCTATCCTCTGTCCATACTCCCACATCTGACGCTCACCTCCATGACTTCTCCAGAACTGCACCTTTTCTGTGGAACTCCCTTTCCCTCTCTGTTAGACTTTCACCCAGTCTCCACTCCCTCAAAAAAAAAAAAAAAAAAAAATTCTTTGAAAACTCCCTTTTTCAGGAAAGAATATCAATTAAACGGTTAGTGGGGTTTCATTCCCCTCCCCCCCATGACTCCTCTCCTGCAACGGTTGAAAATAACTTACTAAGTTCTAGCAGCCTATTTCATTACCCCAACTTATACACTTTGTGTTACTATGGCCTACAACCTTTAGCATGTAAGCTAATTGAAAAGGGCCCTCAATCCCTCTGTTACTGTCACTATACCCCACTCCCTCTAACATGTAAACTCACTGAGCAGGGCCCTCAATCCCTCTGTTACTGTGTCACTATACCCCCACTCCCTCTAACATGTAAACTCACTGAGCAGGCCCTCAATCCCTCTGTTACTGTGTCACTATACCCCACTCCCTCTAACATGTAAACTCACTGAGCAGGCCCTCAATCCCTCTGTTACTGTGTCACTATACCCCACTCCCTCTAACATGTAAGCTCACTGAGCAGGCCCTCAATCCCTCTGTTACTGTCACTATACCCTACTCCCTCTAGCATGTAAACTCATTGAGCAGGCCTTCAATCCCTCTGTTACTGTCACTATACCCCACTCCCTCTAACATGTAAACTCACTGAGCAGGCCCTCAATCCCTCTGTTACTGTCACTATACCCCATTCCCTCTAACATGTAAACTCACTGAGCAGGGCCCCCAACCTCTTTGTTCCTGTGCGTCCACTTGTCTGGGTTCAACTACGAGTGTTAGTCCACCCACTGTACAGCGCTACAGAATTTGCTGGCGCTATATAAATAAAATAATAACATAAAGCGGGACAACGAAAGCAGCCAGAAAATTTCTAGGTCCAGAACGAATGTATATACATGGTCAACATCTGATCGATCTAAAATTCTAATGAAGGATCATCTCTTAACCATCATAAAAGTCTAAATAATCAAGTAGAGGAGAATTTGTTACCATTACTTTAGTCAACATTTCAATGTTTCCACTTGGAAGAAATGCACATACGATAAAGCCGTCTAGCAATGTAACAATTAAGATTAGAAATACAATAAAAAAAAGAAACTGATTTAATATGATATAGAGCTTCAACAAAACTAAAAAAAAAAAAGAAAAAAAAGGCACAAATCGACAATGCCAACCAACTTTAGAAAATATGGATAACAAACGATTCTACAACAAGAGAATCAAACATCTGAATGTAATTTAAAATGCAGTCTGATACTTTACATATACATTATATATAACAAACTATCAATATTTGGAGCAGCCATTTTACTTATACAGCAGACAACATCTAAGGTAGCTTTGGTCATTACTACATTAGAAATAGCAGTGCTGATAACGTATGTAAAACGTTGATTGGTATATCACAAGTTATAAGTGTCGCACACAGCCCTTCAAAAGGTGCTCTATTAGAAAAATAAGATGGCTGCTGTCCATCCACGTTCATTCTTTAATATCTGGCATATTGAAATGAATATTGCCATCAAGAACATTAGGTAAAATATCTATATTAAAACTATGGTCAATATGAGGCACATTGGCCTGACTTATATTTCGGCTATAATGACAGAGCGATTGTTCCTAGGAGATTGATAAAATTGACAATTTGGTTGTACCAAGACATTCCCCAGGCGCGACACCTGTTCACAGAAGAAAAGATCAAATCCTTGACTAAGATGCTTAATGTAGACACCCCTAACTTCAAGCAATGCTTCAGATATAAACAGCTGACAGAATTCATCGCCTCTGTTCCACAGAGACCCCTTCTATCGAGGGACCTTAGCCCAATGGAGGCGATCTGTACAGACACTGATCCCCTGGAACATTGGATATCAACTATATATAATATGATCCTTACACAGCAGAGACCACCACACTTTATGTGGAAATGGGAGGAGGCCTTGGGTGAAACACTTACTACCACACAGTGGCACAAAATCTGTGATCTCACGCAACACTGCACAGTATCCAGTAAAACATAGGGGACTGCGGACAAATTGCTAACTTATTGGTATAGGACTCCCCAGTCAGTGCATGCAATGATACCAGCCATAGATGAGAGATGTTGGAGGTGTGGAGAAGAGGTGAGAGTATCATCCAAAGATTTTCAGATGACCCGCACCCTTAGAGATGTGAGAGACGGGACACAATGCTATGATGCAGCCCCCTTTTCATACCTGAAAATACTAAGCACCTTTAAACCCCACTCCCTTCTCCCCCCCCTTTTCCCTGTTATTTAACAACTTGTCACCTCCTTTGACCTTTTTAATGCCATGCTTCTTTGTAGCTGCCACTGGTGACTAAGATAGTGCCCCTCCCTCACATAGAGAGACAGACACATGCTGATACTACACAGACAACCCATCTGACTGATCACCAGGGCAAAAACCTAGCACAAGCATTGTTACTGAAATGCCGTACTTCTGACGTCATACAGTAAACGAGATATTTCTCAAGTAAATAACATGCTGGTAACCAACTCCATAAAAATTTAGACCTGCATGTCTCACATGTTGCTTAGATCAGTGTTTCCCAACCCAGTCCTCAAGGCACACCTACCAGTCCAGGATTTAGGGATTACCCAGTTGTATCTAAGGTGTTTTTTTTCTTCTTTGTAAAAACACCTTAGACACAACTGGGTAATCCCTATATCCTGGACTGGTAGGTGTGCCTTGAGGACTGGGTTGGGAAAAACTGGCTTAGATGTTCACGGAACCTGCAAGTTACACAGTTTCACATTTAACTGATACATACCTGTGTGTCTTGTACTTCTCTGTTATATGTTGTATTCAATATGAAAAATGTTTCTCAAAAAAAAAATGACAAGAGGATCTCTTGTTTAAATAAACCGATATTCACAAAAATACATTTGACAATTTGGGGCACAAATAAATTATATTTTGCAGGGGAAATCAATAATTCAGAATTCCATTATACATTTAAAAATTAAAGGATAATAGGGCAATATTTATACACAGGCTATTAACGTTCTGTTTCCTACAGTCAGGAGGTGCCATATTAGTGTGATGCTGTAGGGATGAGTAACATTCAGTGCATTAATCTGATTCTATCGACCCAACTCTGTTGCGTTGGTGCTAGAACCCTGAAAGACTTGGCTGTAAAGTAAATCATAATGGACGTCCCTTTTGGAATAAAAGCTATACACACGTTTAGCTTTGGAAAAAGTGGTCTCATCCTTTCCATCTACCAGTTTATAAACAGGCCCTATTGTATTATTTGCGCTGGACGTTTATTTTACAGAAATGAACCTGGGAGGAACGGAAAAATGGAAATTTCACATATTCTAAAGAATATCAGCTGGAAGGGACAAAAATAAATAAATTAAAAAATTGGAAATTCAAATATTCATAGAATTTAGCTTGTTGGAGCAGGGGCTTCTACTCTTGTAGCTGATGATATTTAACAAATAATTTAAATACAGAATATAACATTCTAGAATTGTAAAGCGCTGAGGAATATGCTGGCGCTATATAAATGATAAATATTCTATTGAAAGTCAGCTGGAAAGGTTGAAAATGAATGGGAATATTTTTTAAGAATATAAATGAGATTCTCAGTTTTCATAATTCGCTTTATCAATATTTAATGTGATACAACTTCACTTTAATTTAACTTTACTATAATTAACCTTTGTTCTAAGAAACCCAAATTCTTGAATTGCATACATTGGTTAATTTATAAAACTTGGGGGGATGGAGGGGAGGGGGAAATAAAATATTTGCTAGCCATAATTATTAATTTATCAGAATTTCTTTTCTGTAGCCCATTGTTCTGCAATGTGGTAAGACGACAAACTGATTTAACATTTTATTTATGAACCACAAATATTATAGGATTAACAACTTTGTTCACATATACTGAATGTCAGTGCTTTAAAAAATAATAAAATGCCTTATAGAGAGAACTTGAGAATCAAACTTTTTTGTAAGAAATTTCCACCATTTTTTTTTTTTTTTTTTTTACATAGTTCAACAATTCGGAATGGAGTGTTTAAAACCCTAAAAAAAAAAAAAAAAAATCACAATTATCAACAGCAACATTTTCACCGATCACACAGAAGACAAGATACAGCAAACATATAAAAATGTCAGATATGTGTTAGACTAAGAGTAAAATGTTCCACATACAGATTGTCCTCTTACAAAAACTTTCTTTTGGCCAAGCCAGTTTCAAAATGGTAGAAAGACAGGAGAAAGCTTGTTCAGGTTCAGAAGGCAGAGTCTTAAGACCTTAAGTGCTACTCAGACATCTAGTCCACCTGAGGAGCGTACGCATTTGACGAAGGACAACGAGAACATTGGTCTATTGCACAAAAGCCATATCACCCGTATTACACATACAGAAGATTCAAGAGAAATCCGCTGGTTTTTCAGATAGCTGCTTGTTATCTCCTGGCCTTTCTGGGGAGTATATTGGCAATGAGAAGTCCAATATTAAAGTCCTCAACTCACTTGATATAGTTATAGGTCCGAGGAGCCAGCAAGATCAGGCAGAACAAAAATCGGCTCAATAGTTCCTACCGATCGCCAGTGCAGTCACGAGGAGCGTGTCTTTTATAATCTCATGAAATCACAGATGGGCTATATGTCAATATCCCTAAAAAAAAATTATTTAAAAAAAAAAAAAAAAAAAATACCAAAAATGATTTTAAAAAATATGTATAAAAATCCAGAAGCCTTAAATCCTTCATAGTTTGGTTAAAGAGCCACTACAGGCCAGTGTTTACTTTGATCCAGTCTCTCATAGCAGTAACATTTGTATAGATGCCAGGTTTATTCCTACGGGCGCAGCCATCACCCCAGCTTACGACACCAGCCAGGTACATTTTATTATTACTTTCCAAACTGGACAGGGGTCCACCCGAGTCACCCTATAAAATGTAAGGAAAGACATGGTTACAATGTGCTGTGTATAAATGTAAAAACTTAAAAAAAACAAAAAAACTTTACACCACTATTTCAAAGTGACACTAGGCTACTCCCTGGAGGTAGGTAGCCTGGGCAGGGGTGGGAGGGGAGGGCGGAAGAAAGGAAGGGGAAACGTGTTAAGGCACCCGAGTTTTCTGTGGACTCTTAAGCAGGCTGTCAGCATCAGGCATGCCAGGACCAGGACCATGGGCAAACAGACAGCATGGTGTATGATACAATCTGCTAATGGATATAATTGTAAAATAGACCGCATAGTTATTACATATATAGTTTGAAAGTTTGTTTTTGCTTTTTTTTTTATGGTTTATTTTTACAAAGAATGAATTAGGCCATTTAAGATTAATATTTGGTTTAATTTTTTTGTCCTCCAGGAAAGCTGTACCATGGCACACAGGAAGGGCTAGGACGAAAAGCACCCCCTAGTTATAGTATCAAACTACCTGACAAGCGTCGATTCCTCCAGAGACAAAACCAGCGCAGATCATACGTTCCGTCAACTGGTTTTCAAGGAGCTGGTTACATTCATTATAGTTAATGATACGGATGTCCGCTTTCTGTAAGACAGATGCTCCAGTTCCTAAAAAGGAAACAATGATGAATACAGTGTCCTCCTCTTCATTTCTTCAACTCATGGCTTTTACCTTTCTTAAATGCCAATACCCCTGTCCCCTCATTATCCTCATCTTTTCACCACTGATACTTCGGTCTTTAAAGCTGCCGATGTCAATTCAATAGTAGTTTTAGTGACCCCCCCAATAACCAGGTGCCTTAAACCTCAGCCAGTCATTGCATGAGGATGCTGGGAGTTGACCTTTAATGGTTGGAGCGTTATGTAATTCTATTTTCTTTGTTGACATCAAGATTTTATCTTTGCATTTCTGGATTATTAACATAACAGCAGAATATGACTGGATCTACTGATTTTATAAGATTTAGATTTGAGGGATTACACATTCTGATCAGACCCCTTTCACATAGCAGTAAAGGATATGCTGTCCATTTGGATGTGTTGGGTTAATGGATGGGCACAGAGAGCCAAAACATGCAAAACGCCTCCTTACCCCCTTCAATTAGCGCTCCCCATCCTGTCACCCACAAACTTTTGCCAACAGGAAAAGTACGTGTGCTGTCTGGGATGCAGATCGGTTGGATAAAGTCCGTGTAGGTCACTGGGCTACTTAATTCCAACATGGCGATGTCATTATCGTAGGTATAGTCACTAAAACTTTTATGTGCCACAATGCGTTTTATTGAGCGCTGCACAACATTTTGGCTGGTGCGCTGGGCCTGGTTGTGGAGTCCCAGGTAAGCCGTCCATAAGGAGGGGTCAGAGTACCTGTAGATATAAACAAAGGGTATACACATAACTAAACTCGTTTAAAGCGGTTCCTGTGGACATTAAAACATGTTCTGTGATTTTGCACGCTCTAAAAAAAGACACTTGCCAACAAATTCTCCATGCTGTGTTGACTACACCCCTAAGAAATTACCCAGGTTTTATTAACCTATTTCTATATAAATGTTCTTAGCCCTTTTACTACCAACTTATCTGTAACAAAAGACAAAATATTGAATACCGGTTTTCTGTTTTAGGACATTCTTTTACATCTGTATGCTTAAATAGGACATTTAATGACTGGGAAAAGCTCAGATGAGTTACAAAATAATGTCATAAAGATCAGAAACCAATAATTTCTTTGATTTGCAAGCTATATAAATGATGAAAAACTACGTGTATAGGATATAACAGTGCTGCTACCAGTAAGTACACATTATTGGGAATGAATGTTCCACATATGGCCTTCTTTTATTTTTACAGAATGACCGTTAGAAATGGCTGCATACCGTATTCCTTGTAGGTCCTGAAAGCAGTGGGCAGCAGATAATAAAAGTGTGGGGGAAACCAGCGAGGCCCCACACGCGTGTCCGTCATTTCGGGCGTGTAGACTGACTTGCCAAGGGAACTCGCCAACATCTGCATTCACCCCACCCACAATCCTGGTTTTGCGGGAATATGGGCGCTTGCCACAGTCTGAAGGAGAGAGGAAAACCAAGACCGTTAATTATCTGAGGTTAATTAAACATAATGCAATGGTTTTGTGTGTCCACTAAACTTTTTATTTATTTTTTCAATATTGCCTAAGTTACATGTCTGTGTCTTAGAAACTGATACTCAACATTCTGCATGCTTTTAATCAGGAGAGAAAAAAAAAAAAACCTTAAAAAGAGCATTGGTGCAGGCATTTTTAATTTTGCAAACAGAAATATATATACACATACACACACACACACACACACACACACACACACACACACACACACACACACACACACACACACACACACACACACACACATTTATTAAATTAAAAGACCTGTTTTTATAAAACTTTAAAACAGAAAAGTTTAAAAGTTTTGGAGAAAATAATTAGATAAGATCCATGAAATCTACACAGTGCTCAAATGCGGTGTCTTAATGTGAGATGATAAAAGGCACAAACCAGTATTTAAATTATTGCTATATGGAACGGAATATAAACTTACAAATCAGTGTAACATCAGAGGGCTCCAGAGCAGTAAGGGGTAAATTTGGAGATTTGGCTCCTAATTCCAAACTAAACTTCACCCAACCGAATAAACTGAGCCGTTTTGGTGGATTCAGAATTTGGATTTCAGTTTGTGGTGCATACTGCTAGTATCTACTGCCACTTAACACCAATTCTGAACCACTAACATTCAGTTTGAGTGGTTCTTTTTGTTTTGTTTTTGTTTTTAGAGTCTCTAAAGCAATTTTTTCCTAATTTTATTGCTTTGGAAGTTTCCAACCAAATCCAAATTTCAACTGTTCACAAAAAATTTTGGAAATCAGAAATCAATCAATTCAAAAGAACCGGACATTTTGCTGAGCACAAGTCAAGTAAGGCGTTCAGTGTGAACAAAAATAAAATAAAAAAAAGTTTTAAAAATGGGAGAGGTCAAATGACCAGAGAATGGCACAACTTACTGCACATATTTGTGTCCTCATCTGAGCCATCTTGGCAATCCTGTACACCATCGCAATCTGGGTTGGTCTTTGTGATGCACTGATTGTTCTTGCATTTATAGGTAAACTTTGTACAGGTGTTGGGAGGGACTGAAACCAATGAAACAAAAAGTGAGAAAATGTGGAAACATTTATTGAATGATTAAATACGCTTCTAAAATAAATTTATATATTAGTATTATAAGTCAACATTTTATTTTATGTTATAAAAACTTAAATTATGCTTTAGTACGTACAATTCGTTCATTGTAAATAGAGATGCACAGAACTATAAACTATGCGACATCACTAATGTAACGAAATGACGGTTTCGACCTATATTATCCAGATAAATTCCATCACTATATTTAGTACATCTCAGTACGTGATCACCAACTTAACAGATGTACCTGTGCCACTTAGATTTATTATTACTACTGTAAAAGGTGACTTTTTAAAGCATGCTTCGTACCACTGCTGCAAAGATACCATGAGGTCTCTACACGCTGCAGACATGATAGGTACATTCTCTGTAGTGCAGGTCCACACACACACACACACACAATTTTCCATCCAAGTCCCATGTTCGTACAATTAAGCATTAATAAAATAAAAAAGGCTTTGGAGCCTGGAGGTATAAACACTCACCCTCTGGACAGCCAATCTCATCCGAGCCGTCTCCGCAGTTATCGGTTTTGTCACATTTCTGTGCCTCGGGGATACACTTTTTGTTCGTGCATTGAAAGTTATTATCAGGACATCCTGAAACAAAATTTTCAAAGAGGCCAGTGAGACTCTGGATGCCTTAAAAACAAAAATATCTCATATGCTAACCTCATATGATTTAATCTTAAAATCGATCAGAATCTTCTGTGTGGCCTCAATATGGCAGAAATAGAAGCTTGGAGGGGAAATGACAACCACATTTCCTGCAGGAAATTAGAGCCATATTGAGATGCACAGGAATTTAGCAATTTTTTAATTTATTTTTTTACACCTCTGTTTCATGATAAAAGGATGCATCACCCAGATATGGAATAAGACCCGTCGAAGCAGCAATGCATTGGACGCGCTCACTCTATAGCGAGAGTGCGTTCAGCATTGCACATCCAGACAGCTCAGGGATTTCGCAGCTTCTGCAATTGTAACATTTATTATTTATTTGAGTTAATCAGATGGATTACTGATATTAAGATTATAAATACAGAGTAAGTGTGACTAGCTTAATGGGTCAGCCAGAGAACGGATTCTATAATAAAGCCCTGGAACAGTCATCATTGGCAGACTAATAATATTATATACTGCAGAATTTAAACCAGGGGATTGGCAACCTTCTGTAGAATGCATATTTATTACAATCTCCCCTGATGCTTTGCCGCTTTATGGGAGTTTTAGTCCACCATACCTGGTGTGCCTACCCCTGATTAAGAAGATCCAGGTAAGTACAGATAGGCATCCCGCTGTAACATTGTGTCACGCTGTTATAAAAATTACAATAGAAATTACCACAATCCTTTTCATCGCTGCGGTCCCCACAATCGTCCACGCCATCACACAAGAAAAATTTTGGTTTGCAGATTTGGCTGTTCTTACAGCGGAATTGACTTGCAGAACAATCTAAAAAAAACAAACAAAAAAAAAAAAACATTTTTAAAGAGCTTCACTGGAATCCACAGAGTATCCAAAACTCAACTAGATATCGGGCAGGTGGTGTGAAATATAAATGTCATGTGAAAATGGAGACTGGATTGGAGTGCCAGACATTTTTTTAGGCTAAAATACAAAGTTGTATTCCTTACACGCTAGCACCCTCTTATTTCTTGCATTAACATAGCTCTCAAATATACCTTGCATTTCATACTTACTGCAATTAAGTTCATCGCTGAAATCGCTGCAGTCATTCCAGCCGTCACATTGCTGCGCCATGTTAATGCACCTGCGGTCTTTACACGTGAATTTGTCCGGACAAGCTGCATTTCATAAATTAAAAAGAAGTGGTTATAGTCCTTCCCCATACAGGAACAGTCAAACTACACAACATTTGAGATTAGACTTTCAAGAAATTACACCATTTTCCCACGATTCCATGTAACACCTTGAAAACTGTGTCCGCTTTCAAACTGCAGCAGTTTTTATCGTATAAAAAAGTAAGCCACGTCAAACAAAATCATCTCTGTAAAAGGAATATATTAGACTGTGCCAACACCTCCAAAGAGTCAGAGAAAGGACCATCCTAGGAGATGTTCTTTATGTAAAATGTGTCTCTGATTCAGCTGTTTGTTTTCTTTCGGTCCAAGTTTAAAACGTTTATTATCACCTGCGAGATCTCCGCTCCCTTAAAATGCATGCGCTGTGAGCTGGTGTCAGAGATGCAGTACATGAAGTAACAGACCCCAAGATTGTACAGTGTAGAACTGTTAAATATAGATCTTTTTATTTATTTATTTTAAAATATATTTCTAAAGGGTTTAACTTTTAAAGTTTTAAACGTTATTTTAAAGTATTGCAAAGCCCAATTATTTTCCGATCTGATTAGTCAGTGTGCACGGCTTGACTTCTATCAGTCTTCTGCGCATATCCAGCACACAATGTACTTTGGAATACTCACGGTTTTGAGAATCGTAGGAAAGATAATCGGCAGTAAATCCGGTGTCCGTTACAGACTGGTCCGAACGGAATCGAACCGTCATTTTATTGCTGTTGCTTGAAACAACAAATGGCTTTTTCTCCCCGCAGTACCTGAGGAAGGACAGTGATGGTCAAAGCGTCAAACATTATTGCAATTCAAAATAAAACCAGAAAACACCCTTTGCCTGTAGAATACAATGTTCACCAGTCTTTAAATGTCCGAACCCAAAGCCTACAGCAGATCTATGTGAATTGAGAAAAATCTGAGCTGGTATTTAGTGATTATAAGCCATAACACAGGTGTGTGTGTGTGTAGTACAACTTGCTGCTTTATTTAATATTTGCATTTTGAGTAATTCTAGATTAAAAGCTTGAAAACAAAATTTTTATGTTACTTTATAGAGACATTCTGAGTGTAGATACAGGCAGACATTGGTTGTCAAACTGAACTCACTTCTGATGATTGATTTCCACAAAATCTTTAGTGCAGGAATTTTCTGATGCGCCAGTCTCCAACAAGTAGAACATGTTAAAGCGGATTTTCACATATTTATCGCCAGGAACCTATGGAAAAGACGAAAAGTTACACAGAGTGCAAGAGACTCATGGTGCATGCGATATGGCTGCACCATCAAAACGAAGAGGATGGAATAGAGGGAATGGGAGGAAAAGCATAAAGGGGTCACTAAATTCTGTGAATATATCTAGCCGGTTTGGACATTTGTATTCAAAATAGCGATAGCAGTAAATAGCGTTAATATGTACCGACACGGTACTTATTATATACATCCCTGGAAATAAAGCTACCTACCTGGATATCCCAGATACACTCTCTGTTCGCCTGGTAATGAGCTGGGTAGAAGGGGCTAGTAATTACTCCTTCAGAATTACGAATAATACCCCCACACACTGCAAAACAAACAAGTAAATATTTATAAAACAAACTGCGGTAGCTGGGAGGAAGGATTTGTTAAGTCTAGATAGATAGATAGATAGATAGATAGTGTCAAGGCCACAGTCCTGGGTGAAACACAGAGCATCCACAAGTACATCACAAATATAGCTCCCACAGATGAACTGCTAAGGGAATGCCTGAGACTTCAACAGACAGAGGATGCAGAAAAAGAAGAGGTTCCTTAGCAAGACAAACCTCTCCATGGGGTGTACCACCAGCAGATTGTGAATGTGGCTCACATGATAAAATCCTACAGTGGTTGGAAAAGGCAGGACTGAAAGACAGCACTGAGGCACTAATCCTAGCAACACAGGAGCAGGCACTCAGCACCAGATCAATAGAAGCTGGAGTCTACCACACCAGGCAAGACCCAAGGTGCAGACTGTGCAAAGAGGCCTCTGAGACAGTCCAGCACCTAATAGCAGGATGCAAGAGGTTAGCAGGGACAGCATGTGTACCAAAACACCTGCACAGAATATGGATTGGACCGGCCTTAGTCCAGATAGGATATACCACAAAGGATAGTTGATAATGACAGGGCTAAGATCCTGTGAGACCTCAAGACAGACAAGCAAGTGGTGATAGACAAGTGGGACATCTGAGATTGCTGTCCAGAATAGTGCAGTTCTAGGAACAGTTAATATACTGCCCAGAACCCCCAAACTCCCAAGTCTCTGGTAGAGGACCCGAGAATGAGGAATAACCATGCCATCCAGGGGGGTGGAGGGGGGGGGAAGAGAAAGAGAGAGCGAGAGAAAGAGAGAGCGAGAGAAAGAGAGAGCGAGAGAAAGAGAGAGCGAGAGAAAGAGAGAGCGAGAGAAAGAGAGAGCGAGAGAAAGAGAGAGCGAGAGAAAGAGAGAGCGAGAGAAAGAGAGAGCGAGAGAGAGAGAGAGCGAGAGAGAGAGAGAGAGAGAGAGAGAGAGAGAGAGAGAGAGAGAGAGAGAGAGCCGGTGAGAAAGAGAGAGCAGAGAAAGAGGTTTCAAGAGAGAAGAGAGCGAGAGAAAGAGAGCGAGAGAAAGAGAGCGAGAGAAAGAGAGCGAGAGAAAGAGAGCGAGAGAGAGAGAGCGAGAGAGAGAGAGCGAGAGAAAGAGAGCGAGAGAAAGAGAGAGCGAGAGAAAGAGAGAGCGAGAGAAAGAGAGAGCGAGAAAGAGAGCGCGAGAAAGAGAGCGCGAGAAAGAGAGCGAGAAAGAGAGCGAGAAAGAGAGCGAGAAAGAGAGCGAGAAAGAGAGCGAAAGATTTTTTTTTATAAATTAGATATATATCGGGCATAATATATATACACATACATATACACACACCACACGTGTAGATAGGTAGATAGAGAGAGAGAGTTTTGCATCTATCGATCAGTAAGATTCCCCTGTATCCGTGAAACAGAGAGGAGTAATTTAGGATCTCCCTGTATACGTGGCACAGAGGCCTATTTAAGTATCTTACGTGTAGTCTGTGGGATCTGCCTGAATTGAGCCATGAATCCCGGCTGTCTCCCCTTGCTGTCTGTAACAAGTGTCACCAACATTACGTTCTGAGATGAAAAGAAGGTGAGGTTGTAGGAAGGAGGATAACTGCCACACAATCTGGGAACGAGAAGTAGTAATATTGTAAATACTGTAAAAAATGGACAATAAAAAGCCAACGCAAAATGCGTTGGCTGTAGGGGTTCATTGACTAAAATGTACTAAACACTTGATGTTTTTAACTACAGATAATATTTATCGATAGGTTATGCAGACATAGGTCAGGAGAGGAGATGTATAAATACTTTGTGTTTTAATAAACTATCGAAATAAATTCAAAAGAAAAAAGAAAACAAGATTGCAAGATGGACACACGTTTCACTTACGTCATCATACGTCGATTCTCTGCAATGCTCAGAGAGTCGTATAATTTAACATAATCCCCTGTTAGATCTTTACAAATGTCCATTTTGAAGGTTTTGAAGTGCAGACGGATCACATGTCCAGCGTCTGCACGTAGCGTCCACTGACATCGCATGTTTGGTGGGTACGGAGTGTTGGGAAAGCCGGGAGTTGAAAATTTTGTCACTTCACCAGGTTTGGCATGCAGAAAGTAACTACAACTGTCTAGAAAAGAAATTTAAAAAAAATAAAAGATTTATCCAACACAGAACCAGTGTGACTAGGGATCTGCAGCGGGACATCGTGAGAACCCCCCCCCCCCAAAAAAATTATATGAAACTAGAGGCAGCAGACACTGGCTCCAATATGCCAGAAGCATGGGATGTAATCCTATGTCTATATAAAGTCTCACACCATTCACAGGAATATAAAATGATATTTATATATACAGTTCAATTCCAGAGTTTAAGCTTCCATACATCAGGATAGTAATGCAACACACGCACATGGTCTTTCATGTGTTGTTACTTACATTCACTAAATTATAAATTAAGCTACACCCCGAAACACTGGATACATCATATTTAGATCACTTACAGCTTATTTCTGTATATACAATAGTTTATGTGCGTGTGTATTGGAGGGACTGTCATTGTACAGGTTAGCTTTTTGGGTTCCTTTATTATATTCATTCTATATCAAAAGACCTAAATGTAATAAGTTAAATTTAGTAATAATCCCAGCTCCCACATGTGGTCACTAAGGGTGCAGAGCTATCACATCATATCTCGATTCTCACTCAACACAAGAGTAATGGAATACCGATATTGAGGAGCTGACTGACTCAGTTTAATGAAAACATGGCGGTAACATGGGTAGGCGAGTGTGAGGGAGCAGATCATCGGGTCTCAGAGATTTCAATATTCCAAACATTTATATTGGGATGTAGACTAATTAATGCACCAGGCACAATGAAGACATTTGGTTAAAATTTTCCAGGGGCGTTAGAGTTCACATTCATATAAGATGCAAAAAACACTTACTGTTTCTGAAACTTCTTGCCAAGTTAGCATCAAGAGCTGGAGAGAGAGAGAGAGAGAGAGAGAGAGAGAGAGAGAGAATGTATAAATATATTCATTCTGCATAGACTACATTCACATCAAGAACATTTCTGATTCAGTAGACAGTCCTCATTTTCTGGGACTGGTTTTGAATGCGTGTTTTAAAAAAAGTATTGTAATTTATTCGGTAAAGCACGTTTACTAAAAACGGATCTCAAGTTCAGGAGCGAATCACTTACGATATGCTTCGAAGGAGTCGACAGACAGAATTTGCCGCATCCGCAGATTGACAGACTGGATCTTTAAATTGAGCACAGCATTATCCAAAACTTCTGCTTTATAAGATGGCACAGAGAACTCCGACAAGTAATACGCAATCACACTGCCTTCACTGCAAAAACAGAGCAGAAAAGGTTTGAGGAAAGAAAATCTAGCACTGGTTCAACTTCCCAGAGTAGATTATACAGTATAGATATACGCACACACGTCATGGGGAGAGATTTACATCTAGGTTACATATGTCTAGATGGTCTGTCTTACCTGAACGCAGTTACGTAAGATTCAGTGAAATGAGGGCCGATATCTTTCTGTCCTCTGTACAATTCCCCGAGCTACAATGAGAAGACAAGTCATTAGCATTGCTTGTAGGAATACACATACTAAAAATGTTAGAAAAGGGCTAGCAAAAACTATTTCAAATAAGAGATAAATGTTACTGTACCACATGTATCCAAAGAAAAAAGTGACAATACTTTTCCATACATGTGAGGTAAATTCCAGAAAGACATGCCAACCTCCTCCCCCCCACCCCCAAAAAATAAATAAATATATAATAAAAAATAACACACATCAATGACAGCACTTAGCACTACAGGGAGTGCAGAATTATTAGGCAAGTTGTATTTTTGAGGATTAATTTTATTATTGAACAACAACCATGTTCTCAATGAACCCAAAAAACTCATTAATATCAAAGCTGAATATTTTTGGAAGTAGTTTTTAGTTTGTTTTTAGTTATAGCTATGTTAGGGGGATATCTGTGTGTGCAGGTGACTATTACTGTGCATAATTATTAGGCAACTTAACAAAAAACAAATATATACCCATTTCAATTATTTATTATTACCAATGAAACCAATATAACATCTCAACATTCACAAATATACATTTCTGACATTCAAAAACAAAACAAAAACAAATCAGTGACCAATATAGCCACCTTTCTTTGCAAGGACACTCAAAAGCCTGCCATCCATGGATTCTGTCAGTGTTTTGATCTGTTCACCATCAACATTGCGTGCAGCAGCAACCACAGCCTCCCAGACACTGTTCAGAGAGGTGTACTGTTTTCCCTCCTTGTAAATCTCACATTTGATGATGGACCACAGGTTCTCAATGGGGTTCAGATCAGGTGAACAAGGAGGCCATGTCATTAGATTTTCTTCTTTTATACCCTTTCTTGCCAGCCACGCTGTGGAGTACTTGGACGCGTGTGATGGAGCATTGTCCTGCATGAAAATCATGTTTTTCTTGAAGGATGCAGACTTCTTCCTGTACCACTGCTTGAAGAAGGTGTCTTCCAGGAACTGGCAGTAGGACTGGGAGTTGAGCTTGACTCCATCCTCAACCCGAAAAGGCCCCACAAGCTCATCTTTGATGATACCAGCCCAAACCAGTACTCCACCTCCACCTTGCTGGCGTCTGAGTCGGACTGGAGCTCTCTGCCCTTTACCAATCCAGCCACGGGCCCATCCATCTGGCCCATCAAGACTCACTCTCATTTCATCAGTCCATAAAACCTTAGAAAAATCAGTCTTGAGATATTTCTTGGCCCAGTCTTGACGTTCCAGCTTGTGTGTCTTGTTCAGTGGTGGTCGTCTTTCAGCCTTTCTTACCTTGGCCATGTCTATGAGTATTGCACACCTTGTGCTTTTGGGTACTCCAGTGATGTTGCAGCTCTGAAATATGGCCAAACTGGTGGCAAGTGGCATCGTGGCAGCTGCACGCTTGACTTTTCTCAGTTCATGGGCAGTTATTTTGCGCCTTGGTTTTTCCACACGCTTCTTGCGACCCTGTTGACTATTTTGAATGAAACGCTTGATTGTTCGATGATCACGCTTCAGAAGCTTTGCAATTTTAAGAGTGCTGCATCCCTCTGCAAGATATCTCACTATTTTTGACTTTTCTGAGCCTGTCAAGTCCTTCTTTTGACCCATTTTGCCAAAGGAAAGGAAGTTGCCTAATAATTATGCACACCTGATATAGGGTGTTGATGTCATTAGACCACACCCCTTCTCATTACAGAGATGCACATCACCTAATATGCTTAATTGGTAGTAGGCTTTCGAGCCTACACAGCTTGGAGTAAGACAACATGCATAAAGAGGATGATGTGGTCAAAATACTCATTTGCCTAATAATTCTGCACTCCCTGTAGTAGGAATTAACCATTCCAATATTGAAGGGAGTAGAATCATTCCCTTCAGGCTTCTTGTAGTAAACACTGTTTTCAAATAAAATGCAGTGTTTACATTACAGCCTAGTGATAACTCCTCAGATGGCTGCTAGAGGTGCTTCATGGGACAGTGCTGCACAGTGTGACTGACATTAAGCGTCTCTACCCTCTGCAATCACCCTTCATTCAATGTATCTCTATCAGGAGATGCTGATTGGCCAGGGCTGTGTTTGGTTTGTGCTGGATCTGCCTTCTTGACAGTCTCTGCCAATCCAGTGCTTTCCTATAGAAAAGCATTGTGATTGGCTGACAGAATCACTTTTGATGAAGTCAGCAAAGCAGGCAGATTAGGAGAGGAGCAGACTGGAATAAATTTAAGATTTCACTATATTTAAGGAGGAATAAAAAGGGGGGGGGAGATCAGGTGGGCTACATAGTGGTTTTAACACTCTAGGGTCATAAATACCCGTTTAATGGAACACAAAGGGATAAGAAATCTCCTCCTTACACTGGCTGTTGTGCACATCAAGTTTATTAAGACTAACAGACTCCTTTCTTTGTAGTAATTAGTGTGAAAAGCCTGAAATTAAAATGCCTGCACCCCAGAATCCATTTTGCTGGAACCATTACCTGCAATTATCAAAGATAGGGGAGATATATATTTAAAGGAATTAAAACCCATGGCATTGTTCCCCATTGAGAAAAACAGAGAAAACTGTTGCTCTTTTTACCATATCCTTGACTTTATTTGCCAGTTGCTTAAATTCAGGCGTGGAGGAATTTTCATAGGCATCCACAAATACGTAATTATTGATCCTTACAGAACCGGTGTACACTTTCGGCACTCGAGCCATGCGATCTAAGAGCAACAATTGGGAGAGGAATAGAAACTCATTAAATAGCAGCATACCATCTCCTTGTCCATTTACTCTACAGGAAGGAAGGGTCACTAACACAGTGCTCTCCTGTGCGGATTTTGTGGAGTACAAATATTTGGAGGTACACGTTTTAACTTAATAAGTTACCATATAAAACAAATCTCTAATGTGCATTTCAAGATTATAAAATCAGTTTATTCTGGTAAAACGGTCTCAGAGTTAGAGTTTCGAACAAATGAATTAAAGGACCACTCTAGGCACCCAGACCACATCAGCTTAATGAGGTGGTCTGGGTGCCAGGTCCAGCTAGGGTTAACCCATTTTTTAATAAACATAGCAGTTTCAGAGAAACTGCTATGTTTATGAATGGGTTAAGCCTTCCCCTATTTCCTCTAGCGGCTGTCTCATTGACAGCCACTAGAAGCGCTTGCGTGCTTCTCACTGTGATTTTCACAGTGAAAGCACGCCAGCGTCCATAGGAAAGCATTATGAATGCTTTCCTATGTGACTGGCTGAATGCGCGCGCAGCTCTTGACGCGCGTGCGCATTCAGCCGACGGGGAGGAGAAGAGGAGGATCGGAGGAGGAGAGCTCCCCGCCCGGCGCTGGAAAAAGGTAAGTTTAAACCCCTTTCCCCCTTCCAGAGCCGGGCGGGAGGGTGGGGGCACCTTCAGGGCACTATAGTGCCAGGAAAACGAGTATGTTTTCCTGGCACTATAGTGGTCCTTTAATTCCACTTTAAGGTCTCTTCAATATTACTCACTATTACTATATTAATACCCAGTTGCGTAAAGGGACTAACCCCATTAAAACCAACCAATATATTGTGATATTATGGGTTCTGAGAGATCACATAAAAACCTTAAAAAATTTTCTTTAACAAACTGCTTGCATTAAATGAGAAGCATTGAGAGTATTTACTCAGCTTTAAAATGGGCCTTCTGGGTATTTATGAGGAAACTGGAGATGGCAATAAAAGTGCAAAGTCCAATAATTGCCCAATACCAGGCTGCATTGTGCAGAATTGGTGGGAGGGGGCCTACTGTTCTGCTTTAGTTAACGGATAAAGGTCTCAATTTATTAATTTTAAAAAAAACTTACATTTCACCACATAAAAATATTCACATATCAAAAAATATATAGTAAAAAAATTATATACACACACATATATACATACATATATATATATATATATACAAGAAAGTAGAAAATAGCACTCTAAGGACTTCAAAAAGGTATTGTGAAAAAATAACTTAGCTTTTATTCAGCAACTGCCACAATATTTCAACGTTTCAGTTCTATAGCAGAACTTTCGTCAGGATAAGGTGCATTGTAAAAACAACAAATAAATAGCAAAAGGATACATATTACATTAGTACCATACATTGTATACAGGTGGTGCTTACCCCTTTCCCAGTGTGGTTCCCCTAGAAACCGCCGAAAAAAACGCGGTTAGAAATGACCTTTGAAAGTATATTCTGCAGCTGGATCGGGTGCCGAGATTATCGGCTGGAACGTGGTTAGATTTGTTTGAAAGTTGCTATAGCAACCAGCCGCGAGTGTTCAGCCGGGCGGGGGAGTCCGAGAGACTCATAGTAAAAAAATAATCTATGTGCGATCGCAAAGAGGCTCTGATGCTCTCGTTGCAGACCATGGGGGGGAAAGGATGGGAGGCAGTTGTCCAGGGGCAGGACCGGTAAAAAAATGTGCCGATCTCTATTAGGGGGCTAAGCACGGAGAGACTCTATATTGAGAAGGGTGGGAGAAACCCATGGGGTATAACATGGGAAACTACATAGGTAGGAGGGGTCAGAAGCAGAATAAGTCCTGCTGTAATATTAGGGAAAAGGTAGAAAAAAAGCTAGCTCCAAAGTTGGTGCTGCATGATGAACATAGAGAAATATTTTAAGGATAGGGTCAAAAAATGCACAAGATGGATGTAAATGCTGAGTAATGAATATACACATAAGATCACTGCCCAGGTAACATAAAGCATAGGGAATCTAGACTGATTCTGCATGGTGTATTTAAATAGTAAATAGAGCCTAAGTGAGATGGGCAATATCTGATGGTGCTATGCATGTCTAAAAAAACTGTTATGTGGTGCCCAATAGAAATCCACTAGTTATATGAAGAGACATCATAGGTATGTGTATGTGTATGGGTATAGACTGATATGTCTGCAATGCAATGGAATAAACTTGACTACTCATGTATTGTGTCCATAATTGCAAGGGGGGTGTCCACATCATATGTGAAGCAACCATACCAATTCCAATAATTACATATATACATACATATTTATACAATGATGCTCAATAAAGAAAACAATGATTAATATAAAGTCTTAAGTATAGGGCCCTGTAGACAGTAAGGGAAAAAAAAGGGGAAAACAGGGGAAATAAACCCCCACTTGCCAGGGGACTTGATATGCATATAGACATGAAAAAGATAATAGCCAATATGAGTCCTATCATATAAGGTCTATAAAGTGCTGATCAAATAAAGATGCCCAGTGTATACTTTTCATTGAGTCCTTTAGGTTGTACTGTATCAAGTGTTCTGATCCAGTGTAACTCCCTCTGTAGTAAGAGCCTTTTTCGATCACCACCACGTATCGGTTGTGGGATATGGTCGATTGCCTGGAATTTCATAGTTGGAAGAGGATGGTTAAACTCCAAGAAATGTTTTGCCACCGGCTGTTCTGAGCTTTTATCTCTGTAGGCTACCCGTATACTGGAACGGTGATTACGTATTCTCTCCCGTAGTGGTAGATCGGTTTTCCCTACATACATTAAACCACAGGGGTACCCCAATTTGTATACCACAAAATCGCTTGTGCAGGTAAGTCTATGTCTTATGAGGTATTTTTTGCCTGTGTGAGGATGAGTAAAAGTTTTGCTAGGGATCATGTGGCTGCATGTTACGCAGCCTAAGCATCTGTAGCATCCCAGGTTCTGATGTGTATTTGATTGACTGTAGCAGTGTGTAGGATCGGTTTTAACCAGTAAGTCCCTCAGGTTACTTCCCCTCCGGTAGCACATCATTGGGCGCTGCTTAAATTGTACTGGTAGACTTGTGTCATTCTGTAACATTCTCCAGTTATGGTCCACCGACCGTTTGATATCATCTGATATGGTTGTATACGTAATAGGGAAAACCAGTCTGTCATTTTTAGCTGTGCTGTGTACCGGTACTTCAAAGCATCTGTCTAGTGCCTTTGTTAAGTCTCTTGAGTGGTAACCTCGTGACAGGAACTTGTCCCACTTAATTTGTAGTTGGAGCTGGGTGTTGACTATATTGGAGTTGTTACGTATCACTCTCATGAATTGTGACTGTGGGAGTGAGCGAATAAGATGTTTAGGATGGTGACTTTTAGCGTGAAGGAGAGTGTTCCTGTCTGTTGGTTTACTGAATAGCGTATATGCTATTTTATCGTCTTCCCGATATAAACAAACATCTAGGAAGTCAATCTGTTTGTCACTTGTAGTCATTGTCAGACGAACTGGTGTGTCCAGGCTGTTAATAGTGTTGAGCATTTCATCTGGGGTGGGTCCTACATTCTTCCAGATGATAAAAATGTCATCGATGAAGCGACGATAAAATAGTATACTGTCATGGAACGGTATGAGTATCTGTTCTTGCTCAAATATATACATGTAGCTATTGGCATACATCGGGGCCATAGCGGCTCCCATTGAAGTCCCCGCAATTTGTTTGTACCAGGTCTGTTCGAATCTAAAATAGTTTTGACTGAGTACCAGATGAAGAAGTTCCATTATGTACTAGATTGGTGGTCCTGTATATGATGTTGATGATGCCAATATCCTCCGCATGGCATTGATGCCCATATCATGTGGAATGATCGTGTATAGGCTTTTTACATCACATGTTATGAAAGTGATGTCAGGTTCCAATCCAGTGAACTGTTGCAGTGATTTGAGAAGACTTGGAGTATCTTTGATGCATGTGGGTAGTTCCTCAACAGGTTGCTTGAATAGGTGGTCCAGCCATTTGGCTATTGGTTCTAATGCCCCACCTATTGCTGAAACAATGGGTCTTCCTGGTGGTGATATGGGATCTTTATGTATTTTTGGCAGTGTGTAGATGACTGGCGTTCTTGGGTTTTTCTGTAGTAAAAAGTCATAAAGTTCTTGGGTGATAAAGGTGGCTTCCAAACCTCGTTGTAGAATGCATTGAATATTTGACATAATTAATGTAGTAGGATCAGCGGCAAGTTTAGAATATGTGTTTGAATCCCCAAGTTGTGTGAGGATTTCCCGTCTGTAGTCTGAGTAATTTAACAGTACTATCCCACCGCCTTTATCTGCTGGCCGAATGATGAGGCTGGGGTCCCTAGCTAGTGAAGTAATGCATTTTCGTTCTTCTTTTGTGATGTTGGTTTTCCGTGTGGTTGATTGATTAAGGTGTAATTGAGTTTCAAAGTTAAGAGATTTCAGGAACGTTTTGATAGTAGGTTGGTTGGGTAGAGGATCCCAGGTACTCTTGGCTTTAAACCTATTCTTCGGTAGGTTGGGTGTGCTCTGTTGTTTAAAGAATTCCTTAAGTCTTAACGTTCTCCCAAATTTATATATTTCTACTTCCTGGGTAAGTGGGTTGGGTTGAGTAGTGGGTACAAAGGAAAGACCTTTCATCAGGAGATTACTCTCTAGGGTCGTGAGGATAGATTGATGCTATCTCCGGCGTGGTGGTCTGCCTCTTGGCCCAGTGTATCCTACCCTTCTGTCCTCTTCTTGTAATGTGTCGTTTTCCTCGAACTCTTGTCTGGCACGTTGTCTCGTAGTCGTACCTGTTGATATACTTCCCTTATCTAAAAAAAAGGGGTGTTTGTTGTGTACTTTTTATCGGTTGAGGGTCTGAATCTGAGGTGGACTCCCCTGAGGTTCTGTCTATCGTGTATTGCCTTGGTCTCCTAATGGTTCTTCTATTTCGTGCGAAACGTGGGACCTCGTTCTGGCCACTTAACCACCGGTAGACTCTGTGTTCCGTATAGTCACTTTTGACTTTTTCTTGTTTTTCACGTTTGAATCGAATTAAGTCTGTTTTATAGTCTTTCACATTTTGTTCAAGTCTCAAGATGGTAGGGGCTGCTTCTGGCGAGGTCGGTAATAATGCTTCCCTTGCTTCAAGTTGAGTGATGCGTTGTCTTATCTTACTATGAAATTCCAGGCAATCGACCATATCCCACAACCGATACGTGGTGGTGACCGAAAAAGGCTCTTACTACAGAGGGAGTTACACTGGATCAGAACACTTGATACAGTACAACCTAAAGGACTCAATGAAAAGTATACACTGGGCATCTTTATTTGATCAGCACTTTATAGACCTTATATGATAGGACTCATATTGGCTATTATCTTTTTCATGTCTATATGCATATCAAGTCCCCTGGCAAGTGGGGGTTTATTTCCCCCTTTTTTTCCCTTTTTTTCCCTTACTGTCTACAGGGCCCTATACTTAAGACTTTATATTAATCATTGTTTTCTTTATTGAGCATCATTGTATAAATATGTATGTATATATGTAATTATTGGAATTGGTATGGTTGCTTCACATATGATGTGGACACCCCCCTTGCAATTATGGACACAATACATGAGTAGTCAAGTTTATTCCATTGCATTGCAGACATATCAGTCTATACCCATACACATACACATACCTATGATGTCTCTTCATATAACTAGTGGATTTCTATTGGGCACCACATAACAGTTTTTTTAGACATGCATAGCACCATCAGATATTGCCCATCTCACTTAGGCTCTATTTACTATTTAAATACACCATGCAGAATCAGTCTAGATTCCCTATGCTTTATGTTACCTGGGCAGTGATCTTATGTGTATATTCATTACTCAGCATTTACATCCATCTTGTGCATTTTTTGACCCTATCCTTAAAATATTTCTCTATGTTCATCATGCAGCACCAACTTTGGAGCTAGCTTTTTTTCTACCTTTTCCCTAATATTACAGCAGGACTTATTCTGCTTCTGACCCCTCCTACCTATGTAGTTTCCCATGTTATACCCCATGGGTTTCTCCCACCCTTCTCAATATAGAGTCTCTCCGTGCTTAGCCCCCTAATAGAGATCGGCACATTTTTTTACCGGTCCTGCCCTTGGACAACTGCCTCCCATCCTTTCCCCCCCATGGTCTGCAACGAGAGCATCAGAGCCTCTTTGCGATCGCACATAGATTATTTTTTTACTATGAGTCTCTCGGACTCCCCCGCCCGGCTGAACACTCGCGGCTGGTTGCTATAGCAACTTTCAAACAAATCTAACCACGTTCCAGCCGATAATCTCGGCACCCGATCCAGCTGCAGAATATACTTTCAAAGGTCATTTCTACCCGCGTTTTTTTCGGCGGTTTCTAGGGGAACCACACTGGGAAAGGGGTAAGCACCACCTGTATACAATGTATGGTACTAATGTAATATGTATCCTTTTGCTATTTATTTGTTGTTTTTACAATGCACCTTATCCTGACGAAAGTTCTGCTATAGAACTGAAACGTTGAAATATTGTGGCAGTTGCTGAATAAAAGCTAAGTTATTTTTTCACAATACCTTTTTGAAGTCCTTAGAGTGCTATTTTCTACTTTCCTGTATATATTACTTTGCTTGATCAGCACCGGGCTTTATGAGAATACAACTGGAGTGCAAGTATTTGGATATTTTATATATATATACACATATATATATATATATATATATATATACACATACATATATATACATACACATACACACATATATATATATATATACACACACACAGCGAAAATTATTAAATTGAGGCCAAACACTGAAAAGGTTTGTTTTAAAACTAAAGGATATTTAGTTTCTCTCTCATCGTTCAGTTTGTTTTTCCATTATCTTGCAGATTTAAGGGGTGTTAAAACACATTTTGTTTTCCTTCTTTTTTGTGTGATGGAAATACTTCATAAAAAAAAAAAAACAGATTCTGTATAAATATTTATACATGGAAATTACACCAAAGTACTTTGCACATCTAAAAAAGTACCACAAATAAAAGCAGTTTGCTTTCAGTTGTTAATATAATTAAATAAATAACTTCTAAAATTGATTGAATCTCTCTGATCTTGTAATTTAAAAATCTAAATGGCTTGTGGTTCCCTTTAGTAAGGGGCGTTACACACAGCTGTACGTAGCATTAAAGAGAGTCCACTGATTGGCGCAGGACGTACTCACATGCAAAGTGCCAAACGAGGAGACCTACAGCTAGCGAGATCACGGCGGCACCAATCACCACTCCGATGACAACGAATTTCCATCTTGGATCCCTCTTCTCCACCTTCTTGGTGTCGGTAGCTGGAAGAAACTCGACCGCTTCCTCGTACCCATTCATACTCTGAAAGGACAAACAGAACCGTGAGCCACTGCACCCAATACAGAGATACACAGCGAGCACTGCTCCAAGATTAGATCTCATTACTTCTCATTCATTATCTCAGAAAAAACACAGAGCAGAATAGAAAGTACAAGCGTTAAAAAAAAAAATTCAACATTTCCAAAACCATTATGTGAATCTGTACAAGCGATTGCCAAGTAGAAATGAAAGCAACCAGATAGACTTTGCTGAGCTGCGGAGATGAGGTCCGTTACTCTGTATCAAAGGACAAGGTGCGCAGAGTTCCAGGTTTGTCCTCCATCGCTGTATGTTGTGTTATTATAGCTAATGACTAAACCGAGTGAAGAGGTTCTAACATCAAATGGAAGCGATAAAATCCAGCCCAAAAACTGCTGACCCAGCAAGATCAGGCTGAAAACGGTTTGTGCCCATGTGTTGCTTGGCCATAGACTTTGTCTGGACTGCCCCTTCCATTCATAATAAAATAAACACTTCCTCATTCCCTCCCCCTTCATCCCATCATTGGGTCTGTCCAAGCCAAAAAAAAAGGTTCTGCGAGGAAGACACTATAATCCAATTTATAATAAAATAATTATTTTAATAGTGTTATATATTCATTTAGTACCTGAAATCAATATCGGGTTTACTTACTAAACTGTGAATTGCAGTCTATTGAAAACTGAGTTTTACAATTTCAGCTGAAATAGCAGCACAAGAATACCAACCCAGCTGGTTTCCCCAAACTTGTCTATTTTGTCCTAAATTTTTCATCTAGGTTTTGAATTTTATTCACAGCACTTTGTTTTAGAAAATAATTAACAAATAAAGGTTCAGAAATGGGGCATTTAACATGTTAGGATGTTTGGAGACTTATCTTTTAATTTTGGAAAGTTAGTGCTATACATACAGTCAGGAGTTCAGATCTATTTCCGCTTCCTAAAAGTTTTTTTTACACATTGTTGCAAAACTTTTAAATAAATATTTTGTGAGAACACGTAATGAACACGAAAGGTAAACTCCAGAATGACAGCATCGTGCTGATTCAGAAGGTGAGAGATGGAATAAACGTGGCGGGAGGGGGCCCGGTATCAGCGAGAGGTGACATGTAAGAAAGGTTTCAACCAAAACAGAGACTCACTTTTCATCTCCTCGAGTGAGCCATTCCACACCCTCCCACCTGTCACAATATGAATCATAACTAAAGAGAACGGAACAATATGCAGTAATAAACGTAATACACAGTAATTCGGCAATAACAATGTTTTAGAAAGTGTCTAGCATCCTCTATACACTATAGGCACCAAAACAACTTTAGCTTAATGAATCAGTTATTTTATTTATATAGCGCCAGCAAATTCCATAGCGCTGTACAATGGGATAGTGAATAGATCATGTCCCTGAAGCTTCACTACTCAATTCCCTGCCATTTAGGGGTTAAATCACTTTGGTTTCTGTTTATGCAGTCCTAGTCATACCTCCCCATCGGGAGTTCACTTTAGAAGTTTTTTTTAATCTCCTGTGAGGTGTGACAAAGAACTGAGCAGTGAGACCAAAGGGGTTTAATTTAGCTAAAGTGTTTTTATGACTAAAGTGTCCCTTTAATACTTAAAAGCCCAAGAAATTGGGGGAATTATTTTACAAATAGTTTTTTGGTTTTTTTTCCCATCAAACCGATTTTCTGGAATAATTCACTAAATAATTCTCTGCATTATAAATATATGGGTTACATAAATTAAAAAGAGAGTTCATCCATTAAATGGTTAACTGCAGGGAGTCAGAAATTGATTTATTTACTAAACTGGAGATAATGGAGAAATATAAATTACATTTTTTGTTTAAAATTTACTACAATTCCTTTGTCAATTCTTCGTCATTCCCAATTTGCTGAATATTATTTGCATAAATTGCTCACTTCAAAACAAAAGGTGTTGGAAAAGTTGTTTTCAGCGGTTTTACCAACTCAGCTGACCCAAACTTTTCCAAGTCTGTTTTAATTCATGACAATTAGTGGTTTACTGAATAAACCCTCAATGAGTTAAATATTACAGAAATCTTTGCAGCTTATCAGACATCCCGTACAAAATGGGATACAGCTGCGCCCAAGAAAGGAATAAATATAATGGTGTAGTAAAAGTTAAAAATGTACAGGACTGTGCGGATTAAATTGCACTCACAGAATATAATGGTATTGAAGGTGCCCTGGTATAAAATATTCATCCAAACTCCTCAACACAACTTGTTACGAAGACTGCTCAGGTCGAAACAAGGTATTCAAGCAAAAATATGCAGTGTAATGGCATTAAATTAAAAATAAACTAAAACCAAAAGGTCCTATGTGTTTCCTCCCTTGTGGATGCTGGGCGGGAGAGGCAGCCGCTCTCCCAGCTTGTCGAATACTGGACTACCGCTGAATCCTACTACAGCCTCGTCTCTCTCCCCTCTGGACCGGTGAGGGTGATCCCGGTCCAAACCCCAAAGGCTCCACTACAACGCTGTGCCCAAGTGACACTTACAAGCAGCACCAACCCTACCGCTACAATAGCGGTTGCCCCATGCGCGCCTGACCCATGTAGTGGGAGATGGGATGTTGATAAGGTGACCGCTCGCATGTGGACGCTGTGGTATATTAATAAACTCTATAAATGATGTACGCATACACATAAATCTGGTCTGTCTACTTTAACAAATATTTAATTAGAGACAAAACAACAACATACAAATAATGACACACAATCTAACTAACAATAACAACTAAATCTTATAAAGTCACCAGATCCCACTCACAGATCACCATTATAAAAATAAGCCTGTGTCTGCTCACATTTCTGCTCAGTAGCACAGCCAATAAGGAACAGGGAGGAATGGAAATAGAGGGAAGTGGTTCTCTCTTTCCTGACTTGTAAAGGTATTGAATTACCTAATCACCATACCAAAGAGTAAAGCTTATCCCCCTGTAAGAAACGCATACTTTAGCTTGGTCTCATGACCCCTGGTCACCATTCCACAGATGCGGCTCCTGATCTCAAGCTAAACCTCGTGTCTCACAGTCCTGCACATCCAGACGGGCCGGGAGGAGAGGAGCCCTTTTCTGATCAGACCGGTCCTGTACGCCAGCGCCCAGAGAGACACATCTTGGCGTATACCAAGAACAACCCCTCTGAATCCCTGATGCTGCGCCTACATGCTACCTGGATGGACGGAACGGCTCATGTCTCCAAGCCATGCGGTTTCTCAGGCTTACCCGTGAGCCATCATGCCTGCTTGGGCAGTTTATGGTGCGGGATTCTACTTGGCCCTTACAAGGCATAGGCTGAGCTGACTTCCTTTCCCTCCGCTGCCTCATTACTAGCGATTGGGCACATGCTTTGTTTTAATGCTTTATTTACTTTTTGCATTCTTATAGAATATAGTATATATTGCAGTTTACTCATATGTGACCTATTTACATATTTGAGTTCACATGGGGTTTTTCGGGGGGTAACTTCTCTGCCACGTCACATAAGCGTCTTGTATTCCTGTAATTTAAAAAATAAAAAAGTGCTGTATCTCAGACATGTCTTGTAAACTCTTGCTTCTCTCTTAAAGGACCACTCTAGGCACCCAGACCACTTCAGCTTAATGAAGTGGTCTGGGTGCCAGTTCCAGCTAGGGTTAACCCTTTTTTCTATAAACATAGCAGTTTCAGAGAAACTGCTATGTTTACGATAGGGTTAATCCAGCCTCTAGTGGCGCTTCCGCGCTTCTCACTGTGATTTTCACAGTGAGAAGACGCCAGCGTCCATAGGAAAGCATTATGAAAGCTTTCCTATGGACTGGCTGAAGGCACGCGCGGCTCCTGCCGCGCATGCACATTCAGCCGAGGAGGAGAGTCCCCGGCCCGGCGCTGGAGAAAGAGGCAAGTTTAACCCCTTCCTCACCCTAGAGCCCGGCGGGAGGGGGACCCTGAGGCACTATAGTGGTCCTTTAAGCCGATCACTGCATTGTCTCTGTCTTTATTTTTGTAGTGCATTGCAAGATACAAGTAAAGAATAATAATAATAAAAAAAAAAAAATTAACATAACATATATATATATATACACACACACACACACACACACACACACACACACACAGACACAGACACAGACTGCAATATCCCTTCCCGCAGAGTCCCTTCTTTTAAAATCGCTGTATCTTCTACCTCATTGGTCGGTCCCCCTGTGGCTGTATGAACCTCCTCAATTCAATTTCAACATTCTGCTTATAAAAAGTACAGTCAAGGCAGGTTCTATAGTTTGTGATTTGAACTTTGATGTAAAGCGAGATCCCTTTACTTGAACAGAGAGATATATATATATTTTATTTTTTATTTTAAATAATTTAAAAAATGTAGCTGGTGCCTGTAGTCTGCTAAAAATACACTATGGCATATTTTCTTATTCTTATTGTATTACTTCTGGAAACATGATCCGATGCGGTGTAGAATCTGTGCACCAGATTCCGTACTAGAAGACAAAATTAACTTTTATGGGCAATTATCAATTTAAAAAGCCGAGTCATTTCTGACTTTTAAAAAAAATTGTTATAAAAAAAAATTAAAATTAAAAAAACAAACAAACAAAAAAAAAAAAAAAACACACCCTCTTGCTTTGTTTGGTTTATAAAATTAAAAAGAAGTAACATTAACCCCGGAATAATATATGTCTTTATATACACACCCAAGTAATTCACCATTACAGGAAGTCACGGTCTTACTAACCTTAGAGGCTCATAAAGCATATGGTCATTGGCCACACAGTAGGAATTACAAAGTAATGAAAATGTTACTAATAAAAGCCCCGACATACTTTGCAGAGCTGTACAAAGGGTTAAGACAAGGGTAACAAATGATGAAGGATGCGGATTAGGCTTTCCTTTCTGGAATCCATTTTGTATGAAGTCCTACGGTTAGACCTGACCGCTACCATATAGGCAGACTCTACACACAATAACACATGCCATAAAACATCCCTGGTGTTCTAACCAGCTCAGCATTCCATTAGGAATTTTGAAATGATTGTATAGCTGTTGTATGTGTGACTTATATAAGGTACTTTTACCCTTCCCCTGTCCTGGGTTACGAAACAAAGGAAAGTTTCAAACGAGAGTTGGCACAGTCCGATGACACCTTCCTGTCCAATCAGAAATTTATTATTTTATAGATATCAAAGTTCAACTCATGTGACAAACTAATAAACACTTTTTCTGCATACCCAAGAACATATCTCATAAAAACATTTGTTAAAGTATTTGGCGGAGAAAAAAAAAAAATTAAATGGTGTGAAAACAAAACAAAACGCATCTTACAAAAAGAATCCAGCATTTCCTTTGGATCCCAGGAGCCCTTAACATAAAATGGAAGGGATGAGTTGGTTTCTCCCCTCAATGCTGACTCTGTACATATAAGTCAAGCAGAAATCACACAGGGACACTTTATAAAAGACGAAAGAATATGTCAGTTTTAGTGGGTAACAAAGGCGCTGATACAATGAGTCCAACCGCAGTCTCAGCGCATCACGAGTCATGGACAGAAAACTTTTAACTCTCGCCCTTTTTCTCCATATTCTAACGCCAGCCAATCTTTCCAAATAAATATTTTGCTTTGGAGAAACATTTGTCTTAAATTACATTAAAACGTGCCAACATAACCCAGCAAAGAAGTTACATTTTTCTTTTTTTTCTTTTTGGCAACCACGTACAGAGCAGCTTAAACAAATGATTAAACACGCTGCTGTGCGTCATGCAAACACGATCATTATAAGAGAGGTACAAACAATCTTCATTCCACAGCAACGATACTGTTGATTAATAAAGTGTTAGAGTACCAGAGTGGAGTATAATCAGAGAGACTGGAGCAGATTACAGGGGCTATAAATAAATCACAGTACTTTTGGAGGCCATTGAATGGGAGCCCCTTCAAGATATCCCTTGTCTGTCTCCCACCAAATCATTATATGAAAGTATGATCCTTTCTTGGATTGACCAGAGGGTAGAAGCTAAATAAAAACCTCACAGTAACAGGTTACTGATAAACAAATTAAAAAACAAACTCATTACATTGCATATTTTTATAATATATAACAAAAATTCTACTGATAATCAGTTACCGATTGTTGTTTCCCTATTGAACAAGTAGAACGAGACAAGATAATAAAAAAAATAGATAAAATGGATATAATGTCAAAATGTAATATTAAAAAAATAAATAAAAAAAAAATACTATTTTTGTATGCTTCATATGTTCTGAATCTTCCATGAGAGATACAGTCTGTAACGTGCATCCCCCTCAAATATTTCCAAGCTTTGGCTGCAGAAACATGGTGGCAGAAGTGTGATTTAATTTTCTTTGGCCAATATAATGACTTGTCACTGGACAAGAAGTTGCTGAACCTCCTTAGATAAATAACCTACATTATCAAAAATAAATTGACAAATTCTAATCCAAACAATTAAACAAACGAGTTGCTAAATGTTAGCATGTGAGCTGGTACAAAGGGCTTCCTATGGCTTCTTCATCAGTTAATCTGTGAAAACAAGCTTTGTGATTGTAGAATGTACTCAAAGTATCCAGAGCTGGAGAATGTTCTGCTGCTATACAGAAATAGATAAATAAAATAGTCAGCAATCTTACTAAACCGCATTATGAAAAATATATACTACAATACCAGGAGTAGGCAACCTTCAGCACTCCATGTGTTGTGGACTACATCTCCCATAATGCTGGCAAAATATCAGGGTAGATGTAGTCCACAATATCGTGCCAAAGATTGCCTACCGTAATCCAGACCTTAATTTGCTCTCTTTAGGTAGACTGGACACAAGATGCATCTGTGGGTGGAAGGATGAGGAGTAATACGAGGAAATACTGCTTTACCAGAAAGGTAGTAGATACCCAGAATAGCCTTCCCGTGAAGCAGTAAATGCCAAAATTGATATAGAAAGTGTAGTAGATGCATGGAATAGCCTTCCAGTGGAAGCAGTAAAGGCTAACGTTATAGAAAGAGTTACAATCATGCCGTACCATTGACACAGCCACAGGCCTAGTTTCGCTTCCTGATTGGGCAGAAAGCAAGGTGGCTAAAAACAGGTATTTTCATTTTAGTAAACTCTCTCGGCGAGTGACAGTGGGAAGGGTTTCAGTGAGTTAAAGGTAGAAGTCACGTCAGAACCTGGTAAAACCTGTTCTACAGCTTAATCGCCGGAGCAGGACGAGACTCATCCTCTAAACTCCACCAGGAATGTAACAGGAGGATGGGTAACAACTCAAAAACAAAAAACTGTGAAAGACACCACAATGTAACCCCACGTCACATAATGAAATAGAGAGAGGCTGGACATGATCCCCATGTTGTACTTCATTACGTCTAGTAATTCAAATTTAATACACATGTTGGGGGTTAATCCTTTTGTTACAAATCCCCAGAATTTTCCACTTCCTGAAGCATTCTCTGGCAGGCAGCAAAGCAGCCGACGCGGGTTAGCCAATCAGATATTCAGAATATTGTTTTCAATGGGTTTATCCCCAAACTCTGTGCACATGTCACTGAGGGCAGGGGGTGCAGTAACACATGGCAAACACGGATTCCTTAAATTCTCCACTCTAAGTTGTATAAATAGTAAAACATCAGTTTCTGCTCCCATAGGCCTACACCAAGACATCAACAAACGGCATCTCCTTCGCCCAATGTAACACTCAGCCATTAGAGAAACAGATTACTCCTAACATTAGAATATAAGGCTTTTGATAGAATTTCCATTGACGCTCTCCAATTCTTTTACTTTGAGTCCAAGCAATTAAACCACCTGGGCATTTTAGTGGCTGCTTATTTTGTGCATACTTAATAATTCTATCTTGCAAGATGTATCACCGGATTACAGATACAAAACAGAAAGAAATAAAACAAAACACACCACGATTAAAATCCACACATTTATGGTAAATGTTATGCCAGG
Organism: Pelobates cultripes; assembly: GCA_933207985.1. NCBI lineage: Eukaryota > Metazoa > Chordata > Amphibia > Anura > Pelobatidae > Pelobates > Pelobates cultripes. Next base: position 121,002,030 of record OW240921.1, on the reverse strand, counting down.
CTCCAGTTACATAGCAAGACATGGGAGTATTTACTTAGAAGCACCCACTTTAGTTGAGATTAAGAGAATTGCAGGAAGTAAACTTTTCCATTTCATTTTACTCAAGCAGATTGCATGATATGTTAACCCTTCAAATGTAAAAAAAAATCAATTTAAAAAATAAACAGCATAACATTTAATTCTTCAACATTATCTGCATTTTGAAACATAACGCTATGTAAAACAATGGGAAAAATGGCAAAGTATCTATTATAAATCGCCCTACAGTCCGACAAAGGCTCACACAAAAAACATTGTTAAATAGAGCTGCATCGTTTGTTACCGCAGTATTCAATTTCTTGTACTCATTCTACTCGCCCGTACCTGCATTTAAACATTTTATTTATTTATTTTGGTGTGGTGTTGGTGATAAAGGAATACTCTAAGCACTAACACTTTAGCTTAATAAAGCATTTAGGAGTTGAATCAGTTTGTTTATGCAGCCCTTGTCACACATCCCTGCATGCCAACCAACAGAGTAGGAGATAACTTCTAAAGTAAACACAATGTGTTGTAAGACTAAAGAGTGTTTTGTTTTTTTGTGGCAGCTGTACAGATGTCCTATATATTTTGTCTACTCAGAACCGGACCTGATGCGCTGGTTATAAAAAGTGGTAACTTAAAGGACCACTATAGGCACCCAGACCACTTCAGCTCAATGAAGTGGTCTGGGTGCCAGGTCCATCTAGAATTAACCCTTTCTGCTGTAAACATAGCAGTTTCAGAGAAACTGCTATGTTTACTTTAGGGCTAACCCAGCCTCTAGTTGCAGTCTCATTGACAGCCGCTAGAGGTGCTTCTGCGCTTCTCACTGTGATTTTCACAGTGATAAAATGCCAGCGTCCATAGGAAAGCATTGAGATGCTTTCCTATGGACTGGCTGAATGTGCGCGGCTCTTGCCCCGCATGCACATTCAGCCGATGACGTCCGGAGGAGAGTCCCCAGCGCTGAGGGAGCACGGCGCTGGAGAAAGGTAAGTGTTTAACCCCTTCCTCCAACTTCATGGGGGCCAAGAGGGTGGGGGCAACCTCAGGGCACTATAGTGGTCCTTTAAGGTAACGGATTAAATGAATAGTCTGTATATCAATAGGAAAACATTGGAATGCTCATTAATGTGTCAAATGAAGTCTCAAAGAGTTTGGACTGATAAATAATTAGCGCTGATTTTAAGCAGAAAAATAAAATCTATGCATAGATTCATTTTGTGAGGCGCTAACCTTGCGATGTTCTGTATTGATGTATTGTTCGTGTGAAATGAAGGGTGATCATAGATAAGTTGCTTTCAGTGGTGTTAACGTGGATTTAAATGGGCACGCAACTGCCCAAATACAAAATAAATAAAAATCACCGTTTAGTAGATATTCCCCAAAGGAAAACTTGCATGCATTTAATTAAAATTTTTTTTTTTAATTGGAGTTATATCTAAAAGCAGCTTGCAAAATTTGCAGATCTCGTCTGCAGTCTTCCCTTTTAACCTTGCCCAGACTTTCTGTGGCTGTCCAATCACAGACTTCTCATCTCAATTATAGTCTTTGCAAGGCAGGTGCTCTGGGCAATTGCTGCCTCTTGAGTTTAGCTCCACTGAGCTAAACAAACCAGGAAGTAACAGGACCGGTTGACTAAAGGGTTGTAACCAGGTTAATTTAAAAAAATTTCTAAAGATTTCTATTGAAATCTGCACGTTTTTTCAAGATGGGGAAAAAAAAAAATAGGACACGCTCTTAACACACGCTTTTCAGTAAGATAAAAGTGCCCCTTTAAGTAGCGCTGCATTCAATAGGCCATATTACAATGCAATGTTATGGTGTATAAACTTGTCATATTTGAAGTCTTTAATATTTTTATTTAATTTTTTACTACGTTGCCCAGAAAATGTAAACATGTTATTGTCATGTATGTTTTATACTGTAACTCCTTTGTGTGTAGACCCTTTAAAAGGCTACCATATTCTTACCATTTAAAATGAAAAAATGTAGGACATTCATGTGACAAATGGTAAGCACAGATAGTAAAAGTTAAAACCAGCTATTTTTGTGTGTAGACTGCTATCAAGGGTTACCCAAAACAGTCCGATTTTGTAAATTCATATCACTAAGTGTATAAAAAGTGTAACTATGCAGATGCCTTTTAGACCGGATGTAAATTTGCATTGAAGCTGATGCAATGATTGTGTAACGTACAGAATGTGTGTTTGATTTTTGGCAATAGCTGGATGGAATGTATATGAATGCAGTTTTCTAGACACACCACACATTATAAAAATGTCTGTATACAGACATTTACCAAATACCGCTTTAAACCTACAGGGAAATCATGAGGTAAATGTAAGCAACAAACCAGATATTTTTTCCTCCCTTTGTTTGTGAGTCTCTCAGCTTATCTGAAAGAATATTAAGCAGAAATGGGTGTATTTTTGTAATGATGATATTTCCACTGTCATCTTACAAATAGCCGTTTCTATAAAAAGAAAAAAGTATTAACTTGCAAATCTAGTTGTATGTTTACCCTGTCAGCCTCTGCGTAGAATGGAAGGAGTGGAATGTGATCTGACATGTACGAGGTGTGACTTCATCAAAGAATGCACACCAGGTATCGGGCAATTCATACAGCGAGAGCTTGCTCACTTTTCATGATCCGATACCATTTTATATCCTCAGTTCACTGTCTGTATTCATATATAGCCCCTGCCAGCTGCACTAGATGTTTTTTCCAAAGTGTGTGTGTGTGTGTGTGTGTGTGTGTGTGTGTGTGTGCGCGCGCACGCGCACGCACGTTTTCTTAATTGGCCAGAGGGCTGGCGATATTTGAATGCCTTTTTGACACTTAGCTGTTAACAGGTGGCACAATGCTCAGGTTCAGCATTTGTTTTAGTGCAGAGACGAGAGCACTACAGGATACCTCGCCCTGTACAATGTTACTGCAGGTAGGTAGGGCTTCATTACCCCGGAATACTGAGGGAGAGGTACCCCGGTTATTAGCTGTATATACTGTGTGTCTGTGCGGATATATCCAATAAGCAGACGGTCTGCCCGTGTACAGCTTTCCTCAGGGATCCTTCTGATCGTTACATCACATTAAAGGGACACTATAGTCACCAGAACTACAGCTTATTGTATTTGTTCTGACAAGTATAAATCATTCCCTGCAGGCATTTTAATGTAAACACTGTTTGTTTCAGAGAAAATGCAGTGTTTACATTATAGCCTAGCGGTACCTTCACTGGCCACTCTGCATATGTCTACTAGAGGTGCTTCCTGGGGCAGTGCTGCACACTGTGACTGACATTCACTGTATCCACCCTCTGCATGGACACACTAAACTTTGCTCATAGAGATGCATTGATTCAATTCAAATGCTGATTGGCCAAGGTTGTGTTTGGCTCCACCCCCGGCACACCTCCATGGCTGAGAACATCAGAATTGACAATCTCAGCCAATCCAATGCTTTCCTGTGGGAATGACAGGGGGCTAGATAGTGTTGTTAACACTATTGGGTAAGGAATACAGGTTTGTGACCCTATAGTGTTCCTTTAATACATTCTCCTGGTTCATTGGAGTGTCTGGTGTCTACCTCACCAAAACAACGCACAGACACCTACTCACATCACTGTCAGCCATATCAACTACTTCATATTTTGCCCTCGCATGCACAGTAAGTTTCAATGCATCAATCAATGCAGCAGACTGTAATAGTTAAAACCAATGCAGTAGGGGGGGAGAGGGGAGTAGCTAGCGCTTCGACATAGAGATGTCGCAGTTACTCAGAGAACTGGCATTCTAAGCAAATTACTGACTAGAAACAGCACTTAAGGAAAAAATTTATTATTTTAGAAAAACCAAGACAGCGAAAAGTAACGCTTACACTAAATCCCCCAATATCAAGAAATGCAGAACACAATTTAACATGAAACTCACAATTCCCACCAAAATTCCAAAGTTAATGAAGAAATCTCAATGCATTGTTGGCCTTCACAAAAATAAGTAGCTTTGCCCCGCAAGGTGCTGAAAGTATAGAATGTCTTGTTATTGTGCCGTTAGTGTGTTTTACTCAATAAACAAAAATGGGGGGGGAAACCCTGAACTGCGAACATAATATAATTCTTCTAATTATAACGTTATGATATAATCAGCTCCTAGTAGAAGTAATAAAAGCAAAGTAAAATATTAGGAACATTCCACCAGTTGCCACGGTAACTACTTTACTCTTAGAATGTTTCCCCAGATTCTAACCATTCTAGATACAATTCTAGAAATGTTTCTCTACTTTGATGCAGGTTGGCAACATTACAGCAGAACTGCAGAATGTCTCAACATCCTCAGCATTTAAACTACCAACGGTAGCGGGATTCACAGATTGGATTAAAATCTGTGTCTGTTATCCATGCGGGATTTAGGATTAAAGGATGGGACCTTTTTATATACCATATATTAGCAATTTCACATCCGTGAACCAAGCAAAAGATTTTCCCTCTCGTACCTTGTTCATTGGTAATTGACAAATACAAGTATCATGCCAATAAGGTATTAAACTATACACCCAGCCCGCTTTAGCAGCTCAAGGACCTGTGCCCATCCATTATGTCTTTCGCCAAGTTAAAAAAAAAAAAAAAAAAATTATACACACACACACACACACACACACACACCCCCACAATAACAATAAATTATTATTGGCAGTTTGTGATTCTGCATATTATTCACTTATATTTTATAATCCAATACCGTGTTTCAGAGTTTGTAAAAGTGTTAATAATGGTTCTCAACCAGATTGTGCAGTTACCAAGGTGATATCACTCCGTACTGAATTCACCAAAATTCCAAACCATCGCCTGTAATATTTTACTGACACATATATAGTAGAGCGAATGATTAATTGTGACCTCATTACCCCGATGCCTTCGCATGGCCTTAATAACCGCCTATGACTTAACAGGAAACATCTGAACTGCTGTCAAATGACTCAATTAGCCATAAACAGAGTCATAAACTCACCGGACCAGATCTGTGGCTTAAACATAGAGCCAATAGGCTGAGTTATTCAGTAAACCACAATTTACCAGAGGGCTGAAGATTTTAGGCAAAAACAGCCAATCGGGACAATTCTTTAAATTCTGTTTCTTTGGAGATTTTCATTTGCCTTTATTACATGACTAAAAAAATACAAAATCTGTTACACGTCCAAAAATGGATTTCTTTGTAGGATGGGAAGAGACAGAGCTCAAGGGCACTTTCTGATAATTTGTGACGTGTGCGAGTAGTTTCATTCATTGTATCTCAATAAATAAAATGTGTTCACCCCAAACTATCAGTGCAGCCTCTGTACAAAGCTCCCATAGAAAACCTGTCTGAGAATTAGACATTTCCAGATAGTCTGACTTGGTGGTAAAGTGGGAGGAGTTCCCCCCAATATTATAAAAAAAATTGTATTGAAAAATGATAATAGTTGGATGCATTTCTGCCTGATGCATTGTTACCCTCAAGGTTCCTGAAGGATTTCAGATGATTTGGGAAACTGATTCTAGAACACATTCGGTAACCTTTGGCACTCCAGATGCTTTTGCGAGTATTATGGCTGAAAGCATTATGGGACATGTGGTCCACAACATCTGGAGTGCCAAAGGTTGCCTACCCCCGGTCTAGATGTAGTATACTAGAAGCGCCATCTGTTTGACAACAACAAGGTTATTTACCAAAGTGGGTTCTCAAAGTGTATTTCAAAGTTACCAAACAACCCAAACGACACAGTTTTTTTACCGTTTAGTTATTATGTCCATACATTACTAACTCACTTTGAATTCTCACTTTGGTGAATAACCGTGCAAACCTATAAAACAGAGAATCTTTCCTCCTTTACATTTGTAATAAATGTGGCCAACACAACGATTTATTCACTAAACATTAGATTGGAGAGAATAGAATGTGGAATTCTAAAACAAAAGGCTGAAGCGGCTGATTTGCAAAAATGTTCCAATTCGGCAAACGTCACGGACAATTTTAGTCTAAATTTTACAGTTTGGTTCAGATCTCACAATTCAGTGTTCAGGGAAACCGTGTTTGCAGCTTAGACACAGTTTGTAGTTTGCAATTAAATGCACAATATGTATCATGTTTTTGTCAAAACTTCCCTTTAGCATTGATTGAAAGGATAAATAGCTTGCAGGAGGTTTGCTGTCTAATTTGCTGAATATTTACAACATTTAAACTAGGAGTGTTAACGTCCAAACAGAAAACACTCAAGTCAACGAAAACAAGAAAAAAAAAAAAAAAATCATCTAATATTTTCTGTCTCAAAACCGTAATATAGTCTAATATTAAGAGATTTAGAAGAGAAGGCAACTGACTAAATATAGAACATTTAATCTCTTCCAAATGCAGAAATAGAAACAAAAAAGCAAACCACGGACTATGCATTGGCTGATACTTCGCCACCAACCGTGCTTGTTCAGTAGCATCATGGAAGAATGACATTAAACTGCAGACTATTTGAGTCAATCTAGGCACCATAACCACTACAGCACCGACAGTTCCTACTTGCGCATTACTGATATCAATTCCTCCTCTGTTTAGACTAAAATCATTGGATGAAGAAATCAGCGGACGCTCTCAGCCAATGAGTTTTGTCTAAATAGTGACAACATATATTATAGATTATATTATTACATATTGCGGAAGGGGATCTTCTGCTTTGGATATAACATAATAGGGGGGCCTGGATGGTGGCATGAGTCAAACTGTTTGATAAAGGTTTTAGTACTTACCATGAGATGGCACCAGGGATATCCTGGCACCATAGCCATTACAGAGTGCTACAGTGGCTGTAAAGCGCTGCTGACCATGTAAATAATAATAATAATAATAATAATAATAATAATAATAATTAGGCAGAAAATACAAGAGAATCAATTTCATCTGTAAAATGACAATACTTTTTGCAATAACAGCAGGACTTAGAGAGCAGAGAACAGATATAGACTCCGTATGCTGCCCTTCAGTAATCTCCACTATGGGCTCAGACGAGTGTTAGCTCACATGCGCCATTACAGAGGGGAACCTCTCCTAACAGCATATCAGATTCATCTCCCCCTCAACAGAAACTCAGAGCTGACACGCAGGCAGACCCCTAATGGCAATATGTATGGCTAGCTGACCCAGCCAGTGCAAGAGAGACGCATACATCAGGCATTTCATGTCATAACTACGTCAAAGAGAAAAGAGCATAGTGTGACGGAACGTGATGTCATAACGAAGTCTATCAGACAGTGTCAGAGAGAACAATTTCTTATCTCACACTGTATGAGCCAAATAACCAGCAAATGTATACATCAAAGGACACCCTGTTTGTAGTATTTTGACACTGGCCTTGAGATAGTAATGCATTTTATACAGGGGAACTTGGCACAGTAACCAACGTCAATAACATTTCTTTTGGCATACAACCCCCCCCCCCCCCACCCCCATCCAGTATAGCAATTTGATCTATACACAGGCTAGTGTTTTGTATTGCTCAGATCCCAGAAATTGTTTCACTTTAACCCTATATTAAATGGAAAGTAATACGCCAGAACACAAATTTCACAATTAAAAAAAATAAATAAAAATGAGCCAATGAATTCTGTTAACCCATTTCCTGCCGTTAAACAGATTGCAAAACACATGAAAACCCAAAAAGCCAATAATTAGAAACCGGATGAAGTTAATCATCATCCTCTTGTTTTATGTCCTGTATAAGGTAACTCAGTCTTATACAAAGTACATCAACAATCAGCCTGACCGCTCAGGAACAATGCAGAGGTTAAATGATGTATATGTTGGTGGCTGGTCACATCTCACACTAGGGGCATGCAGTGCAGATACTCCATACTAATCTAGTAAGCAGCAGATTGCTGGAAGAAGCTAGACTTTGGCCTCAAACCGGATTCGGGGTTTCTACAGGAAAACATTATTCTGTTACACAATATCCATATCTATACAGGCAGCACATGTGAAGGTACACAATAACACACAGGATTAGTGTAATCACCCCAGGGGTTAACTAGCCATATCAAGCTGTATGCTCTGATAGATAATAACATTAACCCTGTCCTGACCAGAGGCTGCTTTTACCCAAAGGCCAAGTTGTAGGAATGTTACAGGTTTCAAACAATTCTAGTCAACAAAGTGTCTAATGGATAATAAACCAGATTAACAACAGAGAACTGGTGACAGGTAACCCAGTAATAACACAGGTAACCAATATAATACACAGACAGACAGACAGACAGACAGATCCCACATCCAGGTAGGTTAGAGACTTACCTGGGGTCTGTGACTGTATCTGGGGTTAGAATCCATGTCCTTCATGTTACCCTGAGCCTGGGTTTTGTATAAAGCTCACTGACTCCCTATTAGAGACTGACTGCTACTTCCTGTCTCAGCAGACTGTCTCTGGATGAGTTTCACTTGAAACCAGTCAGTCACTCCCACTCCATACAATGTCCTGGGCTTGCAGCCCCCTGAGGCTCACACTGAGGGTCTCTGGGACTCAGACTCTGCTAGTTTGGGATATTTTCTGTGTCTCCTCACCCTGTCAGCTCTCTATCCTGAGTGTGAGTTTCAAGGTGTGTCCTGGCCTCTTCCCACGAGACCTGCAGAGTCCCTCCCCCTCTGCTTACCTACAGACAGGTGAGGCCAGGGGAGGAGGGAGGAGGAGGGGGGTCACATTGAAACTGGATTCCCCTCCTCCCATTACCAGTCCCTGCCCACATGTGGCTCAGGCAGGTTACCAAAAAAGCTTAAAGCAGAAAATGGAAGGAAATGAACTGACATGAGAAGTGAATAGTGTCTGCCAAGCTGTGCCAACCACACCAAGCCCCATTCTCAAATAAAACACTGATATCAGGGGAAGGGCTTGGTCACAGCTTTATTAACCATTTATATTAAACAACTATTAACGTCCAGAGCCGGCTGAACAGGCCGGACGCAGGCAGGTATTATTCGATTCGCAATGGTCGTCCCCAAGCTAACCCTTTAATCGAGGCGCTGGCCAGGGAACATTCCGCTGCTGTGACAATAACTGCAAAAGAAAACACAAACACCACAACCAGAGAAATGAAAGGAGGGCAGTGATATGCTGCAACAATTTAAACAATTTCTAAAACATCCAAATACCTATAACCGCCTTGTGCAACCGTCCGTGGCCCGTATCACCTAAACGGTGCACTGCGCTTCCTTTTTATTGCACACTGTGTATGTAGGGGAGTGCGAACCCAGACTTTGTAAGACTCAGACTTCGAATTCTAGTAAACAAAAACAAACACCTTGTTATATTGGTATTTTTATATTTAACCCCTTAAGGACTGGACTGTTTTTGCGATGTTGTACATTTGCGACCAGGCATATTTTTACACTTTTGTGGTGTTTGTGTTTGGCTGTAATTTTCCGCTTTCTCATTTACTGTTCCCATACAAATTATATATTGTTTTTTTCAGGACAAAAGGGGCTTTATTTACATACCATTATTTATATAATCTCATGTATTTTAATTTAAAAAAAATAAAAAAATATGATGAAAAATTGAAAAAAATACATGTTTTTTGACTTTTACTTGAAAAATCTTTTACTCATCTACAAAAGCGAATGAAAAAAACTGCTAAATAGATTCAAAATTTTGTCCTGAGTTTAAAAATACACAGTGTTTACGTGCTTTTTTGCTTTTTTTTGCATGTTATAGGGCTATAGGTACAAGTAGGATATTGCGGTTTCAAAACATACATTTTAAAAATTTATCAATAGTGACATTGTAACACTATTATCTGTCATAAATCTCTGAATAACACCCCACATGTACATATTTTTTTTAAAGTAGACAACCCAGGGTATTCAATATGGGGTATGTCCAGTCTTTTTTAGTAGCCACTTAGTTGAAAACACTGGCCAAAGTAAGCATTCATATTTGCTTGTGTGTGAAAAAAGTAAAAAAACTAAATTGAACGCTAATTTTGGCCAGTGTTTGTGACCAAGTGGTTACTAAAAAAGACTGGACATACCCCATTTGCAATACCTTGGGTTGTCTTCTTTTGCAAATGGTATGCCATCATGGGGGTAATTCTCATTCCTGGGCTACCATACGCTCTCAAAGGCAACGTAACCAACCTGGCCATTTTCAATCTAAAAATATTTGACCCAAATATTTGACCTTGTAACTTTCAAAAATGCTATAAAACCTGTACATTGGGGGTACTGTTTTACTCGGGAGACATCGCTGAACACAAATACTAGTGTTTAAAAACTGGAAAACATATCACAACAATTATATCATCAGTAAAAGTGCTGTTTGTGTGTGAAAAATGCAAAAAAAGTCTCTTTCACTGACAATATCATCACTGTGATATGTTTTACTGTTTTGAATCACTAATATTTGTGTTCAGCGAAGTCTCCCGAGTAAAACAGTACCCCCCATGTACAGGTTTTAGGGTGTCGTAGAACGTTACAGGCAGGGGTCAAGTCCTGGGGAAAAAAGTGTGGGAACTCAAGATTCCCGCCGCCTCCCCCCCCCCTTTAAAAAAAAAATTTACACTCCTATGCATATAGTGCAGTGCAGGGTGTGTATAATTAATGTAGTGTGTTTGTAGTGAATGCAGAGTGTGTATAATGAATGCAGTGTGTTTTTAGTGAGTGCAGAGTGTGTACACTGAATGCAGTGTATGTAGTGTGTTTGTAGTGAATGCAGAGTGTGTATAGTGAATGTAGTGTGTAGTGAGTGCAGAATGTGCATAATAAATGCAGAGTGTGTATAGTGAATGCAGAGGGTGTATAGTGAATGTAGTGTGTTTGTAATGAGTGAAGAGTGTGTATAATGAATGCAGTGTGTGCGTGTGCGCGCTGGATGACGTGTGTGTGAGTGCTGGATGATGTGTGTGTGTGTGTGCTGGATGATGTGTGTGCGAGTGCTGGATGATGTGTGTGTGTGTGCTGGATGATGTGTGTGTGTGTGTGCTGGATGATGTGTGTGTGTGCTGGATTATGTGTGTGTGTGTGTGCTGGATTATGTGTGTGTGTGTGCTGGATTATGTGTGTGAGTGCTGGATTATGTGTGT
>OW240921.1:120787692-120990816 GCA_933207985.1 Pelobates cultripes | reverse complement strand
TTAACTTTATTTTATTTTTTTAATTTTACACTAGCAGGGAGACTGCCTGTCAGCACAGGCAGTCCTCCTGCAGGCAGACACATGGACACCTATTGTGACCATGTGATCGCTGTGTTGAGCGATCACATGGCCACAGGGGTCCTAATTCAGTGTGGGGAGACTGTCTGGGCTGCAGGCAGTCTCCCCACAACCGGAGCAACGCTGATCGCCGCCGGGGGAACGACAGCGATCCGGTAAGTAACTCAGACCGTTAGGACGGTTCAGGACCGTCATCGGTCGGCAAGGCAAAAATGCCGATGACGGTCCTGAACCGTCCTCGGTCGTGAAGGGGTTAATGAATGTTATCACATTTTGATGTGATATGTGGAATATGACATTTATAATAATATGTGTATTGCATGTTTCGTGTGTGACATATAATGTTTCTCCATGTGATAAATGTATGTGCGTGTCATGCAGTTGATGTCTATATAGTGTGTGTATGTGTGTGTTTATGTATGTGCGTGTCATGCAATGTATATCTATATTGTGTGTGTGTGTGTATGTGCGTGTCAAGCAATGTATGTCTATATGGTGTGTGTATGTGTGTGTATGTGCGTGTCATGCAATGTATGTCTATATGGTGTGTGTGTGTGTCATGCAATGTATGTCTATATGGTGTGTGTGTGTGTGTGTCCGTATAATGCAATGTATGTCTATATGGTGTGTGTGTGTTTTGCACTGTAGGTCTATGTGACGTGTGCAGTACTAATACAGACAGACATTTTTGACTTGACACTATAATCACCAGAACAACTACAGCTTATTGTATAGCATACAGCTTATTATATTTGTTCTGGTGAGTGGAATCATTCTCTTCAGGCTTTTTGCTGTAAACACTTTGTTTTCGTTGCCCGTTTCTGTTCCCGAACAGCGTTCGGGAGATATAAAGTACCGTACAGGGGGAGCATTCGTATCGTGAAAGCAAGAGGTTCCCTTCTATGGTTTTCGCACAGGAACCTCACGAACAGAGACCGGCCAGGGCACCTATTCTCCTGGAACTATATTTGGCTACCACCTCGTATCTGGCCGGTCAAATCTTCCACACAATGCCGTTCCCGTTCTACCGAACCAATCAGAGTGATTCTTCGATATGTTGGTCACTCAGATCGGGGCTATCAGGGAATGTACTTTTTCTGGGGTTCCTATGTATGGTGACTTTTGGGGTACGTGATATTTTTGAGATTTTTTGTCCTTGAGAGATAATTAAATTGGAGGAGTTTACACAGGCAATTATCTCTCAGGTTCCTGGGATTGAACCCCTTGTATGGGAGATGGCATAAAAGCCGTGTATGTGTCAATTAAAATCAGTTCTACCCCCAGAGCTGAGTGTCGTCCAGTTGCTGGGGATGAGGTGGGAGATTCCTGGTTTATTTTACTGTGTTTGGCTGATCCATTGGATTGTGTTGCTTGTTCCTAAGTATATCTTGGAGTACCCAGTGGAGAAGAGTCCTTGCTAGGACGAGGTTCAGTTCGTCACATTTCTTCCCCCCAAGGAAAGACTAACCAGACACGTGATCTTCTGTTGGTCAGTACCTGAGTTGGTCGAGTAGCCCACCCATAAACAACCACTTGACCTGGTGGCTTCTGGTGCCCGGCTCTGTCCTGTCTGTCCCAGGTTGCTGCTTGGGGGTCTGTCACCCCCGGTCTCTCCTTTGCTCCCAGTCTTGGCGCAACCTGGGCTTAAGGGGCAGAGGCCAGTTGCGCTCCGCCCTGTAGCCAGCACTTCTGCTGGGGAGACCTGCGGGTATTCAGGCCATGGACAAAGGGGAAGGGAAGAGCTGCTCTCTGCCCGGATGCCATCTCCTCTGTTGGGGGGAGCGGTGGATAGTCCTGCCCTGTAACAAGGGGACAGGTGCGCTCTGCTCTGAAGCCAGCTCTTCTGCTGGAAGGGGGTTAGTGGAGACTGCCGTCCCCTCCACTACCTCCAGGACCCAGTTGGGAATCTGTTGTGGAGAGGATGGATTGCCTACCTCCTTCTCCTGGTATTCCTGTGGGGTTGGTTGGGGATCAGGTCTGGCCGTCCAGCATCCCTGTAGGTCAGGTGCAGAGACCTCTGTCCCATCTGCACCATTTATTTTAGGTGTTCTGTCTTGGGCTAACAGGCACTGCTACTGGGGAGTGGGACCGGTCATCTCCTCTCCCAGTATCTCTGGCTGCTGCTGGCTGCTGCTTTATTGAGGGGTACCTGCTGTACTTTTTTCTGGAGTCCAAAGTACATAAATCATATGAACGGAGCCTTTTGAAGTGTATTGGGCAAAATATAGTGCAGGGACCATAGTCCTGAGGCAGGAGGCTGGCAAGCAGGCCCCTCCAAGAGCCCATGACGAGGTTCAGTTCGTCACAGTATTCCTCCTGGTAAAATATTTTATAATAATAATATCTATTCACCCTAGTGTATAATTCACTAAAACACTACCTATTCACCCGAGTACCATTCACTAAAAAGCTACCTATTCATCCGAGTACCATTCACTAAAAAACTACCTGTTCACACGAGTACCATTCACTAAAACACTACCTGTTCACCCCAGTGTACCATTCACTAAAACTTTACCTATTCACCTGAGTACCATTCACTAATGGTACATTGGGATGAATTCACTAAACACTACCTATTCACCCCAGTGTATCATTCACAAAACCACTACCTATTCACCCCAGTGTACCATTCACTAAAACTCTACCTATTCACCCCAGTGTACCATTCACTAAAACACTACCTATTCACCCCAGTGTACCATTTACTAAAACACTACCTATTCACCCCAATGTACCATTCACTTAAACACTACCTGTTCACCCCAGTGTACCATTTACTAAAACACTTCTTGTTCACCCTAATGTACCATTCAATAAAAAACTACTTATCACACCCCAGTGTATCATTCACTAGAACACTACCTATTCACCCCAGTGTACCCTTCACTAAAACACTACCTATTCACCCCAATGTACCATTCACTAAAACTCTACCTATTCACCCCAGTGTACCCTTCACTAAAACACTACCAATTCACCCCAATGTACCATTCACTAAAACACTACCTATTCACCCCAGTGTACCATTCACTAAAACTCTACCTATTCACCCCAGTGTACCCTTCACTAAAACACTACCAATTCACCCCAATGTACCATTCACTAAACCACTACCTATTCACCCCAGTATACCATTCACTAAAACTCTACCTATTCACCCCAGTGTACCCTTCACTAAAACACTACCAATTCACCCCAATGTACCATTCACTAAACCACTACCTATTCACCCCAGTATACCATTCACTAAAACTCTACCTATTCACCCCAGTGTACCCTTCACTAAAACACTACCAATTCACCCCAATGTACCATTCACTAAAACACTACCAATTCACCCCAATGTACCATTCACTAAACCACTACCTATTCACCCCAGTATACCATTCACTAAAACTCTACCTATTCACCCCAGTGTACCCTTCACTAAAACACTACCAATTCACCCCAATGTACCATTCACTAAACCACTACCTATTCACCCCAGTATACCATTCACTAAAACTCTACCTATTCACCCCAGTGTACCCTTCACTAAAACACTACCAATTCACCCCAATGTACCATTCACTAAAACACTACCAATTCACCCCAATGTACCATTCACTAAACCACTACCTATTCACCCCAGTATACCATTCACTAAAACTCTACCTATTCACCCCAGTGTACCCTTCACTAAAACACTACCAATTCACCCCAATGTACCATTCACTAAAACACTACCTATTCACCCCAGTGTACCGGTCACTTAAACACTACCTGTTCATCCCAGTGTACCATTCACTAAAACACTTCTTGTTCACCCTAATGTACCATTCACTAACACACTACCTATCACACCCCAGTGTATCATTCACTAGAACACTACCTATTCTCCCCAGTGTATCATTCACTAAAACTCTACCTATTCACCCCAGTGTACCCTTCACTAAAACACTACCAATTCACGCCAATGTACCATTCACTAAAACACTACCTATTCACCCCAGTGTACCATTCACTAAAACTCTACATATTCACCCCAGTGTACCATTCACTAAAACTCTACCTATTCACCCCAGTGTACCCTTCACTAAAACACTACCAATTCACCCCAATGTACCATTCACTAAAACACTTCCTATTCACCCCAATGTACCATTCACAAAAACACTACCTATTCACCCCAGTGTACCCTTCACTAAAACTCTACCTATTCACCCTAATGTACCATTCACAAAAACACTACCTATTCACCCCAGTGTATCATTCACTAAAACACTACCTATTCACCCCAGTGTACCCTTCACTAAAACACTACCTATTCACCCCAGTGTACCCTTCACTAAAACTCTACCTATTCACCCCAATGTACCATTCACAAAAACACTACCTATTCACCCCAGTGTACCCTTCACTAAAACTCTACCTATTCACCCCAGTGTACCATTCACTAAAACTCTACCTATTCACCCCAGTGTACCATTTCTAAAACACTTCCTATTCACCCCAATGTACCATTCACTAAAACTCTACCTATTCACCCCAGTGTATCATTCACTAAAACTCTACCTATTCACCCCAGTGTACCCTTCACTAAAACACTACCTATTCACCCCAGTGTACCATTTACTAAAACACTTCCTATTCACCCCAATGTATCATTCACAAAAACACTACCAATCACCCCAGTGTACCCTTCACTAAAACACTACCAATTCACCCCAATGTACCATTCACTAAAACACTTCCTATTCACCCCAATGTACCATTCACAAAAACACTACCTATTCACACCAGTGTACCCTTCACTAAAACTCTACCTATTCACCCCAGTGTACCATTCACTAAAACTCTACCTATTCACCCCAATGTACCATTCACTAAAACTCTACCTATTCACCCCAGTGTACCATTTACTAAAACACTTCCTATTCACCCCAATGTACCATTCACTAAAACTCTACCTATTCACCCCAGTGTATCATTCACTAAAACTCTACCTATTCACCCCAATGTACCATTCACTAAAACTCTACCTATTCACCCCAGTGTACCCTTCACTAAAACACTACCTATTCACCCAAGTGTACCATTTACTAAAACACTTCCTATTCACCCCAATGTACCATTCACAAAAACACTACCTATTCACCCCAGTGTACCCTTCACTAAAACTCTACCTATTCACCCCAGTGTACCATTCACTAAAACTCTACCTATTCACCCCAATGTACCATTCAGTAAAACTCTACCTATTCACCCCAGTGTACCATTTACTTAAACACCTTCACCCCAATGTACCATTCACCCCACCTATGTACCATTCACTAAAACTCTACCTATTCACCCCAGTGTACCATTCACTAAAACTCTACCTACCATTCACCCCAATGTACCATTCACTAAAACACTACCAATTCACCCCAATTCACCCACTACTTATTCACCCCAGTATACCATTCACACTAATTCACTACCTATTCACCCCAGTATACCACTCACCAATTCACCTACAATGTACCATTCACTAAAACACTACCTATTCACCCCAGTGTACCGGTCACTTAAACACTACCTGTTCATCCCAGTGTACCATTCACTAAAACACTTCTTGTTCACCCTAATGTACCATTCACTAACACACTACCTATCACACCCCAGTGTATCATTCACTAGAACACTACCTATTCTCCCCAGTGTATCATTCACTAAAACTCTACCTATTCACCCCAGTGTACCCTTCACTAAAACACTACCAATTCACCCCAATGTACCATTCACTAAAACACTACCTATTCACCCCAGTGTACCATTCACTAAAACTCTACATATTCACCCCAGTGTACCATTCACTAAAACTCTACCTATTCACCCCAGTGTACCCTTCACTAAAACACTACCAATTCACCCCAATGTACCATTCACTAAAACACTTCCTATTCACCCCAATGTACCATTCACAAAAACACTACCTATTCACCCCAGTGTACCCTTCACTAAAACTCTACCTATTCACCCCAATGTACCATTCACAAAAACACTACCTATTCACCCCAGTGTACCCTTCACTAAAACACTACCTATTTACCCCAGTGTACCCTTCACTAAAACACTACCTATTCACCCCAGTGTACCCTTCACTAAAACTCTACCTATTCACCCCAATGTACCATTCACAAAAACACTACCTATTCACCCCAGTGTACCCTTCACTAAAACTCTACCTATTCACCCCAGTGTACCATTTACTAAAACACTTCCTATTCACCCCAATGTACCATTCACTAAAACTCTACCTATTCACCCCAGTGTATCATTCACTAAAACTCTGCCTATTCACCCCAGTGTACCCTTCACTAAAACACTACCTATTCACCCCAGTGTACCATTTACTAAAACACTTCCTATTCACCCCAATGTATCATTCACAAAAACACTACCTATTCACCCCAGTGTACCCTTCACTAAAACACTACCAATTCACCCCAATGTACCATTCACTAAAACACTTCCTATTCACCCCAATGTACCATTCACAAAAACACTACCTATTCACACCAGTGTACCCTTCACTAAAACTCTACCTATTCACCCCAGTGTACCATTCACTAAAACTCTACCTATTCACCCCAATGTACCATTCACTAAAACTCTACCTATTCACCCCAGTGTACCATTTACTAAAACACTTCCTATTCACCCCAATGTACCATTCACTAAAACACTACCTATTCACCCCAGTGTATCATTCACTAAAACTCTACCTATTCACCCCAATGTACCATTCACTAAAACTCTACCTATTCACCCCAGTGTACCCTTCACTAAAACACTACCTATTCACCCCAGTGTACCATTTACTAAAACACTTCCTATTCACCCCAATGTACCATTCACAAAAACACTACCTATTCACCCCAGTGTACCCTTCACTAAAACTCTACCTATTCACCCCAGTGTACCATTCACTAAAACTCTACCTATTCACCCCAATGTACCATTCACTAAAACACTTCTTGTTCACCCTAATGTACCATTCACTAGAACACTACCTATTCACCCCAGTGTACCCTTCACTAAAACACTACCTATTCACCTGTGTATCATGCACTAAAACACAACCTGATCACCCCAGAGTACCCTTCACTTAAACACTACCTGTTCACCTCAGTGTATCATTCACTAAAACACTACCTGTTCACCCCAGTGTACCATTCACTAAAACACTACCTATTCACCCCAGTGTACCATTCACTAAAACTCTACCTATTCACCCCAATGTACCATTCACTAAAACACTTCTTGTTCACCCTAATGTACCATTCACTAGAACACTACCTATTCACCCCAGTGTACCCTTCACTAAAACACTACCTATTCACCTGTGTATCATGCACTAAAACACAACCTGATCACCCCAGAGTACCCTTCACTTAAACACTACCTGTTCACCTCAGTGTATCATTCACTAAAACACTACCTGTTCACCCCAGTGTACCATTCACTAAAACACTACCTGTTCACCCCAGTGTACCATTCACTAAAACACTACCTATCACACCCCAGTGTATCATTCACTAGAACACTACCTATTCACACCAGTGTACCCTTCACTAAAAAACTACCTATTCACCCGTGTACCCTTTACTAAAACACTACCTATTCGTCAGAGTACCATTTACTAAAACACTACCTATTCCACCCCAGTGTACCATTCACTAACACACTACCTATTCCACCCCAGTGTACCATTCACTAACCCACTACCTATTCCACCCCAGTGTACAATTCACTAAACCACTACCTATCCAATTCCAGTGCACCATTCACTAACCAACTACCCATCCAAGTGTACCATTCACTAAACCATTACCTATCCCATTCCAGTGTACCATTCACTAACTCACTACCTATCCCATTCCAGTGTACCATTCGCTAAACCACTACCTATCCAACCCGTGTACCATTCACTAAACCACTGCCTTCCCTTATAGTGCATCATTCAATAAATCACTGCCTATCCCACCCAGCATGCCTTTCACTCAGCCACTGCCTATCCCACCCAGAATGCCTTTCACTCAGCCACTGCCAGTCCCACCCTCAGTTTATCATACACTCGACCTCTAGCTATAAAAGTTTAACCAGTCTATCCATCACCATAACCACTACGTGTATCACACCTGATAATGAGCTGTCGATGAATGTGTCATTACCTACATCTACATCTCAGGAGACTGAATAAGTCATGTAAATGTTCCCAGAGCAGACAGGAGTGTGTTTTATATGCATTCAGACAAACTCCATTTGTGTAAATAAATATATATTGTCTTTTTAAACATTCATTGCCGGGCACAGTAAAGCCAATAGGTAATGTGTGTTTATTGTGAGGAATAAAGTGAATTTAGAATTTTAGGCCTAAATAGCAAATCTGTCTCCATGTTCGCTTGTAGCGTAGCCAGGCCAGCTTCCTCTATGCTACCAGGGATTGGAGCACTTCAGACCCTGTTGCAGAAGGTCTCTGATGGCCTCTTCCTCCGAACCAGGCTGCAGCTCTCTCCTTCCAGGCAGGTATCGGCCCCTCTGCCTCTTCTGTTCCTCTCCCAGAAAAGTATCTGCCTGCATTACCTCCAACTACTACTGTCTTTACACAGGCACTGTGAGTCTCAGACCTAGCTCTTTCTTAACAAGTCCAGGGATCAAGGACACCAACCAACAGGTCAAATAGCTCTGTTACTGGGATCCCCAAACAAACCTGACACAACACATAGCTCCCAATGAAACAAACACAATGTTTTACATTTATTACCCCCTCCTAAAGGACTAGCCCCTATCCGCATTATGTTAAGCTTATGGTGACACATACAATACATATACCAAAATCATATGGGGAACACACAGGCACTGATAATACAATAAAATATTTTAAAAATGGTGGGGAAGACAAAAACTAACAAGAAACCCTTTCCCTGTCTGCTTAAACTGTAATATGCAAATATACATGAATTTGCTAATTATCTAGCCTTGCCATTCAGGTAGTGCACATAATTGTATTAACCAAGTGGTGGTGCTGCTAAGGCTTGCAAGATCTTTCACAACCAGCACAGCCAAATCCACCTTGTTGGTACAGAATGCTAGCAAGACAGGGGTGCGCACAAAACATGTAACAATTAACAAGTATATACACACCCTGCACCTATAATAGACACAGAGTGACTTGGACATAAGTGTCATCCGGGGACCTACATGAAGTTTCCATCTTATGCTCCTGTTGATGGGGACTACAGTCACAGCTATGTTTTCAGTCTGATTATTTTAGCCAAAAAGTTAAATTCATTTTAAATTTGTGGCAGTTCACATTTTAGTGAATAATCCTGAGTTAATAGCATGGTGGAGGCGGTATGATACACAGGACAGCCGCTGTCACCTAATAGCACTAATTGTGAGAGCCCAATATCCCATAAATAATTAGGTTTCATAAATTAACCCCTTGAGGAAGCGGTCCTAAACGCCGATGGGCAGCATAGCATGTCCTCAACATGCTTCCTACGCACTTGTCTGCTGGCAGTCTCCCAACGCTAAAATAAAGTTTATAACACATTTTTAACAGTTTTAAAACAAAGAGAAAAATCATTTTGAATACCATGGGTTGTATACTTTTGCAAATAGTATGCCATGATGGAGGTAATTCTCATTCCTGGGCGACTATATGGTCTCAAAGGCAATTAATCTGGCAAACTGCAGTGGGCAAGCCCAACATTCATTCTGTAACTTTCTAAAACACCATAAAATCTGTACATTGCGGGCTACAGTTATACTCGAGAGACATCGCTGAATAAGAATATGTGTATTTTATTGCAGTAAAAGCAAATAGTATTACTTCGTCATTACAGGTTCAGGGAAGGTGAACACCCACGATTGCTATCATATGTTATGTTGTATCCCTATATGTCTCACCTTACCAAATTGATGTATGTTTGAATGGAGGCAGTATATGGTCGGAGGGGGGTAGGGCGCCTCTTATGATGGCATGGTGGCTGCCGTTCAGGGGGGAGGCTGTGCGGGCTTGCGGCGGCCTTCCCGTCCCCGGGGCTTGCTCCGTCTTTCGTCCCATTGCACGCACGGGGGAGGGGGGGTGTGGAGCGATTCCTCTTTGAGAGTTGGCCTGGGCGGGCGGGTGCGGGCCAGCGTCTGGGTCTCTCCCTCTCCCTCCCCGTCTTGGGAGAGGGGGTGGGGGGGGCCCGGGGCCGGTCGCACAGTGGCAGGGATCCCTTTGACGGGCCGGTGTGGCCCCCCCCCGGGCGAATGCATTGTTGTATACCCCACTGCATAGTCACACGATCGTATATTACTGCGAACGAAACTATCTAATACGCTGCACATTGCCGGTACATTTGCCCCACAAACAGCTTAGGATGTATGATCGGCTCCAGGGGTTGCCCCTTTAAGTGACAGTCCACAATAATGCTTCTCATGACCTTACGTTGCCACGTGGCAGGCCTACTACTTTTTCAGTATTATTGATGTCTGGGAGGGTGCGTCTATGCACATGCACAGGGGTCTTTATGGCTGTGCGCATCTACAGACAAAAAACAAAATGGGGGGAAAAAAAGAGAGGGGGAGGGAGGAAGAGGAGTGGATACATTTTTGGGGGATCCAAGGAGCGGAAGGTTTTGCGGTCAAATGAAAACGAGAATAGAGTGAGATATGGATGTACATGGCGACTTGCCCACATTAGCGTATCATCTGCTAGTACGATATATGAACCGTTACACCCTGCATAGTCGCCCTGGACGCCACGCATAGTGGGCTCCTAAACCTAGAATACGGTGTGTTTTTTTTTTTTTTTATTATTTATAAAGTTTCAGTTGGCACTCAAGCAGTGCCCTTATTGGCTGGTCCATGTCCCTGACGTCCCAGGGCTCTTTTTACATTCTGGGGGAGATGGGACGCATACCCCAACCATGCCTGGCTATAGATAAGCCCAGGCGATTTTCGTTCAAAATGTTTGGTTTAGTTTTTCTTTCTACCTTTTTTATCTTTTCTCCCTCTTATCCTCATCCTAACCTTATCTCCTCTGGGGGGGGGAGATGGGAAGTGCTCTGAGCACTCTGACTACAGATAGACATGACAGAATGTTTAAATATAGAGACACCCTACAGGATATACCATGCCTGTAAAATTATTATCCATTAAAGGACCACTCTAGGCACCCAGACCACTTCAGCTTAATGAAGTGGTCTGGGTGCCAGGTCCAGCTAGGGTTAACCCATTTTTTCATAAACATAGCAGTTTCAGAAAAACTGCTATGTTTATCAATGGGTTAAGCCTTCCCCCATTCCCTCTAGTGGCTGTCTCATTGACAGCCACTAGAGGCGCTTGCGTGCTTCTCACTGTGATTTTCACAGTGAGAGCACGCAGCGTCCATAGGAAAGCATTATGAATGCTTTCCTATGTGACCGGCTGAATGCGCGCGCAGCTCTTGCCGCGCGTGCGCATTCAGCCGACGGGGAGGAGAAGAGGAGGATCGGAGGAGGAGAGTTCTCTGCCCAGCCCTGGAAAAAGGTAAGTTTAACCCCTTTTCCCCTTTCCAGAGGCGGGCGGGAGGGGGACCCTAAGGGTGGGGGCACCTTCAGGGCACTATAGTGCCAGGAAAACGAGTATGTTTTCCTGGTACTATAGTGGTCCTTTAACGTCAAAGGCCTAAACGCCCCCAAAAAGAGACGGCTCATGTTTAGGGAACTAAAACTCATGAACCCCGACATAGCCTTCCTGCAGGCTTTCTTACGAAGCTAGGGCCCTCAATAAGAGGAATGGAGTCGCTATCCTCATACACCACAGATGTCCGCTAAGGGTAAGCAAGGTTAAAGCAGACCCGGGGGGACGCTACGTTCTAGTGTCGGGAACCTTGCATTCCTAAGCCATTCATATCATCAATTTATACACCCCTAACGACCCTTCCAGAGAATTCTGGATAGAGCTGACCCACATAGTAAATACGCTACCACATGGAATGACCATAGTAGGGGGGGATTTCAACGCAGCTCCATCCCCGGCAATGGATAGGGGCCAGGCGAGGCAGCCAAGACAAATTATTGCATACCTTCATACAACAAGCAGGTTTGCTAGATATATGGAGGGCCCAACATCCAGACGATAGCAACTACACGTTCTATTCGCCGCCACATGATACATATTCAAGAATAGACTTTTTCCTGGTGAACCCCCTAACTGTTCCCAAGGTCGCAGAATCTATGGTGGGATCCATAACATGGTCAGACCACGCAGACGTCTCCCTTACTTTGGATAAGCTGAGCGCGGCATCTCCTTGGTCCTGGAAGCTAAATAGATCCCTGCCACAAGATCCAGCAATAGTGGAGACTATCCGCAAAGAAATCAATGAGTACTTTGTCAGGGAGGTGGACTCAGGGGTATCGAAAGCTACAGTTTGGGCAGCGCATAAGTCGGTTATAAGGGGCATATTGATCAGAGAAGCAACATTGAAGAAAAGATGTAAGTCCCAACTATTGACGACCTTATTAGAAGCCTTGAGAAAGGTGGAACAATGGCACAAATCGGATCCCACACCTACCAATTTAACGACGGTGCAGAACGTGAGGAATTCTATCCGGGAATTACTCTTAGATGACACTGCGAGAGCTTTAGTGTGGTCAAAACGCACCTTTTATGAAAAACCGATCCCACAGAGATAGCCAAGGTGTTCACGGACTACTATACCAAACTTTATAACCATTCGATAGGTGGTTCAAGGGACCCAGGACAGGGAGTGGACAGGATACGAGCGTTCCTGTCTCGGCTACACCTTCCCAAGCTGGACGTAGTGGCTTCAGCGGCCTTGGAGAGTACTGTCACAGTCGAAGAGATAGATGCGGCAATATCCGCCTTGAAAATCAATAAAGCACCCGGGCCGGACGGCTTCGATGGTAGCTATTATAAAACCTTCCGAGAGGAGCTTGTGCCTCACTTAGAACCCTGGTTCAACGATCTTATGGATGGGGGGACACCAGATAAAGACATGTCCTTTGAAAACATAGTTTTATTACCTAAACCAGGCAAAGACGATTCAATCCCGGAGAATTTCCGCCCGATATCCTTAATTAATCACGATTCCAAAATTTTAGCAAAAGTATTGGCAGGCAGGCTAAATCAGATCCTTACAGGCCTGATTCACCAAGATCAAGTGGGCTTTATACCTGGGAGGCAACTATTCGAAAACACTAGACGAAACATTACACTTATTGGTAGACAGGCCACAAAGGGCATACCGACACTGATGCTGTCGCTGGATGCCGAAAAAGCATTTGACAGAGCATGCCGGCCCAGTTTGTAAAGGCTGTTCAGGCCTTGTACTCAAATGTCAGGGGGCAGATCCAGATCTCGGGAGCTCGAACTATCCCATTCCAGCTTAGCAACGGCACGAGACAGGGGTGCCCTCTTTCACCTCTACTGTTCGTTCTCTCACTGGAGCCCCTCATGCAAACAATACGCGAATCCTCAGAGGTCAAGGGTGTTACCGTGGGAGGCAAACAATATGTTATCTCAGGTTTCGCTGATGACATATTGTTGACACTAACGGATCCGAGGGTCTCCATGGAAGCTCTGACTGGGATTCTGTCGGAATATGGCGAGGTGGCTGGCTATAAAGTCAACCTACACAAATCAAGCGCGCATGGGGGACGAGGAAGCAGCGTATATAGGGAGGGCCTACCACATACGCAAAGCGAAGTACCATATTAAATACTTAGGTATATGGCTGACGGCAGATCCCTCCCAACTTTACCTGCAAAATTACACTCCGCTAATTCGACATCTAATAGACGACATGGAGAAGTGGGTAGATAAACCAATCTCGTGAATAGGATACTATTTCTATTTCAAGCTCTTCCTATCCAAGTGACTCACACGCTAGAATGGGGTGGCATCACATATACTAATCAGTGGGAAGCAGATCTCAACGAGGTTCTGGAGGGCATAGAATGGCAGGAAATGTGGGAGGCTGCTGCATCCTCTTCGGTGTGTGTCTCATTGCAGGAACAGTCCTATAAGACTTTATTTCGGTGGTACACCACTCCAGTGGCGCGATACAGAATGTGTAAAAACCCGACGGACCTATGTTGGAGGTGCTGCGGCTGCAAGGGCTCGTATATACACATGTGAGGGGAATGCCGGGAAGTACAAACCTATTGGAAGCGGATTGCTGCTTTGCAGCGAGATGTCTTTGATAGGGAGGTGAAACCTGACCCATGGGTGTTTCTTTTGTCCAGAACAATGGATGGCTGGACGAGAACGGAGCAAAACCTTATACAAAAAATAAATCTTGCAGCTAGAAGAGCCCTAGCACAGGTGTGGCTACGGAGGGAGACCCCAACACTGACTATAGTAAAACAAAAAATAAAAGATACCTACCTAATGGACAAGCTGACAGCACAGGTCAGGGGAACAATGAAGAAATTTGACAAGATTTGGAGCCCATGGATAAATAGCGCTGTAAGCGATTAGAGAAAAGCTGACTAAACTATTCAAAATACAGCACGTGACATTTGAGAGAAGAGGTACACCGATTTACTTAGTTCGGGTAGCAGGGAGGGCCTCTGGTAGACTCCCGACGGGGACAGGGCAAGAGGAAAAGCATATCCCTTGGGATGCCTTCTTTCTGTTGAGAAGTCATACTTGCCCCCCCCTCATCCCCCCTTCTACCCTCACCCTTTCTTCTCTGCAACCTCGATTCTTAGAGGTACTCCTATTATCTTCTTTTTTCTTACTCAGCTTTTTTCCGGAGTCTTATCTTCCGACCGTACAAGGAGGGAATACATGCGCGAGAAAACAGACTCGTGAGCAAACATACGATTGTATATTACGCTTAGACATATTCCCCCCCCTCCCCTTTTTTATCTCTCTTTTGAGTATACATACGTATTCAAACATGAGAGCGGTCGGCATACATTATTTTACATATTATGTGTTATCTGTTAATTGTTTTAAATACTATATAAAACCAGGCAGGATATCTAAATATACAAACGGAAGAGAACTGCTGAAATGTAAACTCAGTAAGACACAGTTTACATGCCTGTTTATGCATAACCTTATCTTGATGTAAATGCATCGTTTTATGATGTCGTGTCTTGGAATAAATAAAGAATTTTAAAAAAATAAAGCAAATAGTATTATGACATTCACAGTTAACGTGCCATGCAGAACTAAGAAGACATTATTTTTAATTTTATTTTTGTATTCCTCACGTTTTGTAGATTTTATTCATATAAAATTGGGTTTCATACATGAATATTTGATGTGAAATGAAAATTCTGTTTCTCCTGAACAAAATTATACACTGCTCAAAAAAAATAAAGGGAACACTTAAACAACACAATGTAACTCCAAGTCAATCACACTTCTGTGAAATCAAACTGTCCACTTAGGAAGCAACACTGAGTGACAATCAATTTCACATGCTGTTGTGCAAATGGGATAGACAACAGGTGGAAATTATAGGCAATTAGCAAGACACCGCCAATAAAGGAGTGGTTCTGCAGGTGGTGACCACAGACCACTTCTCAGTTCCTATACTTCCTGGCTGATGTTTTGGTCACTTTTGAATGCTGGCGGTGCTTTCACTCTAGTGGTAGCATGAGACGGAGTCTACAACCCACACAAATGGCTCAGGTAATGCAGCTCATCCAGGATGCCACATCAATGCGAGCTGTGGCAAGAAGGTTTGCTGTGTCTGTCAGCGTAGTGTCCAGAGCATGGAGGCGCTACCAGGAGACAGGCCAGTACATCAGGAGACGTGGAGGAGGCCGTAGGAGGGCAACATCCCAGCAGCAGGACCGCTACCTCTGTCTTTGTGCAAGGAGGAACAGGAGGAGCACTGCCAGAGCCCTGCAAAATGACCTCCAGCAGGCCACAAATATGCATGTGTCTGCTCAAACGGTCAGAAACAGACTCCATGAGGGTGGTATGAGGACCCGACGTCCACAGGTGGGGGTTGTGCTTACAGCCCAACACTCTGAAGGACGTTTGGCATTTGCCAGAGAACACCAAGATTGGCAAATTCGCCACTGGCGCCCTGTGCTCTTCACAGATGAAAGCAGGTTCACACTGAGCAGACGTGACAGTCTGGAGACGCCGTGGAGAACATTCTGCTGCCTGCAACATCCTCCAGCATGACCGGTTTGGCAGTGGGTCAGTAATGGTGTGGGGTGGCATTTCTTTGGGGGGCCGCACAGCCCTCCATGTGCTCGCCAGAGGTAGCCTGACTGCCATTAGGTACTGAGATGAGATCCTCAGACCCCTTGTGAGACCATATGCTGGTGCGGTTGGCCCTGGCTTCCTCCTAATGCAAGACAATGCTAGACCTCATGTGGCTGGAGTGTGTCAGCAGTTCCTGCAAGACGAAGGAATTGATGCTATGGACTGACCCAACCGTTCCCCAGACCTGAATCCAATTGAGCACATCATGTCTCGCTCCATCCACCCTCACGTTGCACCACAGACTGTCCAGGAGTTGGCAGATGCTTTAGTCCAGGTCTGGGAGGAGATCCCTCAGGAGACCACTCGTCACCTCATCAGGAGCATGCACAGGCGTTGTTGTAAGAAGGTCATACAGGCACGTGGAGGCCACACACACACTACTGAGCCTCATTTT
Organism: Pelobates cultripes; assembly: GCA_933207985.1. NCBI lineage: Eukaryota > Metazoa > Chordata > Amphibia > Anura > Pelobatidae > Pelobates > Pelobates cultripes. The sequence goes on along the minus strand of OW240921.1, from coordinate 120,974,084 downwards.
GACTTGTTTTAAGGACATTACATCAAAGTTGGATCAGCCTGTAGTGTGTTTTGCCACTTTAACTTTGAGTGTGACTCCAAATCCAGACCTCCACGGGTTGAAAGATTTGATTTCCATTTTTTAATTTTTGTGTGATTTTGTTGTCAGCACATTCAACTATGTAAAGAACAAAGTATTTCAGAAGAATATTTAATTCATTCAGATCTAGGATGTGTTATTTTTGTGTTCCCTTTATTTTTTTAGCAGTGTATATAAGTGTGGGTGCACTTAACCCCTTAACACCGTTACGGCATTCTATGCCGTCCCGCATTAAGTGGGCTTTAAAGCCGTTGTGGCGGCATAGAACGCCGTAACGGCTTTGAGCCCTGGAGCACCAGGTATACTCACCTTACCGGCGCTCCGCTTCGGGAGGACTGCCTCACAGCCCAGGCAGCCCTCCCACAGCAAATGAGGCCCCCTATAGCTGGCTGTGGATCTGCCAGCCGGGGGACTGTCTGAAACATCAGACAGTCCCCCTGCTGGTTGGAAATGAAAAAAAGAAAAATTAAATGTTTTAAAATAAATTAAATATATATGTATATATCTTACACATATAATATATACATATTTTATATATGTAACGTCATACGTAATACTACATATTAGTATTAAAATACACTTAGAATCACGTTACATATATATATATAATATGAATATATATTATATATATATATAAACAGATATATACATATTATATATATATATATATATATATATATACACGTATAATTAAAATAATAAATCAATAAAAATAAATAAATAAAATATTGAAACAAAATTTAAAATAAATTATATATTCATATGTAATTTCATTCTAACTGTATTTTGTTATTAATATATATATATATATATTGGTAACAAAATACTTAGAATGACATTCTATATATATCTATATATAAAATACAAATAACCGCATATTATATATATATATATATAATTACATAAAAGATTAAATAAGTATACACAGAGAATTTAAATACCTATAAATGCATATATATAAAAATTCTATGTGTATATTTAAGTAATCTTTTAACATACTTATGTGATTTGATTAATATGCCTGACAACAGAAGGAGAAAGTGCTGAGAATTTAATTCGCAAGCACTATATTTGACCCTGTAACTCTCCAAAACACCAAAAAACCTGTACAAAGGGGGTACTGTTTTACTCGGGAGACTTCGCTGAACTCAAATATTAGTGTTTCAAACTGGTAAAGTGTACTCAAACGATGATATTTTAAGTAAAAGTGACGTTTTTTGCTTTTTTTTTACAAACGAACTGCACTTTTATGGACTATATTATTGTTGTAATATGTTTTACTGTTTTAAAACACTAATATTTGTGTTTAGTGAAGTCTCCCGAGAATAACAGTACCCCCCATGTACAGGTTTTATGGTGTTTTGGAAAGTTAGAGAGTCACATATAAGGCTTGCATTTCATTTTGTTGACATTTAAATTTGCCAGATTGGTTATGTTGCCTTTGAGACCGTATAGTAGCCCAGGAATAAGAATTACTCCCATGATGGCATACCATTTGCAAAAGTAGACAACCCAAGGTATTGCAAATGGGGTATGTCCAGTCTTTCTTAGTAGCCACTTAGTCACAAACACTGGCCAAATATGAACGCTAACTTTGGCCAGTGTTTGTGACTAAGTGGCTACTAAAAAAGACTAAACATACTCCACTTTCAATACCTTGGGTTGTCTACTTTTTCAAATGGTATGCCATTATGGGGGTAATTCTCATTCCTGGGCTACCACACCGTCTCAAAGGTAACATTACTAATCTGGCAAATTTCTATTTGAAAATGGAACGTTCTATATTTGACCCTGTAACTTTCCAAAACACCATAAAACCTGTTAATGGGGGGTACTGTTGTACTTGTGAGATATCGCCTATTATAAATATGTGCATTTTTTTGCTGTAAAACCTAACAGTATTATGACATTCACAGCTAAAACGTCAGACAGAAATACAAATGTAAACTCATTCACATTTTTTTAAATTTTATTCATAAATTATTTTCCATATATGAATAGTTAATGATAAATTAAAGCCATGTTTCTCCTGAACAAAATGATATATAATAAGTGTGGGTGCACTTAATGTGACAGCAGTGAATTATGGTTGAACAGACATATAGCGCAGTTTTTGTTTACGTTTTGTTTTGATAAGAACATGCACTATTGACTCAGTCCTGAAGGGGTTAATGTGAAAATGGTGGATTATGGTGGTTGAAGAGGCATATAATCAAATTAAAGAATTGGTTTTGCCTCAGTCCTTAAGAAATTAGCCCCTTCATCCTTTGACACGCTTTCTTACTTGTTTCCTTTCCTTCGAGTGGATAATATCAGTCCCATTGAAGTCGTTTTGGTGTATAGATCGTGCCACTGTAGTCTCACTGCCTTTTAGAGGTTAAAGGGACACTATAGTCACCAGAACAACAACAGCTTAATGTAGTTATTCTGGTGAGTATAATAGCTCCCTTTAGGCATTTTCATGTAAACACTGCCTTTTCAGGGACACCTCCAGTGGCCACTGGAGAGGTTTCCTGGGTCAGTGCTGCGCAGTAAGCAGCCCTGTCATTCAGCATCCCCACGCTCTGCATGGAGACTATGAATTTTCCTCATAGAGATGCTTTGATTCAATGCATCTCTATGAGGAGGTCCTGACTGGCCAAAACAGCATTTGGCCACATGCCAATCCAATGATTTCCCTATTTTTCCTATGGGAATGCATTGGCCATTTTGATGATGTCACAAAGGGGGCGGAGCCAATGTGAGTTTTAAACTTTTATAGGCAGGCTAACGGGGGGCGGGGAGGGGCAAGCCACCTAAATGGAAGTTTAGCACTATAGTGTCAGGAATACATGTTTGTGTTCCTGACCCTATAGTGATCCTTTAAATCACTATTTATACAGCCCTGGTCACACCTCCTTGCTTGTGACTGAGCTTTTCTAAAACACTTCCTGTATAGAGTCATCTAATGTTTACACTTGCTTTATCATCCATATGAATTGCCCATTCTGTATTAACTCAATGTTTTCGTTACGGTGGTTCCTCCCTCCCCATGATCTACTTCGAGGTGTTGCTCTCCGCCCATTTTTCACCTGACCATGTTGTGATGAAACATTTGGAGGGACATGGCTTGTCCAGCGTAGCCATCGGTGTTGAATGTCCACATGCCACCTAAAAATCCTATCACTGCTGAAGCCGGAACAAAGCATGTGATAAAGCAATCCTTGCGTTTCAGTCATTAAAGGGTTAACTGATTATTTATTCTATGAAGAATTAGGGGTGGTGAGCCAAAGGGGATGTGCAGAATCCCCCCAAAATTACACACACCAGCTCTCCACACCTTTCACAAACACTACCTGAGTAGCACGCTTACTGCAGCTCCCCACACCTCCTATAACCCACATTACCTGAGCAGCACGCTTACTGCAGCTCCCCACACCTCCTATAACCCACATTACCTGAGCAGCACGCTTACTGCAGCTCCCCACACCTCCTATAACCCACACTACCTGAGCAGCACACCCACTACAGCTCCCCACACCTCCTATAACACACACTACCTGCAGCTCCCCACACCTCCTATAACCCACATTACCTGAGCAGCACGCTTACTGCAGCTCCCCACACCTCCTATAATCCACACTACCTGAGCAGCACACTCACTGCAGCTCCCCACACCTCCTATAACCCACACTACCTGAGCAGCACACTCACTGCAGCTCCCACACCTCCTATAACCCACACTACCTGAGCAGCTCACTGCAGCTCCCCACACCTCCTATACTACCTGAGCAGCACTCACTGCAGCTCCTCGCACTACCTGAGCAGCACTCACTGCAGCCCCACACTACCTGAGCAGCACTCACTGCAGCTCCCGCACTACTGAGCAGCACTCACTGCAGCTCCCCAGCACTACCTGAGCAGCACTCACTGCAGCTCCCCCACTACCTGAGCAGCACTCACTAACCCACACTACCTGAGCAGCACACTCACTGCAGCTCCCCACACCTCCTATAACCCACACTACCTGAGCAGCACACTCACTGCAGCTCCCCACACCTCCTATAACCCACACTACCTGAGCAGCACGCTCACTGCAGCTCCCCACACCTCCTATAACCCACACTACCTGAGCAGCACACTCACTGCAGCTCCCCACACCTCCTATAACCCACACTACCTGAGTAGCACGCTCACTGCAGCTCCCCACACCTCCTATAACACACACTACCTGAGCAGCACTCTCACTGCAGCTCCCACACCTCCTATAACCCACACTACCTGAGCAGCACGCTTACTGCAGCTCCCCACACCTCCTATAACCCACACTACCTGAGTAGCACGCTCACTGCAGCTCCCCACACACTACCTGAGCAGAATGTATAGGTCTATGGCTCAATGCATATCCTACATTACGGAACACGGTCCCAGAGACTGTCTATATAAATGCAGTGAGTACATGGCCATATACAAGAGGTTTTTATGTTTTTCTAATGTAGAAATACTGGTATAAATCTCTACATAATGCTGCTCCTACCTCACTAACACACAGCATGTCCCATCCTGACCACTACATGTTGCCAAAGACCTGCATCTATTCTCTGTTGGCACTCGCACCTAATGGCCACCTTTAAGACTTTTCTAAGGTTTTACCAATTCTATGGAACTCCCTTCCCTGCTCCAGTAGACTCTCTCCAGTCTTCCTTTAAACATTTTTAAAAACATTAAATTGATCTCAATTATTCAGGATAGCATATAAATTAAACTGTTCATAGCTTTCTCCCCCGGCACCTTAGTAACCCACCCAGCTTTCTCTCTTGCAACTGTCACTCAAAAAAAACTAAAGGATATAATGGCAACATATTTCTTTCAATTATAAGGGGGAAATTTAACAATGAATGAGAATTTCAAAAGGTTACAAAGACAATAGGTTTTTGGGGACCCTGCACAAAAGTGCTTACAATCTAGAAATAAAAAGGTATAAATTCCTCTATCAACCTGTTACTTTACATGAAATACATCATACTCTTCCCTCTTGTGCCACTTTCCTCAACTCCCTCTAGATAGAATGTGAGCTTGTTTGAGCAGAGCCCTCAACACCCTCTGTTCCTGTGCGTCCAGCTTGTCTTGTTAGGAATGCTTGTCTGTTAGTACATCCATTGTACAGCTCTGCGGAATGTGTTGGCGCCGTATAATAAATATAATGTACTTTGTCTAATTAGTCAGTGGATAATTATGACTTTGTGCACTCTATCCACAGGGACAGGTATTTAACCCCAGGGGAAAATGCAGAATACAAGGATCTCAGATTAGAACAAAATGGTAGGTAATCATGGACTGTGTTTCCATTCTGCTCAGACATTAAGTTGCCATCACCTGAATGGGTTATTTGTTCTTAGCTACTGAAGGACTCTAGTTCTCTAGAATTATTTACCAGCTCTTCACTTGAATCACATTTCTGAATAAAGAATAATTATCCTTATTTGTGATTTAGGATTAGTGCCCTTAGTTGTGACATGCCTCAGGGACTGTTTTCCTTCCACCCTGTACTCTTCCTGCTTCCTCTTCAGCTTTTTATTAATAATGGATCAATGAAATTAATATTTGAATGGAAATATCGGAATTAAGAGTTTCCGATGTTCCTGCTAAGGGTGCTGGTTTGTTGATCTACCATTGTAGTGGAGGAGAACACACTACACACAAATATTGGCTGGCCTAGGTGAGTGGTTACTTCAAAGTAAAGTTATATTGCACTAAAATAAATCCAATTAAAATACATATACACCCAAATAAAGTGGAAGAAAAGTTCGGAGACATGTCTTCTATGGAAGTTAGAGTGTTTATTAATGTGTTTTCCAATTTTTACATTGCCCACAGAACACACAAAAGGATTTCGCAGGTCAAGGTCAAATCTGTGCATAGTGCGAGAGAAATTATAAAGGTTAAAACAAAGAAATAAAAATATATAATTATGAAAACATCACAGTATAGTGGAAGGAGAAGCAATAATAATAAAAAGGAAAACCTCGAAAGACACACCACAGGTTACCAGAACCTTAATATTGAGAAAATAACTGAAATCTGATGATGCAGTGACGGCTAACAAATTTACAAGCGATACAGACAGGGTGGGGGATCTGCAGACAATCTCGATTCATCTAAGAGATAGGACACCCCATGTTTTCAGGATTATACACAGGGGCGGCGTTCACCAATTGCTCTCTGCCACACAGTGATTTGTTAAATGGCTGTGGCTACGAACGCCACACAGGTGGAAAGCTGCCAGGTTGTGCTTCGTGGTCATGCAATGATGCTATCAATGGTCTTGTTCTTGGTACCAATATGTGATGGAAGGGGCTTCCTAAACAGTTACAGTACCTATTTGGCAATGCTGAAAAAAACAAAAAACTATCCTTTTGGAATGATTCGGGTTCTGGAATAATATGGGCACTATGGCAAATTGACAGATATTGAGATCAAGAACAAGACTACACGGGCTCTACCAAGCTTGGGGGGAAGGTAGAGGATCACCGTAAAATAAAATAAAAAATGAATACACCAGCCCAAGCAGGTAAATACCTAGAACAAGATCAGTAGTACACATAAGCGGTTTATGAACCTTAACGTCTGAGAAGCAAGTGGAACAGCTGCCCAAACCCTAACAGGTCAGGTGCTTCGTCTCTTCGGTATTAAGACTTCAACCTAATTAAACCTGTATTGATTGAAACCCCCTCCCCAAAAAGCCCTAATATTCCTCTTTGCTTCTTTTTCATCTTTAAATAAGCTAGTAAACTATGAAGATGCAGCATAAACAAGCATTCTACCAGAAACTCAAAACAGAAATTAACATTTTTCCATTTATATATATTTTTATATATATTTATATTATTTGTAGGACACACATAAGTGATTGGAATTTAATCTTTTTGATAAAAAATAAAATAAAAAGCAAAACCAAAAAACAAATAACTACATCTTAAAAAGATCAGCAATAAAATCTCTTGAATGATTCGTTTTACTCTCTATTCTGTCACCCGTTTAAATGAAAAATGAATCTCAGAAGGGATTATTAAAAAGTCCAGGAGTTGCCTAAAGTAACAGGCTAGCACTCTTCAATGCAACGAATGATCAGTCGATAAACCAAAATCAACTCCCCTTTCTTTGGCCCCTTTACCCATTACATACCCCACCTGGGCTTGTGCAACCCAACCCTCCCTCGCCCCTTCCCGCCCATTAAACGTGGCATTCAGATCTGCATCTGCTCGAGGTATTTATATGTGGGGTTTTCATAGCCGTGGTTCTGCATTTTATTCAGGTGACGCTCCTCGGGGGTCAGCATTGGGTCCACCTAAAAACACAAGAGTTAATGGTGAGCAGGTGCACAAAGGAAACACACAGCAGGTGTAAAATGTGTTTGGATACGGAATCTGGTATATTGTAAGGGTTGGGGACCACAAAGTAAAAAGGCGTCTTAATTAAAAATCAGGAAAGTTTTAAGAGACACTTTATATCAAACCTTACTGTACATTTACACTCCACGTCTAGAGCACTGTATTAGTCTATATTTTACAATTAACAGTACTTTACACATGTTATTCCACGGTCACTTTCCTCCACTATAACAAACTCAGTATTACTAGTTTTTATATTTGCCATTTTCTTTTAAACACATTTCCCTGAGGTCATTTAGATCTACGGATAGCAGGAGCAATAATGGGAAAGATTCCAACAAGGAACATACAGATTGTAGACAGGATTACAGTTAATGGAAGTAAGGGTTAGGTCCTAATCTACAATATAATGCTTTACCTTAGACTTGTGCAAAAATTTGAGTCGGTTCAGTTTCTGAGATTTACCAGTCTCATTCAATAAATAAGACACCACAGGTAAATGTCAGGTGAATTGATTCAATCTAATGTGGATTAGAATTATTTTGATTTGAACAGACAGACAGACGTATCTTTGCACAAGTCTACTTCACATATTCAATGCAATGGAGTCAAATTCAATGATGTAGTGCTGACGTTAGCAGGACACTAGTCCATACCCTATTAAAACATTAATTGTTCTTTGCCATTATTACTCCTTACATAAGATATATTAAAAGCATTTTAAAAAACGGGAACCCTCGATTCTCTAGAGGGTACACCACTGAACAAAGCATTTTCTTGCGTTAAACCTTTTTCAATGTGATGCACTCTTTATATTAAAGATTTAGCAAATGGCATCATAATCAAGCCACATCCTATATATAAAATGCTACAATGTCTCACCTCCACGATGCCATGGCTGATGGTTCCATATTGCCTTCTCCTCAGCAGGACAAGGCTAACCACAATTATTGTAGCTATGGCAACAGCAATAACGAGCAATCCAATGAGCGTCCCACTGCTAAAGCTGAACTCGTTGCGCAAGGATCCCTCAGATTCCTTAATGGGAATAGAATCATTTTTTTTTATAAATTCAGCACATCAAGTGGAGGGTATAGATTGCCCCCCAGATTGCAAAATGTTAGAATCCATAAAGACATGAGGCTTATGACTGCTCCTGACATACATACCGGTTCATCCACCAGTCCTCGGACTCTCTCTGCATTGAAAATCATCTCCTTCACATCCACGGTCTCATCGATAACCTAAGAATAATCATTAATAGACTGAGTTAAGCAGTGAGGAATCTGGCAAACATACAAGCATTAAACAGGTGTGATGTGGAGGTCTGGGTGGATTCCAAACTTTACACTAGAGGTAGCATGTGCACAGTCAGTAGAAGAACCCCCTCCCAAAACTTAGCCTTGCAAACCACCGCTTGGTTACGAATAATATGAGATTACCAAATCTTGAGTCAGATTTCAGACAAATTATTTATTCACGAAACCAGAAACTCCTAATACTTGAACTGGAAACATTCTCCATTTCTTATTTTTCCAGCTTCGCTACTTCAGATTAAATTCACAGCGGAGTGGATATGATCTAAACGTCTGAGGACTAAACCAATAGTCATCCTGGAAGGTCCAATCCCAGTTTTGGTTTTCTACGGAGATTAGGTCAGAGTGACAGATTTCGGATAGAGAAATGTCTCACCACTTTCTGGTCAGCTTTGCTCTTGCTGTTGATGAGCTTCTCCTCTGCACCAATCAGTGTGTTAAGATTGGCCATCCCGGAACCTGGATAAGAAGAAAGGTGAGTCAGGTGGGGAAAGCTCCAAAAGCAGGAGAAGAGATGTAACAAGTGCAATCACATGGGGCGTGAGACTGGAGCAGGACAATGTGCGGCCAACTTCTTACAGGTGCAAAATGATGAGACCTGATTAAATGCTTCCCCATGCTTTACATGGGCAATCCCAAATATACTCAAATTAGAGCTGTTCAAATATTGCAGTCCCAGCAAGAGTAGAACACCCTTTAAATTATGTGTGACCGAATTTCCCTTAGACTAAGGTTTAACATCCATTACAATGATATAAATATAATTTACTTCTCCCATTCACTTGCAGAGTTGTTTAGACGGTCAATCAAGAAGTAGAAAATGATTCTGGGGCAGTTTGGCGCCACACAGTCCACCCCCAGTAACAAGTAGCATGCACGGTTCAATGGGAAATGTATAAATCTGCATTGAACACTTTTTAGAACTCCATGGAGGTTCTGCACTATTGCATGGGATTAGTTTATTCTGACTTCATTCATTAAATCGCGGGCTTTATCAGTGTTTACTTATAAGTTTGCCGCATTTGATATAGCTTAACACTCCTTCCTTGCCAAATCTTTAAGTACACTGTGTAAAGCATTTTCATTTTTCCTTAAAATTAAAAATAACCTCAAATTCTCTCTCCATGTATGTATATTATTGTGTTTTTTTAATACACACACGCTTCAAAATCCACAGCATGTGCCTTTCATGTACCCATCAGCAGAGTATTCTAAGATTTCTCACCCTAGATAAGGAATATCACAAGCTCTAATACTACTCCCCCTCCCCTAATATTTCTGCAACATACGATCGACTAAAACGCTAGTTTATTTACTTCTTTGGTATCCCTGAACAGCCGGCTATACAAGAAATGGCCGTTTTATGCTCCGTTAATTATACATCCCATTTTTATTCCCATTGAGAAGAGGTTTATCCCACAATCAATCGGATCCTCCCAGGAAAAGGTAGGGAAGCTGCCAAAAACTTTAGTATCCATGCTCGAATGAATGATTAAAACGGAGGGGGAGGGGAAGGAATGATGTCATTGTTGGCCGCGTCCGTCGGTCTAGGTGGACTGTTTCCCCATGCGATTGCACCGTACTTTACATAAGAAACAATTCCTGGACTATAAATCCTACACCAGCTAATGATTCTAGAGAATAACGGAAACCAAAGCAATGAGAAAGGAAGTGATCCCATTCACCAAAATATACACCAGCAACTCATAGGTGATAAGTCTTCCAAAGACGCAATTAGGCGTCTGATCAGATCAGAAGGATATCGATTTTAGATTTTCTTTTTAACTTTGAATCAGAAAGCTTTTCGTAATTAAATGAGTTGCTGCCCTAATCAGGCATTAACGATGGTCGTCTGACCCAAAACAAAATTGAAGGAAGAGAAACAGAGATGGGATGGGGTGGCGAAGAAGCAGAGAGACGCAGCAAGAGCAGAACCAACCTTTTCTCACTGGAGCATACGAATCCGGTTGCGTGTCTAAGCGGGAGTATCAGGGAGTGAGGTGCAGGAGGACAGGAGGGGTGGCGGGAGTAAGAAAAAAAATAAATAAATAAATAAAAAGATAGAAAAGCAGAAAAATAAAGATTAAAAATAACTAAAAAGCCTTGTGAATGTATTGCAGGCTTGTGAGCTGGGTTAGTGCAGCACAAATTACAGTTTAAAGAAACAGTTTGGCACAGGACATTATATGCATATGTAGTGCACAGAATATGGGGAAAGTGAGACAATTGGTGCTTTATCACTATATAAACCACAGCAATTGGGGCTCCTACCTGCTGTAGGAGTGTGTGACCTACAGGGGGCAACATTAAGCTTCATCTCACACACATTGCATTCAACTGAATACCATAGTAATAAACAGAAGATTCTGTTCAAATAAAGGTATTTTTGTTAGACAGTGAGGGCCCGTGTCTATGTTTAGACGGTGTGCACTTTAGGGCCCCAGTTAATGGATGTCCACACAGCCATTGTCAAACTAGCCGGATTGAGCTGAAAAATACTTTTTTTTTTTTTTTTAAAGTAAAACTGGACTTTGTCACAGACCGGCCTTTCTGACAATGGCCTAGTAGAGAAAGCAGTCTGTTGATCCTGTAATGTAATCATTCATCAAATAAACTCCTAAAACAGAAAAATACATTCTCGGTAGACAAAAATTTATATAATTAATAAATAAACTTCCAGTAAGCAAGGCTATAGAACAACAAAAATATGCAATGCTGGGTGTTACTACATGGCACGTGACAGATACAGAGTCTCCTTAAATATTTTCGATGGAGGCAATTCTGTGTGTGTGAGACTGGGTTCCCATAGAACGTCATTGGACACTGTATCGTGTGTAATGATTCTGCTGTTCAGGTAAAGCGTTTAACTTACCTTCGGCCTCTGGAATGGCTGGGAAAGTTTTCACCTGGAACGGACGGAAAGGACTACCTTCTTTCAGAGAGACCTCCTCGCTCTCTTCCTCACTGACCCTCACATCTCCCTGCGATTCCGAGAAAGAGGACGTGAACTGATCCATGTCCGCTTTCTGCTCCTGGAAAAGCTCATCTAGATGGGAAAAGGCCAGCAAAATTGTTAAATAACTCAATTCATGGAATGATTTACAAAACATGGGTTATCAACCCAAACAAAGATATTTCATGTTCAGAAACATCAGAAATGAGTATTTTTAGAATTTATTTTACTGGTTTTGCATAGAAAGGTTACTGCATTACTCTATATAAGGTAAGGTATATTTACAAGTTTCTTTTAAACAAATGATAGCAAGGTGAATGTTCTTGAATAAACCACTTTCATATTTCTTTGTTGCTCAAGGTGGATAGGTGCATCACAAAACAAACAAAATCACTTTCAGAATATCAGGCGTCCGGATACCAACCAATCTCGTCCTGAATCTCATCGGCAACATATGGGATTTTGTAAAGCAGAGAAAGGCTCTGATTCATTCTTTCCTCAATCACATGAAGATGGGTCATAACCTGAAACAAGAACACATTTTCTATTACCCTGCAGTCTTAAACCTCTTTACTTAAACCACATTAAACCACTGGATGGCCGGAGTCAGTCCTTCGACCTTCACAAGGTCTTTCTAAAACGGTCTTAAGTTATCACAAACAGACATATTTCATGAAGAGATGTTTCTAGATTTGAAACAAAGACAACATTGCTGTAGTAAAACTATTTATACAAATTATATACATGCTAAGCCGAGCTATTTTAAGCCATTTGTATCTGCTGAACAAATAGTTTTCGGTAGATCTAAACTGGGCTTTGTTTCAGTTAAAAGTGAAATTATAAGGATGTTGGGCGCAACTTGTTACCTGGGATCTCATCTGTGCTGCCTTTTCTGGATCGACAACTAGAACGTGCTCGTAGTGGCGGACGGTGTGAAGTTTATCTTTATTCTCTGCTCTGACGTAACGTTTCAAGGCCTGCAGGATGCGGTGTGGCTGCCGTGCACAAAGTGACAATAATTACTAGTTATCTTTGTATACGAGATTTTGGAACAGAATTAAAAGTGAACATCTTTCCGTGTGCTATAGCAGTTTGTCAGCTATTTCTGTTATAGATTGAGAATGATACGTTGATTTAATATAAGCAATAAAACAGATTATTACTCACACGAGGAGGACTGGCCTGAAGTGCAGAAAGATAATTCTCCAGTGCCACGCGGCGTTTGTCATTCAACATGGCTTCTACGCGCTCCAGGTGAGTCTCCACCAATTGTTGCTTTTCATGCGCAGTCTCCTTCTCGAGGGCTTTTATAATGGCATGGAAATGCTACCGAGAGAGACAGACAATGTCCCTTGCTAAGGCAATTTATTTACATCAAATAGTTACTAGAAAAGCTACAATTTCTGGGGAAATTGTGTGAAGTGTTCTTGCCTCCACCAGTAGTCTACAACTGGAGTAACTTATTTATATAGCACATTTAATTGCAACGTTGTTGCACAGTTACATTAAACCATACATTTATAAAAACATTAGCAGGTGTTCAAAAGGCCCTGTCTATGACATCACTTGCTGCTGCAGCCTTGCACAGGTCAGAGTATTTTGGCGGTTGCCATCTTCAAACGGTCGTATTTTAAAAACTATAACTCCTACAGCGAAGAGCTTTATATTGTGAGAATCACAAGACCCAGACCTACATTTTGATGCATAGTATGTCTCTGAATATTAACAATGAAGGCACAGTCGCAGTTTAGAAATTGCACTTCAAATTTGAGCTTTGTAGAGTGAAGTTTCAATGAATGTCAATAGACGGTGTTAGTTGCAAACAAATGATTATATTGTGAAAACTATCAGGACTACGGCTTAGCCGTTGACATGTTTAGTGGCAGCAGGGATAGCTGAACGTTTTGATATAAGATTTGTGTAGGTGGGCCTGAAAATAAGGGAGTGGTGGCAGTTTAGAAATCATGTCCTGATTTTTCAGCTTTTGCCAGCTCCCACTCTAGCTTTGCCATTCATTCCTATGGGACAAATTTCGCCACAAGAACGACGATATTCCGTGAACCATTCGGCGAAACGTTCCACAAAGTAATAGCAATCCGATCGGGAACAATCTGCACGTTTTGGTAAATTTTTGTCTATGTAGTGTAAAAACTGTGGGAGGAGTTAGAGTGGCAAATTTGGCTATAATAAGAATAATAATATATATGTGAGATAACAATAAGTGGTCTTGCTATGCAAGAACACTTAATTATGGGTACTATAATAGTTTCATGTATTTACAACATCCAACAATTACACCTGTTCACAGGAATGAGTAATTGACAAAGCAGGGGTCGCCATTTCATGGATTCACGTTCTATACAGGGTATCCAGATAGCAAACATTCACTCACATCTTAGGTACAAAACATGAGACCAGACACCAGGCTGGAGACCAGACGGGTCGTAAGCGCAATGGTTATTTATGGCTCTTCACTACCAACACGTAATCAGATTGGGTCTGCACTCCCACAGTGCTGTGCACAGTTCCCACTGCATTGTGGGATAATTTGCTTGGTGTTGTGTAAATGCTCTGCATCATTCTTTTGGATTATAGAGCTTCGCAGAAAGCAGGTGGTAAAAATAAAATAGTATCTATGCTTTTTGTAGTAATTTGGCTATGACATACAGGCGGCTGCTGTGCCCTCTAAAAAGCAACAGCATGTTCTATCTGCACGACAAGTGCTCAATAAGAAAGAGTTTAAAGTTTAGATTAAAAAATAAATAAAAAATTACTTTTGCAGGCTTAAGTTCACGTATCATAAAACATGACGAAAGACTTTCTTTCAAGGAGCTGTTTAGATGGTAAATTTCTAGATCGAGTTGAAGCAGATACTTCTCAGGCAGCTCCTTGCTCCCACACTTTGTAAACTCTATTCAAGTGGGTAGTGGAGGAGTAGCGCAGTATAGATCAGCATAAGACACCATAAGGACTGCAGCCTGAGCATATGTGAACACACACATTCCTTTAACAGTGCAGTAAACAAGCAAGGCCTTGCCTATCCTATGTCCAACCGATGTGTCAGGATCAGATGACACGCAGTTTAATGTTTACCCAGCACCGTTTCTGATCCAGACTGCGCTCTTACCTGAGTGAGCGTCTGTTTTTCGGCCTTTGGCAGATTTTTAGCTTGCAGCTCAGCCTCTTCCCATTCCTTCTTAACCTGGGGTGAGAAATAAATAATTTTAAAAAAGATGCTGTGCAAACTGGGGGAAGGATTAAAGCCATATTTAAAGTCTGTAAGCCTACCCGATCCATGCGGTTACGGTGTCGAACCTCGAGCTGTTCTTTGGCTTTTTGGAATCGTGCGTGCTCGTTATCATCTGCAGGAGTTTCTAAATAGATGTCCACGTAATCTGCAGGAGCAGGCGTTGTTGGGACTGGAAAGGTTAAAGGACATGGTAACCACCATTTGGTATTTATTGATATTCATATTAACAAAGTAACCATCAAAACAGAAAATGAGGAGGCCTAAAAATGAAGTGCTGCAGTTACACAGCAGTAGTGAATGTAACTGCATTCTATAAAGCAGATTTAGAATGTTTAGATTGACCAACAAGCTGTTAAAATTCTAATAAAATTTATTTTCTGAATTTGAAATTCCGATTTTTTTTCATGCAGTGAAAAGCATAATTTCAGACTGTGTAGGAAGCTGCCCCCCATTCAGCCACAAAAATTAAAATATATCTTAATGCAGCATATGGGATTGGTTTTTTGGCAACGTTTTACTGCCTGGTGCTGTTCATTTATTCCACCTACTCACATAAAAAATAAAAAATAAAACCCTGCACACGGATTTAAAAAAAATTTAAAAAAAAGTGTTTGACACTGCAGACCGTGAGATCGCAAACATGGAAGGGGCTGAGATGCACAGATTCAGTAACCGCTTCCACTGGACACTGGACTCCTTTTCCATTATTTATGGATAAATGAAAAGCAACCAGGAAATTTATTCATTTTGGTTCCTTTTCAAAAATAAACTTCATATTATGTTCATATTTTAAAACATTTATGTCAAAATATAACCAACTGTGTTCAAGAATCTGGATGAAAAAAAAAAAGTGAGTGAGTGGGAATAAAGTAATTCTGGCCTTTTCCTGCGCTCTCATGAAACCTATATATTGCCAGCGGTATCGACAAGTAGTTCTATTCTCACTGACTGTGCAGTATGAGGTCTCGCAGAACAGAAAGCCGACACATTGTCACAATCAGATCCTTTTACACCATGTGTCAGATATTATATCACGCAGCAAACAAACCTTTTTCTAGTCGGTGGTCGGAAAATGGCTGATCATGAGGAGAAGTTTAGAAAAGCTGCTGAGATTTTGTATTTGGCAATCTCAATAAAAACACATTATCTGCAAAAATGTAGCCTTTAGTTTCTACAACGCATTGGCTGCCACTGAACTCCAACTCTCAAAGCTCAGGCAATATGCCGTTGCGGCTGGCTGCTGCCGTGAAGTAGTGAGAGGCAATGTAAACTTACTGTACACGTTCCAGCAGTGTGTGATGTGTGGCTAAAGTAATTACAGCAATAGTGCAGGGACTCTCGAATGACCAGCATTAACCTCTTAACCAATGGCATTCCATTACCCATGAAGGAGTGATGTTAATGTGGGCACTTGCTTACTCACTTAATGTGAAAGAATTCATAGTGAGAGAAGTTGCTAAGTTTAGGGAGACTGGGGAACATGGCATATGGAGGGAGAGAGAATGGGGGTGCATAGATACAGGAAAGCTTCGGAGTGGAAACACAAATGGAATATTAAGCAGGACTGTGCATCATTAATAACGTAGCGCATCCTCCAGAGTGTCTCGTTAAACAGACCTCACACTAGACAGCCACGACTAGCCAAATGAGAACATTTCCCATTAACCTCAGGCTGCCTGAGGGTGTCCAGGCTACTCATCTCTGATTTAGTCCATTTTTGAATTTAGCAGCCGGATTATAAAAGTACAAATCCTGTACTGTAGAAACAAAGGCAGTCTGTGTTACGATAGTTTCCCCAGCTTGGTCATGTGATGGGTGCGTTTGGCACGGTCCTTTCCTCTCCACGGTTCAGAGGAGCACGCAAATCGTAAGATCAGGACATGTGGCCAGCCAAAAGAATGTGTTACCAGCCCTACACGGATATCCCAGGAGATAAAGGGATATAAAGGAGGCAAAGTGGGGGATTTGTTATTTGCCAGAGGACAAATAAATAGAAATCACGAAAAACATAACTTAATAAAACCTGTTGGAGGAGATAGAGTATTTACATCACCATCGAATACTTGTGTCACAGTGAGAATTATGGTGTTTGCGCGCGCGCTGAAAACAGTGGGTGTGTGTCTTTGTTCTGTAACAATTAGCCTGGAATTCGATCGGCAAACGGGGCGCACTGTGGAAATCAGATTCTTCATGTTGGCTATAACCCAATGTGACCACATTAACCTGGGGAACAATATTTCCCTTATAGAATAGGGATGGCTTTATGCGATGAACTCCATAATGTAAAGAAATTTTAACCCAGAAAAGCAAAAATCAAGTTACCAATAGCAGACCTGGAAAAATTCTCCACTATAGTCACGGTTTGATCATTTTAGCAAGTTAGAGTTCAATAAGAAACGACAGTTTAATTAATATCCCCACACCCCTGTCCCCCATTATGTTTAGGGAGTAAGGGGTCTTTGAAGGTGAAATGAGAGAAGCAGAGATATGTCAGTATAGATGTACAGTAACCAAAATTAAATCCAAATTCTCCCCTCCCCCCACAATGTTCACAAGTAGGAGCTTGATGTTAGACCTCCAATTTCACTAATAAAATACTGGAAAGTCAACATTCACACAGGTCACAGTACAAGTTTGTTTCATTTTGATTGGCTCAGCATAGTCACTCACATTTTTATCTGGGCCAATCGTAGGCCAACATTAGGATTATAAGAATAAAGGTCTCTGCTGAGCCAGTTACATAGTTTAAATCATTTGATATTATTTATCTAAGACAATGCAGAGCATTTCGGTATTTTATTCTAAATGAAAGAACAGCATAGAGTAAAAACAAGGATAAATCTATTGCAATGAGAGATAAGGCAGGAGACAGGCCCGCCATAGCACCAACAATCGTACAAATAAGAAATTCCATTTAGGGGAGAAGACAGACAGACAGAGCAGGGAATGTAGCGCAAAGGATCAGACTGCAGGTTTGAATTTTCTTGATTTTAAAGCATAGGATGTCACATTAGTAAGAGAGTAATCGCAGAAGCAGCAAGTTATAATGAGACACACAGGATACGTTAAATATATACTTATGGCGTCCATATATATATTTAATCATAAACAGCAGACAAGGTGAACGGGCGATAGGCTCAATTAAAGGCGAAAAACGCGAAGCAGACAGAAGGAACACTGAAAAATGGGTTCCAAAATTGAAAAATCACACAAACAAGCAAGGGCGCTTTACAGAATTCAGGTAAAGATTCTGGCAAAAACAAGCAACGACGCAAAGATAAAACGAGAGGAGGACAAACTTTGCAGGAAACTGGGAAAGACGCAATGTACAGGAGTTAACTCTTTCATCCACAAAAGCTGGGGGGGAAAACATCTGAACTCCCCAAGTACTTTTTTGCCAATGCAGTTTCTGATTTAGGGAGATCCAAGCTCTCTGGAAGGATAAATGACATCTCCAATTGGTGCAACTCCTACTGGTGGAGACCAAAAACAGCCTCGCAATAAGACTTTTTTGTTTTTAACCCAGAACATGTCAGTCTAATTCAGAATAGCACAGATAGCCAAGATTTTATAGATTTTGATATATAGAACATTCAAGTGAACTCTGAAGTGGCACAGACCAGGCTTTTTAAGCAAGTGAGCTTATCCTGTGATTCTCCCGTACAGTAATCTTTTTAGTGGGCATGATTGCTAGCATTCTGTGACGAACGCACAAAGATTAGTGAAGTACTGACAATTTCATAATACCGGAGAATCATAGGAAAATGTTTTAATTGGAAAGAAGGACGGTGGGGATATCAATCATTAAAACTCTGCTCTTCTGTATCTATAAAGCCAGACATAAAAACTATAGTCTACATTAATTTGCTCAAAGTGGACTTGTCAGGCCTGAGCAGACATTAATTTAAATAGTGTTAAAGGTCATCTATATATCATACTAACCACAAATCGAGCCATGTACAGCGACAAGAGACCAGTTTAACATTCTAGTATTCTGACCTAGCGAACATTACCGCAATACCACTGGTAAGGAAGACTGCAATCCAGTGTGTATTGAGTGGCCATCTGAACATGCATTTCGCTTCCAAAGCACTTGGTTGAACCCCGCAACTCTACCTGCGCACCAGTCACCAAGGATGCAGAGATTTAAAACTGCGGCATTGGGGTGAGCAGCCATTCTAATTCAGAGTGTGAAGGAGCAATCTACACATTTGTTGGTGATTTTTCCAACACTGTGTACATATTATATAAACTACCTACAGTGTCACACACACACACCGTTCCTTAGCACACTAATTACATATGTATTGAGTTTAAGCGCCAGTGAAGCGCAGCTGTAATTGGAAGTGGACAGTCATGAGCGTTGACCAAGTTCGGCATGATTTTGTTATATCAGTAAGGAAACGGGGGAGTCCCTGTCACCTTAGAGATGTCATTTATCCATCAAGCACTATAGCAAAATGTTAACAAGCAGCTGTGGAATGAAAAGAGTTACGCACATGAAACGCAAGGATGCGCCAGAATCAAAATGGCAGATCAAAGCTTGCAGATCTCATTGGGCGGCAGAGAGGACGCAAACTGGAAGAGTCCAAACTTACTCATTATTCTACACACAGCCATGCAATAGTCCTCAGACTCAAAATTGTTCCTGTTTCCGCCGCAGCCGCCATATATAAACCGGACACATTTTCTCTGTCGGATGTCATAGTACCATCGTGGCATCATGGCCCGGCAAGGACCAGTCATGGCCTCTTGGGAGCAGACAGCTGTGAGAAGATGGGTTAACTGTTAAATGGCAACATTCATCACAAGTTCCAAATGAGGTTTGTGTGTAAAAAAAAATAAATAAAAATAAAAAATAATCTGAGAAATCAGCAACTGTTCCATCGCTGGAATCAGGTGAAGGAAGGGTTTCATCACAGAGACTAATTCATTTGCATTACAGGAACTAGACACTAGGGTGCAGCACAAGTAGTTAGTAGTATGTTGATTCATCAAGGCAGTATTATGTTGATTAGCTTTAAAATCATTTCAAAGAACTGAAAAGGCCAAGAACTGAACACTAACTGGATACAGACATTACAACTATACAGATCGTATACACTGCTAAAATTCAGTTTTTCATGATATTTCTCCCCCCCCCATTACCCCTCATTACCAGAAGGGGCGACAGAGCAATAATTCAGTTTTATAAAAAGGACGAGGATTGCTTTACAGATTCTATCCTACATTTAAAATGAGCTACAGATTTAGCAATGTCTGGAGATCTTTCTGTCCCTCGCACAAGGATTTGAGTTCTCCCAGCTGCTCTATGTCTGTGGGAATTATCTGCAGTCCCTGGCAATGTCTCATGAAATTGACAAATCTTACCAGCAAGATTCAGCGAGCGCGACGAGAATTGATTTTTGTCCTGTGCCGCCTCCTCTCCATTAAATATTCCCAGGCATTTGTAGCTGTCAGACTAAAAGCATTCAGGTAAAAGCTCTCAACAGAAAAAAACCTTAATAGGTTTTCTATCTTTCTGGCTAATTGTTTTATTTTCCTGGGACAGAGCCTGCAGCAGTGAGCACGGACAGCCATATTAACGAAACACCAAGAATCCATAGGGAGTTTACAATGAACGTGTTTTCATCTCCCAACGTTCGCGTCCAGTGATCAGGTGATTAACATAATGGACCAAACAATTATTTCACAAGGGAGACTAGTTACTTTTAAAATCTTTAAAAAAAAAAAAATTTATAAAAAATTTCAACTTCTTTCCCCATTCTCTACCACTATGGTTTTGTAATTTTTTATTTATTTATTTTAAAATAAATAAAAACTCATCAACTGGTTAAATGTTGCATTATGTTCCTTTTAGTTAATTAGAAAACATTGCCATTTCTAAATAAAAATAAAATTATATCAAATGGCTTCTTGATAAATGCCCTATAGGCTGAAGAGTTTACACACAGACTGACTGCCCAGCTAAGGAAGCCAAGGAGAATTTGGCAAAATGCATCCTGGGGACAGATAAGACTTGCGGGCTTTGCCTTTATAGTGTGTTTATGTTATATATAGCTAGTAAGTTTGAAATTCTTTGTTTTTATTCTATGTTGGGATAGATCCTTTAATAAAATAGTGCTCTTGTACACACTTGGCACCTGGTTCCTGCTTATATAGGAGTGTAGTCCTCAACTACACATTGCGCTGTTATTGAGCATGATCCTTATATTGGATATACAATATTACACCATATACTTCGTTTGAGCCTATTTATAAGACAAAAGAAAGGGAAGGTCGCGTAAACGGACCTACTGGCTTTTCATCCTTGAGCTGGGTTTTTAGCTCATAACAATGAATGGTTCCTTTTTTTATTTATTTTTTATTTTTACACTATTGGACTTTTTCATTTTTAGGCATTTCATCGAAGATACCATAACCACTGCACTATACTGTTTTAAGGTAGTTAACCTCCATTTTTGTTCATATAAAGCGCTACACCATATTGGCGATTTGTAATTTTTGATTTTTCATCTATAATTAAAGGTGAATCTATTTCAGTCACTTAATTGTAACCATCTTTAAAATATTAAAGAAATGCCTTAAAGTATATCAGATAGGGGTTGGAAAGCAAAGAATCAAACCCAACCAAAACAGGAATTCTACAGGATTCCAATTAGCATCACACCGCAGATTCTCAGAGTACCAGTCTAGATTCTGTTATTCCCGCAGACAGACTGCAGTTATTCAGTTTGTAAATCCTGAAGAAGGACACTGGCACCCAGTTTGGTGGCTTACACTAAGATTGGAAATGGGAACTTTTGGGATGAAAACCATTTTTTGAGTGTTTTAATTTTAAGATTTGTAAACATGATGAGTCACATGTACAGCACAGGAGAAAATGATTAACTTCACTAGTTTCCATGTGTAAGATTGCTTAAAGGGACACTATAGGCAAGAAAGTAATTTATGATTTTGTATTTATTTTACTTAATTGAAATCCTTCTGTAGTGTACCAGACTGTTTTTCTGGCACTATACTGGTGTTAAAACAGGGCTTAATCGCTCTCTCTCTCTCTCTATATAGAGAGAGAGAGAGAGATAGATAGATATATAGAGAGAGAGATAGATAGATATATAGAGAGAGAGATATGTAATATATATATATAATCTAAGATACCATTTTTATGATTATTTTAATTCTGGTTGAGGTCTGTTGTAGGGAAGCATTAGAAGGATTCAACCAAGGAAAAGAACAAGTCTCTAATCACCTAAACGGAGGGGTTTAATAAACTAATTCCATTTCAGGTGGTGAGCTCTTTGATGTAAACTGTGAGGCTGACCGAGAATGAAGAAAAAGGACACCGCACAAAGAAAAACAAAACAAATAATTCAGAACCCAAAACACACAATTGGAAGGTCTAAACGGTTAAATAATTTCCTGGGAGAAAGGGGATGTAATCTGCTACTTTGAGGTTATCAAGTCACCACAATTTGCCATTTAGTAAAACACCTCCAATTACTCCAAACCATATCTTGCAGTGTACCTTCCTTTAGCAGCTGTGGGCACAGGTCCCTGATTGTGAGCGGATGGGAGCCGTTCACATCTTTAAAGCACTATTCTACCCACAGAAGAGTCTTTACTTCACACCCATGAATATGACACCCCAGGTTTAAAAGGGACACTCCACTGCGCAAATACAAAATAAAAATCACTATTTGGTAGATATACCCAAATGAAATTATGCATTTTTTCCCCATTGGAGTTATATCTAAAAACCACATATAAACTGCAGATCTCATGTCTGCTGTCTTTACAAGCCCACCCCTTCTAACTCCATCCAGACTTTGTGGCTGACCAATCACAGAGTTCCCAATGTAGCCCAATGAGAAATCTAAAAAATATACATACTCAAATATATTGTATATACACATGATTCAGTGAATATGATCTGCTTAAAACAGTATCATCATACAGGGTTTGCATTTAAAATTTTAGGCCAAGTTCAAAGACATCTTGGCCCAAGATGTGAAATTTACAATTTAGACTTTGTGTAAGAATTCGGAGAGCCTTAAATTCAGTCATTCTAACCCGGGGCTAGCCTGTCCAGAAACTGTGAAACACTAAATACAATGAAAAACAAATATAGGAGGGTGGGGTGATGATTTTAAAGAAAGGGGTCTAAAAATGGAGTGTAAAAATGTAATTGAGTAATGATTTTTTTTGCATTAAAAACGTGTTCACTAGTTAATACCTTTGACGTCTGTGATTACGTCTTTCCCGGAGACTGTTCTCTCATTTGTGGCCTCTGTTGCAGTTTCTTCATTGTAATCTTCATCCTTATAATTATCGTAGTAATAATCACGGTCTTCAACTACTTCATCTTCATCTTCCACCTCCTCGACCTCATCTTCATCCTCTTCCACAGCAGCCGTGAAGTCCTCTATGTCCGCCTCAGTGGGAAATTCACTGGTAGCAGGAACACATGGGAGAGAAGTCAGTATGCAAAGTGCAACGGCAAGAGATTTAGCGAGGGAAACAGGACGCAAAGGATATTGCAGCAAACACTGAATATACAAAGCTTTTAGGAGAAGGACTAAACCAATAAAATACATTTGCTTATCTCAAACACTGACGTAAACAAAGATTTGCAAAACGTTATGCTAAAATCAAAGTTGAAAAGAGGGGGAAGCAGATCAGACAAGGACAAGGAGACTGTGGGGGAGTCGGAGGGGTTTATTCACAAAAACAACAGTGTAATGGAAACAGATTTCGGTGACTTTGGGCCAAAACGTTTTCAGTGAAAACACTAACGTGGCCATTCGGTTACCTGGACGGCTATATGTGGAAACTAGACTTCCAACATTAAGAGGTATACAGTTTGAAATCCAAGGGAAATAAAAAAAAATAAAAAAAATAAAAAGGGACAGCTTTCTAACACCATGACCCCTACAATAAGATCACTACACAGTAAGACAGTAGTTATAGTACTTTGAGAGTGTCCCTTTAATGGCAGCAGGACCTTCACCTACTTATGGGATTCAGGACTACTCTGCAACATTGATCTGATCTTCCTCTCTTTCTTGCATGGTTTCATGTGATTTATCTGCTCTTCTGGAAGAGTGAGGCAGATCGAGGTTTACACAAATTTTCAGCTTTAATAATTAAACACCCTAGCTCCCAAGAAATCAGACAGAGCAGTGGAACGGACTGACCTCTTGTAAGTGTCATAATCCTCTTCATCATCTTCGTCTTCCTCCTCTTCCTCTTTGGAGAGAGCTTCGTCGAGGATCTTGGCCTGAGGGCAGCACACGTACTCTGTGCCACGGAACTGGTCGACGGCACATGGCAGCAACATGCCATAGCTGTGTAAGACCATGACTTCGGTCATACAGGCCTGGGAGAGAACAGGATTCGGTCAAGTAACGGATTGTGACATAAAAAGCTGCTACACTAACAAGAGAACACTTCAAAGTTTCCATCTCTGGACATCATCAGGATAGCAATCAGATGAATATATTTACATTATCACTAGGATTATATTCGAGATTTTAGTATTAAAAAAAAAAAAAAAAAAGCATGAATTATAACCAACTCCCTTTTTAAATCCTTTAGTCACACCAGCTCCAAGGGAACCCAAATTGTACAGAGAGGCCAACGAGCAGAATCATTATTTCAGTTTATAGATCAGGTTATCGGAAACAGCAACTAATTCCAAACAAACGTAATGTTTGTGAATGATATTTCCAATGCAGGCTGTCAGGCAATGTTAATTTTGGCTGCAAGTTTCAGTTTATTTTTAGTCATAGTCTTTTGTCGTGTTTTAGTCATCTGAATTGTTTTAGTCGGCTAAATCTCCAAAACATGTTAGTCGACAAAACTAAAATCTAATCGGTTTAGTTACAGCCTCTATTGCGTTTGCCCCTTCTCCAGTCCCTCCAGTGTCTCTTTGTGTCCTCTAAGCCCCTCTAGGTGTCTCTCCAAAGCCCAGGTCTGTCTCTTTTGCCCCTTCCACAGCCCTTCTAGGTGTCTCTTTCTCAAGCCCAGGTCTGTCTTTTTCCCCTTCCACAGCCCCTCTGTGCAGTGTTCATTTTAGAGGCAAATTTTAATTTTGTGTTAGTCAGTCTTTTGAATAAAATACCATTTTAGTTTTAGTCATATTTTAGTAATCTGAATTGTTTTAGTCGACAATATTAACACGGTTGTCAGGGAATGGTGGGGGTATGTAGTTAATAAGCGTGCCACTGCTGTGATTCACAATATATTTAGCAAGTCTGACAGGAAAGGTGCGTAACCCGACTGGGCCAAGTGGGACTCGTTACCTCCTTGGCGACATTGTGCCAGTGCTGATGGCTCTCACACACGTCCATCTTCTCCTTGTGGAAGAATTTGCATCTCTCCGGAACCAGCAGAACGTCGCTGACAAACTCTCCCACTAAAAAGCACAATGTCATTCAAATGGTTAAATGGTATGACACGCAGACACAAACTGAACACCACGTACTGCCCCGGCACACACTGAAATGAAAGCTTAAACCTTGAGAACATCTCTTGCAAATATTCCTCCATGTTAAGTGCGCAGACGGGATAGGAAATTATTAGTTTGTCCATTTAGCAGGGATTTTCTTATAAAAAAAACTCTGCATTCCCAATATGTAAAGCAAATCATGGCTACAACAAGTTTGTTGCTTCCCCCACCATAATTTTTAATTTTTTATTTTAATTGTACGAGCAGTGAAGATCTCCTTTGGATGGCTTTAAAAAAAAAAAAAAAAAAAAGTCTAATCCAAAAAATTTTTTAGTTTTTTTTTAAACGGCAAAGAGAAAGACATTGAACCTTCAATAGATTTTGATTTTCTAAGAGGAATAAACCCACTGCTATTAACGCAGTCTGCTGGTGAAATACATGAGAGGTGTAAAGGTGTTGGGGTTAAGGCAGTTTATTTAAATGTAATGCTGATTTGGAACCAACCACATGATTTGCGAAGTGTCTGTCAGGACCCTAGGTCAATTTATAATAAACGGTTGTGCATAGATAATCCCAGCCAGCATTCACAAAAGCAGGTCAGTAAGGGCAGCTATAATTCATGGCGACACTGATCATGCCAGGCGTGATCAATGTCTACAGTAATTTAAGACAATGCCTTTCTTACGCAGTGGTCTACTAAAAACATTTAAGGCTTTTTTTAGTTTGCTGAATCTACAACTCAAATTCCAAATTTGTAAAAAGGATTAAATTTATATTCTTTAAAAGTAGTACTGTCACTTTGAGGTCTTTGTACCAATACCCCCTCCCCTCTGTCCGCGTACATTGTAGCACCAAGGGGTAGATAGCTTTGCTAAACTTCTCATTCCTCTGCATCCTCAACAGGGAATGGCAGGATGTAGTGGCGGAACCTCTGCCCATTTATACATTTTATCCGATATGAGACAAACATAGTTCCTCCATCGTAATTTGGGTCCGTAATGACTGTATGTTTAGCACTGAAACACCCATGAGATTCTGGGAGTGGTAGTCCCAGAAGGTATTTGCCAAGAGAAAGAGAGTTGTTCTAGGATTAATTTATATTCTGCCGATTAACACTGCAGGATATAGAATTAAGCAGTACTTGGTCATTCTTACACAGTCACAAAATCTTTTATTCTAAGTCTTAAAAACAACCGCATGTGCAAAGTGCAATCTGTAAAATAAATGTGACGCTCTCAATGACTGGTTTCTATGGTAACGGATATCAATACGAAAGTGAACGATGCAGATCATTTGTAAGAAGTGGCTAATATGACAGTTCTATAATGATTCAGTGAATAAGGGGCTTTGATTCATCACAGTATAAAAACTATGGCTGGCGTCACATTCGGAAGGCCATGTACACACCCAGAAACATGACAGATGTATTGTGCTATTTAATTAACGCCAACACATTGAACCTGCGCGAGATGTCACACAGAGCCCTGCAAATAATTCCATTAGAGAGCTAGCTGTTGAGACTCAGGGGGAGAATTCAGGATATATGTGGCCAGTCTACCACAGTCATTTGGCAGCACTCATGCCTCAAAAGGGGTTAAATGCCAAAATAATATACTGACCATGATGAGGAAAGGATACTATTAGCATTTTAAGACACTAAACATCAATGGAGGTTTATACTGGTTAAATGTTTTATCTCCTTTCCTAACCGGTTGTTATTCTGTAGCGATTGGAAATAAAAGGAGCTTCTAGCAAAGCGTTAAAGGAGACACTATAGTGCTGTAGTGGTTCCGGGACATAAAACCAATACTAAAAATAGTGTTTACATTGCTCCCTAATGCCAGCTGCAGTTACTGTAGAGGGAGATGGACTACCTTTGTTTGGTCCAATGTTCTGCGTCTCCACGCTCTGAGAGCTCTCTATGAGAGCTCCATTTAGAAATGCACTGACTCAATGTCTCTCCGTAAGGTGATGCTGACTGACACAGTGCACTAATCTCCCAATGCTTCCCTATTGAGACTATATTGTCTGAGATCATCATGATCGATGATCTCAGCCAAGGAGGTGGGGTGTCCGGAGAGAACTGCCCGCCACAATAGGAAAAGTAAGTCCTAAACAGAGAGCAGGACACTATAGTTTTAAGAATACATGTTCATATCCCTAACGCTAGAGTTCCTTTACTACATTAGATATATCCAGATGTATCAATACAGAATGGCTGACGCGAAACTGGATATATTCTGGGAAGGAGACAGGACATTCACACATTGGGATTACACCAGTCCCCAGCTGTACACTGACAATTCAGCCACCAGTGGCAATGCGTTTTACAATCAACCTTTAACGGGTAAATTGCCCCTGTCACAACATAACCAGGAATATTCTCTACAACGATTCATTACGGAGCTCTGCTGACATCTCAGAGTCTAGACACACTGTTTCACGTTCACTTACATTTACACAAGAAACAGTGTAAATGAAGCAGGGAAGGGATACAGGTGAGACTGGAAGATCATGACTTCAAACACACAAGCAGTTACAATTATGACAATCTACAAGGACAGAGTGGCTGAGATCAGCACAGCTATGATTCAGAGTGTGGAAGTCATTAACTAAAGCAAACCGCCGCACGAGGTTAACACTTGCAAACTGCAGTCATTCCTAGTCTTGCTGAGCGGCCTGAAAGATGGACATACCCAGACACTTGAATGGCACCACGATGTGTGAATGGCCCTTGCATTGCTTCTTCCCCTTCTTGCACCAGTTATCGATGCTCACAGGCTGATTGGCTTCCACCACATTGCTGATCTGCAGTTCTGGGTAGACCTATCGTAAATAGGGAAACAGGTTAGAATAGAGTATGTGAGAAATTGCCAGTGTTAACATAATCTCATCACCGCACTCATGTCAGGAAAACGTCAAAGCTTTCTATTCTTACATGTTTATCTTTGAGTTTTATTTAAACCTGTTATTTATATGTAAATTCATTAAGTCGTTCACAATCGGTTGAGTTAGCCCGGCGGCCGCTCACCTCTTGGCAATACTGCAAGACCTCTTCGTTGCTTCCAAAACAGCTTTTGCTTCCAGATGGATCAGGCTCCCATTTTCCAGTCTGTATATTTACATGCATGTTTAATTTGCCACAAAACATGGCTACTTGTGGCTCTGCCACCGCAAATCCAATACCGGCATTGGCCGCAAGTGCCTAAAAAAAATAGAAACATACGAGTCAAAATTCAGAAAGCTCAGCCAATGACATACTGTGCACGAAATAAACAAAGGAAAGGATTGATGACATGGTGTGTAAAATGAACGTGACTAATCAAATTGAAGTAGGATTATCCAACATTCAGAATGTAAAGCTGGATTTAACAGGTGAACTCAAGCAGACAAATCGAACAAGAGAAAGATCCGAGTTTAACCCACTGCATAGCAAAATGATGTAGTAAAAGATAAAATAAGAGTGGAGAGTTTTCAGTCAAGGAGAACCGAGCTACAATCAGGACCTAACGTGTTTTCCTGGACACATCCTTTCTACCGGCTAATTGGCAGTTCATGAGATGGTGTTTCATCGGTGGGGAGGCCGCCTCGCTGCTTGCGAGTGACCAACACAGGTCTACTGGGACATAAAAAAAAAACCAAAAAACACAAAACTATGGGATACTTTGTCAACTAGCTCCAGCAATGTGAGCGAAGATACTTCATTCCTACAGCTGCTGCTAGCAATGGGTGTTAACTGACACTGATGGCAGGAAAACCTGAACTTTGTCCATAAGGCAAAGCAGCCCCTATTTTGTCTCATGATATATTTTTATTTAGGTGACATTGCCACGTAATCATTCTGACCATTTCATAAAGATTCTGAAAGGGGACTGGAGTTGCTTTAGTAAATACAATTAAGGAGAAATGGCAAAATTCATTCAGTTGTATAGTTAACATCACGGAAGGCTTGTGACCTAAACCTTAATCGTGTTACTGTATGTGGACATTCCAGCTTACAAAGCAGGTGATTAATCACGTGGGAACTGAACAGTCGTCTAATCCCAGGTTATAAACACCCAAGTGTTATCTGGCTATCAGGAATAGAACATTCAAGAATGCGCATGTTAAATCTGCACTGCAGGCAAAGCCTCCTCGATCCTTTACAAGGAAACAGGCTGTGCTTTCTGTAGCACCATACACAAACACACAGGGATTGTTCATTAAACAGCAAATTGGAACATAGCATTGCGAAATTGTGGCTAATTAAGCCAAGTGATTACAGTAAACAAGTTGGGAGATTTTTTTTAATGCAATTATTTTAGCATATATTCTGCAATTCAGTTCATGTTCGTATTTAAATAATGAAACCCATGTGTAACCTGCAAAGCAGTCTCCACTATTCTTAAGGAAATGTTCATTTTATGATCACTTGTAAATAAATACAGAGCAAAGCAAGCCCCCCCAGGGCTGTTCTTTACAGAGGGTGCGCTCAGTGCAAATAGCAGGGTCCAGTGATATTTGTTGATTTTGCTGGTTGGCTCGAAATAGACACTTTTGGCTCTGCGATTCCAAAACACAGCGATCCGTGCAGCTTACCAGGCACCTATGATTACATGGAGACAGAGGAATGAAGTGCTCATTGGAAAGGGTCCTTGGCACGCAGTCCGTCTCATCGGCCCTCCTTACACAAACAAAGAATGGCTGGCGTTCTGCAGAAACCCTTTGTATAAAGCAAACAACACAGAGCATTGCAGTGTCAATGCTTCGCATGCAGTCACTTCACCCTTTCGCTGTGATTAACAAAGTTCACAGAGCGAAAATAGGCAAATATTTAACAAGCAGGACTTGAAGAAACTCAAACACAGAGGAGAAATTGGCCCCATAAAGATTAGACATGGGGGCAAACGGCACTAGCAACATCCTGGCAATGAAAGGATCAAAATAGGTATTTGAAAGGGCCTGACCGAAGTGGCATTGATGGTGTGCCAGGAGGAAGAGAGAATGGTGCAGAGGGAGATTTCCATTTTAAATGAAAACAAAACAATGCTGGCCCATACCAAGGTTAGACATGAGATCCTATGGACTACGGCTTCCTTTTATATTAGTATGGACGAGTTTACCCACCCAGTTATCAAGACGTGATGTCAAAGGTGTGCCAAGATACCAACACAAATGCCGACACTGCCCCTCCAAAGCTCTCACCTGTAAGAATCCCACCACTGACCCTCCAATACACCCACCTGTAAGATTCCCATCACTGCCCCTCCAATACACCCACCTGTAAGAATCCCACCATTGCCCCTCCAATACACCCACCGTAAGAATAGAAACACTGCCCCTCCAACACACCCACCTATAAGAATACCAACACTGCCCTTCCAATACACCCACCTGTAAGATTCCCATCACTGCCCCTCCAATATACCCACCTGTAAGAGTACCAACATGGCCGCGCCTATTTGCCCACCTGCAAGAAAAGGAACACTACCCCACCAATACCCTCCACCTGTGAGTACCAACACTGCCCCCACTACCTCCACCTGTAAGAGATAATGCTTCCCCAATTGTCACACTCTAGCTGGAAATATTGAAACAAAACGATACCAAAAAAAAAATTTGAAAAAAAGGATTGTCAACCCAGCAGCATATGAAAGATCTACCACTAGGTGTCAGCATTCACGCAGGCAGTATAACGAGGAGAGCCTGTATAGTGCTTCGTTCAGTCACGTTGTCTAATCAGACGGCAGGGTCGGGCCACATACCTAGCCTGGGGCAGCACGGGCGTGGAAACTTTTACCTACACAAGAGACACGTGGCAGAGTACTGGTAGAGCACACTGTCCAAGGCTGCCAATAAAAACAAGCCTGTTCAGGTACAAGACCAGGTGACTAGCCAAATTTTTATTTAACCCTTTCATGGTTAGGCAAATCCTACAGTCCCAAGCGTCAGTCACCATTTCCAGGGTAGAAATGTCCTCAGGGAGGAAAATATATCTTGAATATACACGAAATAGACAGTCACCATGTTACAGATTTACCATGCTTGAATGACGTAAAGCGGCTCGTCAACAAAAATAACTTTACTAAATCTGTTTCTCTGTAGCTTCCCGTGACTGAGAAGGTTTAATCCCTTTAAACTGAGCGCTCATTTTCACACAAAAAATACATAAAGAAGAGTTTTGACTCGTACGTCCTCGTGTAAAGCAGACAGGTCGACAAAATGTGTCAGTGGACGGGGCTTAAAGCAAGGTTCTGTAAACATGCCGTTAGATTTACCCATAATCCATCAATAGAACCATTGTACAGCGCTACGGAATCTGATGGAGCTATATAAATAAAACAATAATAATAGTAATAAGAGAACCAATTCCACAAAAAAGGAAAATGACAGACATTACAGACCAAGGAGAACAAAACAGATGCCCCCAAATATGAGATTTGGCTCAAGAAGAAAAGATAATGTATAACAATAAAAGCAACTGGCAAGGGAGGGAGTATTATTAAAATATAAGGAAAACAAAACAAAACCCACCACAGGGCCACTTTAACCCCTTTAGTGCCAATAACAAGCATGTCACCATGGGAATAAGGGTGGTAACGCACTTCAAAAAAGTCACATATCCAGGGCACACCTGCTTCGGCAGCTTCTAAATGTCACATGGATCCGAACGCTTTTTAGAAAGTCAGATATCCACATTTCTGTGCAAACGGTCTAGTTTTATTAATGGTTAGCTGGGATTTCCAATTTTATTGCTGATCTGTCACAGCCAGAACCCAACGTATTTGTGGCCCACTTTGCATGCACAGGAAGTGACATCACAGCCCTGCTGGGACTCCCAGAGACATGCTGTGCATGCACAGGAAGTGACCTCACAGCCCTGCTGGGACTCCCAGAGACACGCTGTGCATGCACAGGAAGTGACATCACAGCCCTGCTGGGACTCCCAGAGACACGCTGTGCATGCACAGGAAGTGACCTCACAGCCCTGCTGGGACTCCCAGAGACACGCTGTGCATGCACAGGAAGTGACATCACAGCCCTGCTGGGACTCCCAGAGACACGCTGTGCATGCACAGGAAGTGACCTCACAGCCCTGCTGGGACTCCCAGAGACACGCTGTGCATGCACAGGAAGTGACCTCACAGCCCTGCTGAGACTCCCAGAGACACGCTGTGCATGCACAGGAAGTGACCTCACAGCCCTGCTGGGACTCCCAGAGACACATGCACAGGAAGTGACCTCACAGCCTTGCTGGGACTCCCAGAGACACATGCACAGGAAGTGACCTCACAGCCTTGCTGGGACTACCAGAGACACATGCACAGGAAGTGACCTCACAGCCTTGCTGGGACTCCCAGACTGCTCTTACCCTTTAATGACTATTGTAAATCAGATAAGTAAAGGCATGATCATAAAACTTCTTCAGAGGCTCCAAACTGAAGTGTATTAATCTGTCATAAAGCATTATGCCACAATGGCCATTCTATGCAAACCATTGTGTGCGCAGTGTGAGCGGTGTGAACTGCTTGGCATTCAGATACAGTCTGACTTATTGCCCTTTCTGTATACACATCATTAAAATAACCTTGATACGGAGCAGCGATATGTGGATTAATAATACGGGCTGTGAAGTCATTTTCCATCAGTAACTCACAGCGCTTAGCTGCAGCAGATTCTTATTTTCAAAAAAAAAAAAGACTAGAAAAAAAAAAAAAAATGTAAATTAAAAAAAATATTTAAAAAGGTACTACAGGAGAAACCTAAAAACGTAAGCACAATTCTCAGAAATCCCTGTGCTACATTTCGCTGCAGGGAAAGATATTGGTGAATAACTTCCTGGTCTGATGAGCAGCTCACTGAAGAAGCTATAAAGTCTGGTAAACACAGAAACTTGCCTTTTCTGGACTCTCTTAGGCTCTGGGCAGCGCTACAGCGGCAATCTAGCCAGCTGCCACCAATGACGGCTGCATCTATGGAGGATCTTCGCGAGTTTGGCAAAGACCCCACATAGTGACAGTGCCACTTAACTTACAGCTAGCGCTGGGCAAGGTCCAACTCGCTTCAATTTCACCTGCTGTCTGTCGTCAAGTCTTCTCAACCGCGGTCCAATCGAATGCTTATCACAGAGAAGCACTCGATTTTATCGTTTCACCGGCTCAGAGAGGATGCACTCGCTGTGGGCCAATGAGAGAAGGCTTTTTTTATTACAATAGAGAGAAAATCTATATATCAATTTGGAAACGGGAGGGAGGGGAGATGCGCATTCACTTTCGCAGGTCTTGCTACCTGCAAGGGAGATTATCATATCTGTTGCAGTGTGCGCGGACAATGTCATTTTTGCACAGAATTTATATTGGGTAATGTGGGATTTGTTCCTGGCTGCCCAATCTACCCATCAGAAGGGTGGACCTAGCACCAGGACAAAAGTGCAGCTTGCTCTGTATATGTAGCGTTTAAAGCAGAAACTCTGTACAGATTCCAAACACCATGACCACTTCTAAAAACAGAAGTAATCGTCATGGTGGTTGGCGAGACCTTTTAAGTTTGGTTTTATATTTTTGAAAATATTTTTAAGTGTCATAATGGAAAACAATAGTTTGACGGCAGAGAATGTGATATATGCAAAAACTGCATCTGTGGAAATTACCCAGAAAAATTAAAAATAAAATAAAATACATTACTAGGCTCAGGGCCTCATCAGGCCAATGGATGAATTTCAGTCATAACACAATACGCACCCTGCACGAACACCAGGACCAAATATGCAATCACAGCCAATAAAACAGGAATACTTCTACATAAATCACAATCAAAGCAAAACATTCCCAGATTGTAATTTCAAACATACAGAAAACAAAACACCTTTCTAAAAGAACACAGAAAAACAAAAAACACAAATCTTTGTCTGAGACAGGGATTTGAAAAGAAAGAAAGTAAAAAAAAAAAATAAAAAAAAAAGTTCAGACAAACAGCTGCTGAAATAAAGATCTTTCATGGTTTATCAATGCACACTTTGTAGTTTCAGCCGCCGACTAACAATAACGTCTGAAATAAACTCCCTCCCACCCTGGAATAAACTATCACAAGGACTGGTTCCCCTTACCCTGCCATGTAAAATGATTCTCAAACCCTTTAAAAACTGGTTAAAGGTGTTACGCTGCAGACTTCGCACTGGGGCAAAAACATCTGACTGAATGCTTGCCAGAGATAAAGGACAGCTAGCTACCTCAGCAGTTTCTGTGCAAAATGGATTAAAATAAATAAAAATAAAGCTTTGTTAAAATGGTAACTCCAAGCAGCATGACCAGTTCAGGGATTTGAAGTGGTCATGGTGCCTGTAGTCTGCATGCGCAGCGTTGTGCTGTGAGCAGCTGCAAATACAGATATTAACCCATTGGCTGACAGAGGATTAACTAGATATCCGGCAGCGTTATGGAGTGGCGTGGGCTGGCTAATATCAATTCTGTGCCATTTTTGCTGCATAGTATGCCATTCATTGGCCGAGAGCAGTCACCTGATTAATGGCGACTGGATCTTTGCCAGGGAGCCTCGGGCCCAGTGCGGACACAGGTACGAGGGTGAACCATTGCTAAAGGATTTAACCATTATAGGAAACTTGGTCACAGTACTCCCGGCCTCATAGCCACTACGGTGTGCTTTAGGGATTCGGATTATTTGAGTAATCCTTTAAAAAGCACAGGGCTCTGTTAAAAAGTACCCAATGTTTACTCAAACTAGTAATTAATGCATATTAAAAATGTGATCAGTTAATTCAATCACTTAAAAATTAACACAAATCACGTCTCAAACCAAGACACTAAAAAGGCTTGCATATGGTACTCTAGTCTTGGCAATTGTTTGCCCAAAATAGCTGCAATGGTACAGTCCCTAAGCGAGCTATGTATTCAGAATGGCTACTCTGGTCTAAAAGTTATTCTGAATTCTTGATAATCTCCCATAGTTCTTTACTAAGAGTGAGAATTAAGTAAGAAGCACAGACTGGTCTTAGCTTTGAATGCCCATTGCCCTCTGGTGGCAATATCCGCGTCTGCTCACATCCACCAAGCGATGATGAGCTCTGTTTCTCCGGGATTTGCTTTTCGATCCCATTTTAAATATCACTTCATCTAATTTCTCCATTGAACACACACACACACACACACACCAAAAAAAAAAAAAAAAAAACCTTCTACAGGAGAACATTAACTGTACATTATAGCGGAGAAAGCCAGGACCGGAAAGCATTTAAGCTTCAATTAGAACGAGATCTTAAATCAGAGGAAACTTTGCATCAAAAGGGAAGTAATGTTCATCATTCTACTGAAATACAAACCGAGAAAGTGGAAAAAGGGAACAAGAGAACATCCTTAAAATAACCGTGACATTCCTACTATGAACCTTTACAAACACGCTAAACATTACAAACATGTGCTTGTTTGACATTTTGGACTAAAAGGTCTCTTGAAAAAGATGAGCGAAACTCCCAGGTCTTTATATCAGGATGATCAATCTGTAGATCAGTGATGACTCTACACATCACTCTGAGATTTGAGAAAGAACACCCCATGAGTCTTGCAATGGTAGCAATGGCTAAACACGGCACCCAAAAGACTTATGAGAAGCCCAACACGATGCTGCCAAAGCCAACTTTGATGTCCTAGATCAGAGGTGCCAAAAAAGGTAGATCCCCAGATGTTTTAAACCTACAGCTTCCATGATGCTTTGTCATTCTATCATTCTAAAATCA
The DNA here is from genome assembly GCA_933207985.1 of Pelobates cultripes. Classification (NCBI taxonomy): domain Eukaryota; kingdom Metazoa; phylum Chordata; class Amphibia; order Anura; family Pelobatidae; genus Pelobates; species Pelobates cultripes. The sequence continues at coordinate 120,937,938 of OW240921.1, read as the reverse complement.
TGCAAAGCACTGTGGGAGTTGTAGTTCTACAACATCTGCAAATCTTTTGGGAACCCCTGTCCTCAAAGTTACTAATATGCAACAAAATGAGACTATCACAGGCCTTTTCCTTTATTAAATGGTCTTATAGTTTTCTCCACTAATTAAGAGCCTAGTTACCCATAAGAAAGTGCCTTGAGGAGAGCTACAAACCATTCATGATGGCTCAAAACCAGCCTGATTCTACAACTCATCAGCAAAACATATCAAGTATTTGTTAAACCCACTGGATGCACTAGTCTAATTAACGTGGAATGCGCTCAAGTATTGGACCCAAATGACCTTCTAGAGCAGGGATTTGAAGTCTTGGCTACTGTCTGTGGTACACAATTCTCAGTACCAGTCACAGAGGAAGGGCCACCACTAGTCCGTTTATCATGTCATTTACCTCAAGGTAAACCAAATGTTCATGATTTGAGCTGTCCCTAGTTCAGTTCTTATTGAGATACTAACAAAACCAGGATTGTTGATGTTCTTTGCAACCTAGGTTAGGAACAACTAATCTCAGGTCTGCAGTCTCAATCTCTTGACCCTAATTCCGGACCGATAAATACTCCCTACCAACAGCAAACCATTCAGGATGAATAATCTCAATCACAAACTGGTCCATACAGACTGTGCCAGCCTGGAGTGGCTTGTATTTACTATGAGAACCTTAAAATCCAGTTAAAAGATGACTCCAACTAAGCACCGAAAGCACTACAACTGACCGCATTCAGTTACGAGATGGCTGATGACACCCTATGACACTACCGGAGGTGGAGTTACACCTTCAGTTACAAATCGGTTAAACTCTGTGCAGTATGGCTTTGCTTAACACTCCACATACAGACTCCAGATACCATGACCACTTCAAATCACTGAAGTGATCATGGTGCTTGAAAAATCCCTTTAATGCCATATGTGAAGAGCAATGCAATGCAAATTATTGTGGGTACTCTAAGGACCAAATCATTACTCACCAATGATCCTTAATGTGTTAATGCAGTGCTTCACATGACTTGACAGACATGACTCACATGAGCATTCGGGTACTATGCGTGTGCAAGTGTGACTAATAGTTTATAATCTTCACCAGCACAGATGGTAGCAAATCAAGCGAACAGAATATACACCTACATAGAAATACACTTTTTTGTTTTAAACACTTAAGCCAAGTGAGAATATATTAATAGCAAATGTACATTTTTTGTTTTTGTGGCTAAACCTTTAAAAACGTACATGCTGTGGCCGAGGTTCTAGAATAAGTCTGTTCTACTCTGCATTATTAGGCCGTGATACATCACCATTTAGTATGTATGCAACATACAGTTCTGGGCTGTTATAGAAATGAGGGGTAGCGAGACACAGAAGGAGGGGTGTGGTTGCGGCCAGGATACACCCAAATTGATTTGCTGAGGCTGGTGTAAAAAGAACGCGAATCTTCATTTTTCAATGTCATTAGCAAAATGACTGTTCAATTTCCCAACTCAGGGGAGTTCAACACATGGTGCAAATCCTAATCTCTTTTGCAATAGAGAGTAAAAACAAAAATACATTTTAAAAAAAAGAAACAAATTCCACACAATGGGATAGATGGGATACACTAAAAACATAGTAATTCCATTTTCTTCACACTACCCATGGCTTCCTCAAATAAACAGTCATTCTAATGGCTCCAGTATTAGAAAAGAAGAGGCCAACTAATTAAAGGGGCACTATGGTCACCAGAACAACTACAGCTTAATCATTCATCAGTATCATCATTCCCTTCAGGCTATTTTCACGTAAACACTGCCTTTTCAGAGAAAAGGCAGTGTTTACATTGCCTCTAGGGACACCTCCAAGTGGCCTCTGGAGGGGCTTCCTGGGTCACTGCTGCTGAAATAGCAGCCCTGACGTTCAGCATCGTCACGCACTGCATGGAGACGCTGAATTTTCCTCAGAGATGCATTGATTCAATGCATCTCTATGAGGAGGTCCTGATTCGCTAAAACTGCATTTGGCCCCGCACCGAGTTTAGCCAATCCAATGCTTTCCCCAGGGCGAGCGAGGGGAGTGAAGGCAGAGTATATGGAAGCATGGAGAATATGAAATAAGAAAGGGGGTGGGAGAAGAGAGCAGGCTTAATCGGCCATTGCAGCAAACCCAACACTGAGAAAAGCTCCAAATAGGGGTCCTCTGCCTGCCTTATATCTGTCACTACTCAGACAGTCCAAAGTCTATTGTGGAATTGTATTAAACACATTGATCGGATCACCTGGTCATACAGCGGCTGCTTTATACAACCCCTGAGGTGGGGCGTTACGCACTTTGTGACATGGACTCTTCGACAGCATCTGATCATGGGTCACAACGCCCTTGCTTGCTCACACCATTTATGTATAGATATGATTCATAAAAAAATAAAAATTACTTCTTTAAAAAAAGAGAATCATATAAAAACAATGCCATTGAAGTTTTTTTCAGTATGATCGTACCCAAATTCGAAACTCCTGCAAATCCTCAGACAGGCAGCAGTAGCTCAGAGTTTTGCCCAGGACAAGGGGCTGGACTTCGTATGGTCCCCCAGGAGTTTACAGCAGCTGATTCACTTATGAGAGGAGATTAATAGAACACAGCCATGCAGTGGCTACTATCTGTGTACGGACGGCCCTGTTCACAGTTTCCATAAGAAGTGTAATATGGAGTTCTCCAAGGCTCAGCCCTTTAGGAAGATGGGATGTAAACACATGAACAGTGCGCAATAATACAGGGGACAACATACACCATAGCAAAGCGAACCTTTAAAGCAAGTCACTAAACACACATGCTCCATACATAAGTCAAGTACGGAATTAAAATACAAGACAAGTCACCTGTGTCTGGGAGACCACTAACCAGACTTCTATTATGGTTTCCAAGAGAAGGTTCAAAACAAATATATCCATTGTAGGAAGCATGGCGAACAACTGCAAAATTTGTATAAATGTATTCGGTTATACAGGATGAACACCATAAAGGGTCTTTAAAAGCAATGTCCATTTTGAACTTCACTACTTTTGTGGCTACCATTTCTCCGATTAGTATGTATAAAGAAAGGGAAATTTAAAAAAAAGCTGTTTAAAAATAAAATATGAAAAGTGCATAATTACATGCAGAAATTGCGAGGTAAATCAGGAAAACAGACCACTAGGCAAGTCAGTAGGTGGAAGGGTTTTTGTTAAAAAACCGCAACACCTACAACTTTTGCAAACACAACGAGGATGCTGGTAAAAGAAAACCACACTTCTGTCTGAATTTTATCACCGTCTGGGTAGCTTTGCAATGTTAGCTATGGATTCGCTGTCATTTAACCATTTTGAAAACCAAAAGGTGTCTCCAAAGAACCGCTATGAAGGTTACGGTTGAGACCTGTTTCTTTAGCATAGAGTCCTTTATTAGTGTAAGGTTAAGCGTTACCGTTAGATGGGAGATCAACCCGTATCACACTTCCTATTGGTTAAAGAAACCTTTTCTAATCCCAATAATGAGAATTTCCAGTGTAATACATTCTGAAACCTTGATAGAATGAGGGTTAATCTCTTTATACCAAATATTTTCACATTAAAATAAATAAAAAAAAAAAAAAATAAAAAAACACATTTGCACAAATATAATGTTCACCCATTAATAAGGAGTTTAAGCCCTTTTCTAGTGATTATGGCACCACTGATCATTCTTTCTGCAGAAAAAAAAAAAAAAAAAATAGAAAGTGGAAATAAAATGGAGATTGCAGATAGACTTGAAATATTCTCTCCATAAAACAAACTGTGCACTAAAGGCAGGGAGCTGGCAAACCGGGCTGAATGCACCTTGAGTGTGGGTTATTGAACGCTGCTCTGCAATTTGCATAACGCTTGAAGCTAATAAGCATGCAGAGCGTTTGGTGAGCAGCAATCCGCCAAGGGCACGACCAAGGACTTTGAAGTGTGGGGCTGCTTTGGGCCGTGAGAGAGAGAAAAGATTTAGGGAAAGATTCGTTCTTCCTTCTTTGAAGGTGAGGAAGCACAGTCTGGCGTGATCCCAAATGGGCTTCCTGTGATCAAAAAGAAAGCAATCATGGTGTTGGAGGAGGGGGGGGGGGTTTATAAATGGAGAGATCTGAATGGTGTGCACAAATTTTTTTTTTTTAAATACATTTTCCTTCAGGTATTGGGGGAAGAGAGGGAGAGATAATGGTGACTGATATTTTTAGTAATCTGTGATTCACGTCCCTTTGAGGAATTTGACAAGGTGGGAATTTCAATAAGCGACACTTTCATAAGTTGTGCATGACAGTGAAAGTGACAGCAATCATATTACCCTATAATTGGCAAATCCCGCCCAGCACGCCTAACCCTAGCCATTATCAGAAAGTAAAGGGATCACATGCTCAACACCAGTGAATTCGCTCTGTAAGCACTGCAGGCACTGTGGACCACATTTCCCATCAGGAAAATTCAACCACAATGGAGTGTGTGTCATGAATAATACAATCATCAGCTGCTGTATGTCCCAGCAGTCTTTACATTGGTCTCGTGCTCATCCAGAATGGCGATGGGCAGGAGAGGAATTCACTTTCAGGTCAAATCGATCCTTATTTAGAGGGAAAGCAATGATCTGAGCAAGTGTGATGTTATAGAGAGGTGAAAACCTTGGTCAGCAGACTGAGGTGAGAGATTTACTCATCCACAGGAGTAAACAAATGACATGGTGTAGGACATAACGAACACACACACACCTGTAAACCGAGACCACGACAGCTACTTTAATTAAACTCTAACCCTAAAACAGAACCTGTCTTGCCAGCAACTAGCAGATTAGGCAAAAGCAATCCGCAACTATGCTGCACAGCTGTATACACCAGCAGCTTGCAAACACACCGCAAAATGGAATCCCTTGTATGCTGCGCCCTGTATGATGTCAGACAGCTGATCCGTGGCCAATGAAATCACATTTTCAAACATCAAGCTTCTCTTCGTGGTTGTATGAGCAAACAAATCAGGTCTAAAATCCTCATCAAAATGCATTTTTAGTAAATATATACCACAATAATGACAAGAGGGACCAATTAATATAAATTCAACAACCACTTGTAACTTTATATCAAGCACTGTATAGACTAGCGGTACTGCACACTACCAAAGCAGTTTTAGAAAATAATAAGATTTAAAGGATCACTATAGGGTTAAAGCGATCCATCTAGCCCCCCCTGGGCCCCTCATGCCTCCATAAATATAGCAACATCTTACTGTATTCAAGCCTGAAGTTGTAACTCTGCATGCTGTTAGACTCAGAAAAACAAGCAGTCTGCTGACATCATCAGAAGTGGTAGCCTGATCCAATAACAGTGCTTCCCCATAGGATTGGCTGGGACTGACAAAGAGGCAGATCGGGGAAGAGCCAGCACAATTCAAACACAGCCCTGGCCAATCAGCATCTCCTCAGAGATACATTGAATCAATGAATCTCTATGAGGAAAGTTCAGTGTCTGCATGCAGAGGGAGGAGACACTGAATGTTTGGATGCATTTTAGGCAGCCATGACCCTGGAAGGATCTCTAATAGCCATCTGAGGAGTGGCCAGTGAAGTTATCACTAGGCTGTAATGTAAACACTGCATTTTCTCTGAAAAGTCATTTTTTACAGCAAAAATCCTGAAGGTAATGATTCTACTCACCAGAACAAATTCAATAAGCTGTAGTAGTTCTGGTGACTATAGTGTCCCTTTAAATGACATCGCCCAAACTTTGTTGGTTTTGATCATTTTTTTCCTCTGTGTATTGTGCAAATAACGCTTCGAAGAGCACCATGTGAGATGCCAGGTGTGCTTTATACAGACCCGGGAGGCAGCCGTTGAGAGTCTAAATCCTGAGTCCACATGTTTTTTTTCCTCCAAATTAACACAGGATAAAAAAAAAGGCAGTCACAACACAAAAGGCTTTAAAACAAACAGAAGGTGACAAGCGGCTGATTCAGGACGTGGGTGGCAGAACGCGGGGAACCAACATAAAATACAGGGTTAGTCACAATGGGGGGAAAAAAAAAAAATGGTCACCGCGAAAAAGCAGCTGAAACGATAAACTGACAAAATGTCCGCAGCCAGGTTTTGTAGAGGTTTTAAATAGTTCTAAAAAAAAAAACAAAACAAAAAAAACACACTAAATAAAATAATTGGCTTGGGCTTGTTCACCAAAAGTGTAAACTATGTTGGGGGCCAGCAAACCATTACACAGACCAAACTCCTATACGGTTATCAGAACCTATATTATAATGTATTGATTATACAATAACTACATATTGGAACCAATGGACCTTCTCCCCAGATCAACGCAGACATTGCCTGGATATTTAAATCCCAAAAGCTAAGCCCTTCTTTAATGTTCTGTCTAAACAAGTATGTGTATGTTGTGTGCTCCCCTTGAAAGCACCTCCAAAAAGGACTAATTTTTTACAAAGTATCCTGAGCTGTAGTTTCACGGGAGCCGCAAGGCAGCTGCAAATGGAGTTTTGAGTCTTATGAATGAAACGGCTGACCAGTTTTGATCTACTTATCATGGAGGGTGGGTGGAATCAAGTTACTGCCCAGTTTCTAACCAAAGAAATTTACTATTTAATTATTTAAACAAAACTAATATTGCCAGGTGGTTTATAAATTACCCCAAACAACCTTTGTATCAATATTAATAGTACACGTCAGGCCTCTTCTGCTTCATACAGCAGACAGTCCATTGTAAACAGCCTGTAAGATGATTTGCTGAGCTGGTAACAATAATCCACTGAGACCCTCGGACAGACTGTGCCGCATGATGCAATTAACAGCAATAATCAGTAGTGTGAGGCTGCCAAATGGCATGCACAGGTAAAGCAGAAATTGTTAGCCCCTGGAGTACAACACTCAGTACTCTCTGCTCATCTGCATAGTCAGCCAAGATGGATTCCATTACACTACGCTGCAGAATATGTTGGTACTCTGCAATTTATGTACACATTTACTCCAATAGAGAATGCAAGGCTCCTAAATCGACAATGAGCTTTAATGCATAAGTAAAAACCTATATCATAACATTTCTACTACATTGACTAAACTGAACATTTACATTTTATAGACTGCATATTTTATGACAAACCGAGAATATACTCAGGAGGTGAAAAGGGATAGTGAAGGATGCCAAAAAATCATGCAACTAACTTACGCAACCTCCAGTGCAGCTAGGAATCACAGGAAATGTGGTTTAAGCCCACCATGGATGCCAAGGTTAGAGACCACCGAAATAAACATTGCCATGCACCGAAGGAATGTGCACATCAAGCATACAGAGCTGGTCTATGCAGAGCCAGCACACTGTGCGGAGCCGTCATGTTTCACTCTGCTCCACCATTATGAACATTACAAACACGTAGTTAACAGGTTTTCTATTAGTATTCCCAGCTAAAAGCAATCTCTATCTCTATGCAAACTACTTCAAAATAGGATAAAAAAAATTTAAATAACATTTTTCTGTTTAAATAAATTCATGCAGTATTTAACCCTTTGACTAGGTTCCGCCTAGCAAGGATTCAAGTCATTTTAAGCAAACGATGGGATACAAGTCTAACCAAGACACACATAAGTGGATTAATCTCCGGGAAGATCTTTAATTTGCTAAAAAGGCAATACTTTTGGACTGTCTGCATGTTAAATTCACACCCGAGGCCCTGTCAGTGGATCTGCCAGCCTGCACGAATTCACAGACACCACCCCTCAGCTCTGGTACATTGCATTCATTATGCAGAAATGTTAGGATCTACAGTTTATTTCAATGCACCAACAGGCAAGATGGAGTCAGATAGCAAACGTAGCTTTCTTGTGGGATTTTTTTTGTTGGTTTTTGTTTGCGGCACGGAGCTGTTCAAACTGTCTAAATGATGTATATTTTTTAATCAGCATGGCAAGGACTTTGGATTCCCAAACACTCCCCTGGGAATAGTTGCCATGCAAGATTCAGTGCAAGTATCTGGACGACAGCACACTAATGTAATCTTGGGCCTCATTAAGACTTTTCTTTTAATTACTTTGTGCGCGGTGGGGTATAACATACGTTTGGATCCAACAGCAGCTTACAACGAGGCACAGTAAGCCAGATATAGACAACGAGGAGTACATATTAGTTACTGTGCCTTTATAATCTCCATACTTCTATTAAACAGAGCGTTGCTCATTCCATCAATAATGCGGCCATCACATCACATCTTTTTACGACTCTTGGCTACGGCCAATTAATTGATTTTAATTAAAGATATTGTATGATCTGATAAGGTCTCTAGGTTTTGCTGGTGAAGGTGATAATTGAGCCCGTTCTAAGCTCGTTATTTCTTTTTATAATCATTTGTACCTCTTAAATGAATGTGTCATAAAATGCCAATAGTGTTAAAGGACCACTATAGTGCCAGGAAACCATACTCGTTGTCCTGGCACTATAGTGCCCTGAGGGTGCCCCCACCCTCAGGGATCCCCTCCCGCTGGGCTCTAGGGGGTGGAAGGGGTTAAACTTACCTCTTTCTCCAGTGCCGGGGAACTCTCCTCCTCCTCGGCTGAATGCGCGAGGAGTGCCGGAGTGAGAAGCGCCTCTAGTGGCTGTCAATGAGACAGCCACTAGAGGCTGGATTAACCCTCTTATAAACATAGCAGTTTCTCTGAAACTGCTAAGTTTATAGAAAAAAAGGTTAAACCTAGCTGGACCTGGCACCCAGATCACTTCATTAAGCTGAAGTGGTCTGGGTGCCTATAGCGGTCCTTTAATCATGAGCTAACCAAACCAGGAAGTAACAGGATATGTTACAAAAACAATTTGAGTTCAGCTTCCTAAAACACTGTGTGGCGCATTCTTTTATGGTTTGACATTCTGACATCACTCTCACAGACGTAAAATAGCCTGTGTAGCAACGTAGCTTATTTGATTAGGATTGTGTTGAGATACCCCATGAGCGATCAGGCTGAATTAATTTTTACTCCGTTACATTGTGTTAATGTGTTTACCGGGATCTGTCAGCCCTCTGCTCGATATATAGAGTCTTGTACTGCAGAGACCTCGAGATGGAAGGATTTCCCCAAGTGAGTAGCTCATTTAGCAGACAGAGTAGGACCTGCCAAAGATGGGGTACATTGACGTTGTGGCAGGCTTATGCAATGTATGATCATATAATGTAACTAAACCCCCATTATTTTTTGCCTAGATTAGGTGTTTTTAATAAAACTAACCAAATCTGTCAGCACCAAAATAGCTGTTTAGTAGATAAGGGAGTGTGCTGGATTTTCATTTTTACGATAAAGTTAACAAGCAGCAATCATTGGAACTGGCCATTTATTTTCTATGAATACAAGGACAGGATGACACCAAGTTCCAGTCTGCGTTGAGAGAGCAGTGTCCGAGACGTGTGCAGGGCACGAGGGACCTGGTGGCCGAGGGCCTCTTAAAACCACACAGAGAAGCCATTACACGGCGGCTTTTAGCAGACATTACTATAAATACTCCAGACACATCAGATAAAATGAGGATAAAGGAAATTTGAGGAAACATCAAAACGGAGCAGAGGTAACCAGACTCGACAGGTGTCAGCATCCAAATAATAAAGGTAACCTCCTCAAACGGCAGCCTCCTGTCGGGTGAAACGCTCAGCGATCCACACAGCATATGGCGTGAGGTGGTAAGCATAGCTCAGCATATGGCTTTATAATCCACATCACCAGGAAAATGTATGGAGATATGGACAGAGCTGGCAGGGGGCTAAATGCAAATTCTCCCCAATTATGGAGAAACGTTCACTGGGGCACTCTGCCTGATGAGAATGGTAATGGGATTGACAATTCCAGCACAGCAGTCACAGATAATATCTTCATAGACAGTGAGGCCTACAGCACCCCCGCAAACTGGGCCGGTAACAATTTAATAAATATGAACAGATTCAAACATGGCCATTTGTGTTACATATCTGAAGCAATGCACAACAATAAATTCTGTATCTATTTTTAATGTTTATAAGCCAACACCACATTCCATAGCGCTGTGAAATTGGGGAAAAGCAGAAAGTATACAATTACAAAAGGAACGCTGGTCTAAAATACTTTGTTACTCAGACTTGTGCAAAGGAGGACAAATACTGGAAAATCCACAGTGGTGGGACTCTACCTGGCGAGCTGAGCTTTTTTGCACATGCTAAAGCAAGTGGTGGAGGGGGGGGGGGGGAAGGGACCTACCTTCCTTCTCAACGAAGATATATGACTCAACTCTACTAAAACTATTACAACACAATGTAACCACATAATTACTCAGTGAAAGGCATCAATGAGCCAAGTTCGCTTTGTAATCTGTAGAACAAAGGAGAAAGTTTGTTAGGCTGTTTTTTTTCTTGGACGGTTATTTAAAAATGCATTCCAGGACAAATAAATAAAATAAAAAAAATAAAAACTTAAAAACACCTCGGGAAAGCGAACCGAGGAAACAGCATCTTGGTGTGCGGGCTGCACCTCAAGGTAACCTCCATACTGGATATACTACTGTAAAATAGAAGCATCATTGTGAATGGTAGCCCATCACCTGCAGTGCCGCACGCCAACCACGAGGGAGCTTTAAGCTTGAAGGAGCATTTTTAATTAAGGCCATTCTACGAGAAAACGTAATTAGTTCAGTAATTAGGCTTCAATAAAAACGGTCTCTGCGCTCCGGGGGTTTTAAATCTCATGTAAGCTGCATTACCTATCCACTGGGAAGTAATAGCCCTTGCAGGTTTCATTGAGCGGGGCATTGGGTAGATTTTTGCTGCGATAGGATATTTAACATGTCTGCAAGGAGCGAAGCACCAGAATTTGGAAAACACCATATGGCGAAGAATTCCCACTTGCGCTAGATTGGATATAAATTTAAAAAAAAAAAAACAAAAAAAAAAAAAAAACTTTTTTTTAAAAAAAAAAGGCATTCCTACAAAACCTGTTTAAGCATAATCTGTGTTTGCATCTGAATTTCAGTAACACCTACGAAATACACAAAGTGCAGCGTACAATGCTGTGTAATCAGGACACCAATGAAATGCTCCAGCTGTATAGCACAGGTGGCCAACTATGCCAAACGCAGTCTAAAAATCACTATGTAACCACGGAATGCATTCTAGGATCCCACTGGAGCTACCTGGGAAACTAGCGGGGAGCACGTCCAGGGAAAATGGCACCCAATGTGGAAAGCAGCACTGTGTATGACAAAGAAGCATTATATTTAACAACCAGATTTTTATCAGTTTCCTCTTAAATATTATTCAAGATGCCCCGAAGCCACATGCATTGTAAAATCTCCTACCACCAAAAACCTTCTCCTAAATGTTTATTTTTATTTTTTTTTTTTTAATAAAACACTTTAAGCAAACTCTACAGGAAGAGACATTTTAATAATTTTAATTAAAAAAATGGAGCCAATGTTGGAAATGTCAGATCGGTGGAATCTTTACAACTTCCCAAAAAGATAAAATGCCCAATAAAAAAAAAAAATTTAAAAAAAATTGAATCTGTTGGGTCGCAAAGGGTTTCCTTAGAGTTTAAATAAGAAAATTATCAAAAACGCTGAAGGTTGGGGACAAGACACCCCCAGAAAATGAATAGCTCTGATAAAAACATGGACAGCAACATTGCCCAATATTGCATCAACGCCACATGTACAAATAGGCTGGATATTTAAACAATCAGGATCTTGAATGATTAAATCACTTGCTGTTAACAGATCGAAAAGCAATAAATTATTCACATCTGTCACCCCAATATAATAAAATTACTCATACAAGATAAAAACACATTATTTGCCCAAACTGGCTCCGAATGATAGCCGGCTTAGCATAGCGCTTTCTTCCATAAAGCGATACTTGAAAGCAAAGTGTAATCTCAACCATCAGTCAAGCGGGTGACAGGTAATAAACACTGTTAACTGGCAATATCACAGCTAACACTTTTCGGGGCGAGAGTTTGGGCATAATATTTTTATTTATTAATAAAATGAACCCCTTGTTTATCATGAGTCACAGTGGCATACCTCACATGCTCTGCAAGTCAATGTGTGACTCCATGAAAATAGAAAAAAAAAAAATTAAATTAACTGCATTTTGCAACAGAGTAAACTGTGAAACCGTAGGTTCCGTTGCTATAAAGACCCCTGTTCCATGACATGGAATTCAAACCATTTTCATGTCATTACATCAGTGAGCCACTGAAGACATGCAGGGAATGGGTTAATGATTAACCAAGTGCACTAAACCTACACACGCCAACACATGAGCAGGTTCAATTATTTATCACACAATTGTCAGCTACTACATGTAGCTATAGAAACAGAGCCAAAGGCTCCCCCGAGCACAGACACAAACCTAGCAAGGCAAAGAGACATTTATACAGCGACAGGGGCCGCGGTAAGATCCAGGTGACCATTAACCATGGAGATGGTAATTCAATCCTTTATATTGCACAGAACAAATCTATAGCATTTCTTTCAGAACTATACTACGTACAAATTGTGTAAACCCCCTTTGCCACACTGCTTTGTTTTCCTTTAAATTTAAACATTAAATATTTATAAAAAGGAGACAAATCCAGTTCAGTAAAAATGCATTGCAAAAGAGAACATTGTTTCATATCTTTCCTTCTCTGTCTGCACTCTCTATGCTGACTGCAAGGTGCAAAGGACAGAACTTAGAACAATGGCTGACAGGGAGCCAAGATGGAGGCGTCCAGCTGCAGAATAAGGGTGTGAATTTCAACATTTAGTTTAAATTTCTTATAAATATAGCGGATACGTAAATAGAATATTAAATAATCCTGGGAGGGGAAAGATCCCCTTTAACAAAATACAAAGTTATATAACCTGCACAGTGATTTTCAGCCAACATGTCGTAGTTAATGCTCAGTCATGGCTTGATAAATCAGGTTTGGAAAGAGCATTCCATGTGGCCAACAAAACACACCCACAAAATACTGCAATAAAAGTCAATAAGAATCAGCACAGAGACTGAATTCAGAATCTCACCCTTAAAAACACTGAACTCCAGAGAACTGAAAACCAAAATTAAAGAAGCTAAAAACGGCCAAGGCATTACTATAGCAGCACAGTTGGAGAATTTTTCTAAACAATTTTTATTTTTAATGGTTAACAATTCTGTGGAGAGTGAAAAAACCTCACGACATTTATTTACAGTTCCTTAAATATCAAAGTTTGTTTCTATGTTACCTGCACTACTACAGGTAAAAACACACACACGAGCCAGCTCATAATATTCCAACGAAATTACTCTCCTTTGGCCTCCTTCTATAAATCATCAGCTTGTGTTACTCAAAAAAACAACAACTCCTAGACAGATAAAGGTGTACAAATCAAATCACAAACCTTTAGCACAATGCTGCTACATAAGGGGTTAATCATTATATCACATCCTGAAAAACACCCTATTAATAGCAGGCACAGGCTTTGCACCTGTTTTGGGGTAACTTCCCCTTTAGTTAAAAGGTTTAAAGTTATACAAACATGAACAAAGGAACTTCCTTAAAACAACGCCAAAAGTTAGGCAACAAAAAAAGCAAGAGCGGCAAAATAACAGGCAGGCAGAAGAACTGTTAATTATTACCCTGGCTGAGGTACTGGTACGCAAAGGAGACAGTTCCCAGCATTGTTTGTACCCAAGACAAAAACGAACATCACAAGACTAGTGGGTCGCATTTGCATCCCCCTCACCCCCACCTCAAAAGTGAAATTATTGCCAAGATTCCTACAAACAGGCGACAAATGCTCTGAAAATATAAAGTGTAAAATCAATCCAATTTTTATCCTACACACACTGGAGAACTTAGAGACAGGCCAGGTTGAAGGATTCTGTGACCAACGTATTACACTTGAAGGAGCCTTCGTAGATTTTCCACATCCACAGAGCGGGTGGGGCGGGGGGACGACGACAAAAAGAGGATTAACAACTAAATTTGTCAGAACTGCTGGAAATTAAAGATCGGACAAAGTAGCCGGCCACAGACTGAGCGTTTACAGCCATGTGAAATAACTTGCATGAAAAGAACACAAAGAACCAATTGCTTGCGCTCGGTCGGCTGCTAATGAGTCCGAAGGCGCGCGAATACCAAAACGCAGCTCAGAGACTGGGGTATTCCTATCCAGTGAGAAATAAAGACCTTTCTATGTCACGTGACGAGCACCTTTTCTGACATACAATACTACTATATAAGAGGGAGTCTGTAAGGTGCCCCGGGCTCAATCATCTTACCAAACACAAGAACATCTTCTAACCTACCTGACAAAGATTTTTCACCCATACCTTTCTGGTTTCTTCTTCTCCCCCGGATCTATTATCTAATGTGGCAAGTGAAGCCAAGTAGCGTGACTCGCTTAACACGGCATGAAAAAGTCTTATACACTTCAGCAACTACAACACCCACCTGGACAGATGTTTACCACGTTCATCTTTATACCTTATGTGTTTTTAGTTACAATATACATTAAAACCGACAGCTTATATTCAAGATTGCTTCAAAAGACGCGGACGATAGCCTTGAGACACAGACATCTTCTGTTATAACATGGAAAGTGGTGTACTAACTGTGTATATCTTGTACGTTTTGATTGATAGTCTATCTACTATTTTTCCCCACAATATAGATCTGTCAAAGCAAAAATAAAGATTTTAAAAAAAATTTTAGTAATAAAATGAAGTAATAAAAGTGAAAATTCAATCATGATATGGAGCCTGTGTGACGACTCGTAAAATATAGCATTGAGTGTCATATTCCCAACTCTGGGATGCACGAAAGCAACCTTTCAGTTGGGGACAACACATTCGTGTTATTTTACCAGACTTTTTTTAGCTTGGTTATAGAATAAAAAGATTCATTTGTTTAAGACACCCTGGACCCTCCTGTGTTTAATTCATCTTATACTGGACAACACTTTCCTTGGTGGAGAACATACCAATTATGCTGTATTAAGCAAAATCCCCCTTTTCTCCACACTTGTAAGTGATTTTACCTCTATTTGCACCAAGAAATATTACAGTGTGCACTATATTTCAGTTTTATTGCATACCCTATATACAGAGATTATGGTTGCTCACCAGTATCCCTGAGTGGTGATTATAGGACTCCATGCTACATTTTAGGAATCAACACACAGGCTCCATACCACGGGAGTGCATTTTCATTTTATTACAGATTAATTTTTATCCAGATATACTGCACTAGATTAGTCTAAATCAGTTTTATATTTTTTACTGACTGAGACCAAATGAACCCACAAGAATCCTGAAGTGGGGATTGTAGCATTCACACTCATACAAGTGAAGCTTTCAAGAACTCCCAAAATCAGTGTATTCTGTACTTATCCTTCCATTTTACTAGAGCTACTGCATAATATATTTCACCATCTCAGTTAGATATATCATCGAGAAATACTGTAAAGCGCTTCCCCTCCCTTTCTGTACAATACTAATAAATAAATAAATACACAGCTACCAACCTCCAATTTAAGGTCACACTTTCCAACGCCATCAGTCATAAATGAACTCAGACACCCACATGTTAGGTGCACTGTGCAGGTTAGGTTATAGTTAGTTATACTGGGTGGGTTTATATTATTAAAGGGACACTCCAGGCTCCCACACGTTAGATGCACTGTGTAGGTTAGGTTACAGTTAGTTATACTGGGTGGGTTTATATTAAGACAGAATTTTTATCCCATACTTTCAACCCCAAACCCCATTAATGCAATATTTGGGCCATGACTGATGGACTATATGAAATCTGCTATTTTTTCTTGAATGGGGCAAAAGATTTTTTAATTGGTTCTAAATAATGTGCGCTACCATTTGGACAGAGAAGAAAAACACTGAAATATTTTCTTTTGTTCGCTTTTTAGAATCAAAGTGAGGCTCCCCTGAGCTGGAATTTAGGTCAGCCAGCAGAGGATTAGATGGACTCACAGCGCATGCTATTCTGTACTGTCATTGTTCCCGGCTAGCAAAGAAATCTCTCTGCATTTGCAAAGGGAAAAAAAATTCAAATGAAAAGCAGATGAGCCATTTCTTCATTAATATAAATTGAAATCTTGAGAATCACAGCGGGTTCAGGCAGAACCAGGTAAAAAAAAAAATATATTCAAAATGATTTATAACATGGTACATTCATTAAAACCCAATGAATATCAAAATGGTGAACGCAATCAAGGGCCAACGGAAATTAAACAGAATATCCCTCTAAATACATTGAAGGGACACTTTCAGCTCTTTCCAAAGAGGATGGAATAATGTAGTGTATTATAACTTATGGTGTAAGGAGGTTCTCTGTCCCGGTCTCCCCTCACACAGTGTATTATAACTGCAGCTATAAGGTTATGATGTAGGGAGGTCCCCTGTTTCCCCGCACACAGTGTATTATAACTGCAGCTATAAGGTTATGGTGTAAGGAGGTCCCCTGTCTCCCCGCACACAGTGTATTATAACTGCAGCTATAAGGAGGTCCCCTGTCTCCCTGCACACAGTGTATTATAACTGCAGCTATAAGGTTATGGTGTAAGGTTGGACTATGTTATTACACCTATAGTGTGCATACAGTGGATAATTGCGCCCCTATCAGCAGGACCATTCATAGCTTCAAGGGACCCTATAGTCACAAAACAACTTCAGCCTAAGCAGTTTTGGGTAGCAATCATGCCTCTGAAGTTTCACTGCTCAATTTTCTGCCATTTGGGAGTTAAATCCCCTTTGTTTCTATTTATGCAGCACTAGCCACATCTCCCATGGCTGTTACCAACACAGCCAGCATGAAAACAAAATGATTTCATTTTCAATCAGATGTAACTTACTTTAAAAGTGTTTATCTCCTCCTCTGTACATTAAACTTCTATTGGATACAGGAAATTCCTGCAGGGTCTAGCAAGCTATTCACAGAGCAGGAGATAAATGCCAAATTAAAGTCCTGAATTAACATACAATGTTAATTTCGCTATGAAAAAAAGTACCTTCCCGATTGGCTGATCTATTTCCTGGTTTTGTGAACACTGATTGAAAAGCTGCAAGCACAAGTATTGAAAAGGTATCAATTTATTATTTTTTATTTTATGTGCAATATTTGCATTTAAAAAAAATGTAAAAAATATTTAGTAGCTAATTCTATCTTGTCCGTTAAAATGCAATAAAATTTTCAGCTCTGTACAAGGAATATGGTTAAACGGACAACTAGACTTCAAACACACTGAAATGCAGATTAACAGAAGCTACAATCTGAGCATCGCAAACAATCTCAGCCACGTATCAGCAAGTCCGCAGGATAAGGAGAAACCAGACTAAGGCCTGGGGTACAAGGAAGCTTGTAAAAACACGTACAAAGTAAAAGTGTATGGATTAATGGGGTACAAACAGTAAGGACAATGGGAAAACCAGACCGGGCTCAATGCAAGCAAGGAAGATCATTATAGAGCTATTAAAACATATTTAAAGGGTTACTACAAGCATTAGTAGCTCTACAGCCCACTCTACCCCGGCCTAACTCCCCGATAATGGACTGTTTAGCAAAGGTTCGCCCTCTTAGTTGGGTCCCAGGACGAACTCAGAGGCTCCTATACTGTAAGGAGATACTTCCAATCTCTGGTGAGCTGCACCAGTTCATCACGTTGTCATTCATTGGCTGAGTGTTCGCTGACAACTCTCCGCCAATGAATAGCACACCGAGCATGTAGACTTGTACAGAACGGACATTAGCCAGCACAGAACTTGTTACGGGCTAACGACTCCCCAGCTAAGTGGTCATAGGTGGAGTTACACCTCACAGTCTTTGGGTTAAACTCTGTAAATGCAGCTTTTTATACCGCAACTCTGCCCAGACACCTTACACCAAGATAAGAATAAAAAATAAAATCGCCAGCCCAGGGGGTCCCAGTAACCATGGTAATTTAACTGAGCTTATCCTGCAGGATAACCAGTTTATTCACCAAGTCTACAATGTGAGGGTCTATCGGCATTAAGTGATGGTAACGGAGTCCAAGCCATGCTAAAAATTCTCCAATTATGATCATTTTTCCAGCCAAGATATTTTGCCCAAAAATATACAGTTTTCTAAGAAATCTGCAAAAAAATTTATTCATTGGTGAATCAAATGCGAGGGGAGAAATAATTTTTTTAAATTATTTTTTAAGTATCAAAATATGACAATTCCCAATAACTTTCAGTTCTACATGATCCTTGTTTGGGTTAAACTATGCCACTTATCAGGATAGATCCAAATTAACTTGGGTTACCGACAGTGGAATATGGGGAGCTCATGTGAGTCTCTAAGAGCGGAATTAAACCAGTCTGAATATATATATATTCATAAAATTGTTAGTATTACACAGATAGACGTTTATTCTCTGAAAGTTTCTCTGACATTCTAAAAGGTTTCAGCCTTGGCCAACTGAGTATTTGTAGCAGTTTGACTGCAGACCTTGTATCCGACTCCCAATGTAACCACTTTTCCCCCAAGAGAATAGCTAAGGCAGCCCTGTTCCTATAGATACAAGGTTTTACCGGCAATTACTACTATTCAATCCTAAAAAGGTAAAAAAAAAAAAAAAAAAAAATTATTTAAAATACACACACTAGCGCGTCTTCTTTAAACATCTCTAGATTACTGGGCTCCCCATTTCAGCAACAGACCTTTATTCCAATGGTGGGAGAATCTTTCACTGCATCTGGAAGACTTGTATCCAATCAGAGGCTTCTCAGAGAATTAGACCGACCAGCAATGCATCTTACAGAGAAGCATCGAAATCGATAATTATCTCTGAGAAGCAATCAATATCGTTCTGAACTACAATGAGCAAGGAAAACTTCATCAGTCTGTTGACAGGCATTAACAAAAATATTTATAGATGTTCTGTATTCTTTTGAGGGTACATCGCTAAACCTTAAAAACACAAGTATTAAAATGTCCCTTTCTTATTTCAATATAGTTTAAATGTATATAAAAAAAAAATTAGAATTCAAAATTAAAAAAAAAAAACAATTAACCCTATTGCCTTTAGCAGAAAAGTTAGCCTTGACACTGCAGACGTAGTGAACCTTCTATTTCCAATGACCACCAACGCCGTCGGCCTTACAATATAAATGGGGACTTTGATACAGACTGGTCGTCTGCTACCCGCAAGAACTTCCAGCCGCTCAGTCTGAAATCACCAGGACAGAAGGATGGACGTACTTTGGGATAAGGATAAATAAGAACACAAAAAAAAAGGTTTTAGCTGGAAGTGACAGGTCCTCTATCACAAGCACTCGTAATGGACGTGGTGCCCCCAAGAGGTCTCAGCATTATTGGGGGAGGTTCTGCTAATGGCTGCGTGCACATCATTTAACAATATCAGGATTCTTGTTCTCTCTACAAAGCTAGGCTGCGGTAAGCGGCGCCATGAGATGCGGATTCAGAAAGGTAGGAAGATTGTTACCACGTGACCTTCATTAAGATCTCTGCTGACTAACAAGGTCAGAACAGAGCAGCTTAGCGAGCGATAGATCAGACAACAGCCGTGCCTTGTTTTTATTGGCCTCACATAACCTCGCTTCCTTCCCCACCCACCCATATGGTGATTCTTCTGGAAATTCAGGAGTTTGGACAATGAAAAGTTTCCCCTTTAAGATTTCCAACAATTTATGTAACTTTTACAAGGGCTCACCTTAACACACGTTTCTCAACTAAAACAATGGGATTAGCACTGACCAGCACAATGAAACTTATTTTATGGAATTTAAATGAAAAAAGACTGAGTTGATTCTGCAGGGACTGGAACCTGCGAACCGGATATTTGCACAGGTTCTCTCCCACCAAGTAGATCAGCATGTCTGTCTAGGCACTGACAAAAGGAATGACCAATATCAGATGGCTGTATACATCAAGCAAGAAGATACGATAAGATATAACCGGTAACTAGATAATTCTACAGGAATTCAGTATAGAAACCGCTTCAAAATGGCTATATCTGATGAAAACTGGCACATTTCCCATGATTTCTTCTTGTCCTCTGAAATTTTATCCAAGTCCTGAAGTTTGTTTTAAAGTTCCAGCAGATTAAACTATGAGAATTCACACCAGCAGAAAATGAGAGGGTTTATTCACTTAAAGCAGATCAGTAAATTTTCAGTATTTTATAAAGTTATGTTCAAATACTGATCAAGACTGGGGCAATCTCACTGAAATTCCAACAATCCAAAAACACTAAGTAAAGACTACGATGTTTTATAAATCAGAGGTTGACATAAGGCAGAGCTCAGCTGTCAAATTTTGTTGAATCCCGACAGACATGGGTCTCAGACACCGATAAATGGAGTCTGATCTCGTAGGATCCTCCATAGTCCTCATTGCTGTACTCTCACACACGTGCCAAAGTACAGCATTAACGCAGCCCCTGGCACTAAGCAAAGAAGACAGCAGGATGAAAACAGCAATCACCGCGAGGGACAGCTTGAGGTAAGATTCAACTCACCTGCACTCTGCGACCAACACTGGATCTCTCGGGTCAAAAGTTTTGAAACTTTATTTAAAGGGACACTCCAGGCACCCAGACCACTTCTGCCCATTGGAGTGGTCTGGGTGCCAACTCACATCACCCATAACCCTGCAAGTGTAATTATTGCAGTTTTTGTCAGACAGCCACTAGAGGGACTTCTGGCTTAGACTGCTTTTGGTCGTCTACACGACGCTGGACGTCCTCACGCTATGCATGAGGACCACGAGCATCGCCGGAATCCCCATAGGAAAGTATTGAATAATGATTTCCTACGGGGAGGTCTAATGCACGTGTGTGGCCATTGTCACGCATGTGCATTAAATCTACCCCGCAGGCGGACGTCGGCGGGGGTAGGAGCGTGGGCGGAGCTTGACCCAGCAACATGGGATAGGGGATAGGAGAGGGGCACTGTAGGATTCTGCAGTGCCAGGAAAACAGATTTGTTTTCCTGGCACTGGAGAGTCCCTTTAAAGATCCGTATTAAGGAAATTTTGGGCCATTGATAAAGGAAATAAAAGCTGGAAACGTACGAGATAGAATTTAGCAATTTACAGTTTAGTGAATAAGCATCAGATATGCTTAGTCAGTGTTTAGTCATCAGAAATGGACCACGTCTAGCTGTGGCTGTAACACTTATCGATTTGAAATCGCTGCACACGGCCACCAATTTGCCAAGTATGTTGCAAAAGGCAGCGGACGACAGATTTAATTCTCCAATACATACTTTTTAACAAGTATGTTGGGAATTAAGACCGCGTTTTATGTTCCTGCCAAATCAGACAATTCTTTTTTTAAATTCAAAATTGCTTGGAAGCAAAAATGTTACAGATCCTAAAGGCTCCCAAGTGTCTCTCTTGAAGGTTCCATTTTGATGGCTGTCACGATATGAGGAGCCATCGAGGTACAGTCTGGGAATGTTTAATGATTCTGGCTTTATTCTGCACAGCGTATATGGATTATGAAAAATGAAGTCAGATACACTGAGGCCTCGGGAGTTAAACTGCAGCAAATCCAGGTTATAAAACGCAGCGCCTTCCATACTCCATGCATGCTGTGTGGTTCAAGTGGAGATAATTTAAAGAAAAAAAATATATATATTTTAAATGTATATGGAGCCAAGCATCCTCCCCATTTTGCTGTTGCTTTATTCACTGGATAGATCGGGTTAAGTGGGGGTGAAAGAAGGAGAGCATATCACTTCTCTAGACAAGACACTGTACTACTTAATACCTTTATTGAAAGACAAAGGAAAAATAGCAGCTCACTGTAGGCAAATTACAGAGTGATTTCCAACAGAAAATTAACCTATGCTGGTCGACAGATTTCCACCGATAAAAACAAACATTCAGTAACGCAATCAATAAACCCCAGAGTACGGTGATTTATAATCTGCCACATCGTGCTTTCGTAAAAATGGCTGTTGCAGTAGAAGATCTGAATTAAATCGATTGCCTGAAACATTTATGGGTGAAATTAATTAAAACTGCACGTACAAATAAGTCCCTATGTCCTCATCACTCCCACTTTCTCTCCACCAGCAGTCCAGCGCACTGACACAGACGGGGGACCTCACGGGATCAATCCGTGGCAGTCACAGCATCCATTACAGAGTCGCGGCAGGCCACCGTTTACAACATGAAAACTTGTACGATTGATTGTTACAGGTTACTGAGACCACAAATCAAAGCCATCTATTCGTTAATAAATTAGAATTTCAAGTGTCTGCATAGAAAACTTATTTATTCACTAAACTGGATTGTGTGGAAAACAGATTAGTGAATTGTATGCCAAAACAAGAGTGCAGAGAAGGGATTGGTTACTTTATCTTAAAATGTGATTTTTTTTCCTTCTCAGCTCTCCATACTAACAGAGCTATCCACTAAAAACTAAATCAAAGTATATTCAAATTTAAGGTCAAATTAGCCAAAATGGAAAAGTCCTCCAAGTTAGCAATGCTATCAGTTTGGCTACTCTGGCCTTACATTTGACACTCTGAATTCTAGCTTTAAAGAATGAACCTGTAATTATCATTTAGATTACACAGCAAATGTCAAGAATAATCATTAGCGCAATTAATAAAACCAATATGGCATTTCACAGAGTATGCGCTGAGTGCGCGTGAGTACAACGCAAGCATCCCACATCAATGACATCACCACAGACCTGAAAATTTCCTATTATGCCCACCCCAGTCAATGCTTCAACCGTGTCTACTGGGGTGAGTACACAAACGTTTACTTCTAAATCAGCGACGGGTAAGAGAGACCGGTCTAACAAGTTTCAAATAAGCAGAAAAGCGATAATTAGATTTTTCTAAAGTAAATCTTATCCAAGCTTTATATTCATTCTGCAGGGCAGGCTGCTAGTAGGATTACTGTTCAGCATTAAGATACATATGTAGTAAATTTTTAAACACAGATCTGCTCACCAGTCAAGCCATAATACTTCCATTTCATACAGAAATCGCAAGTTTGCAGTGATGTCACTACTGCAAGGGATTCTGGGTGGGTATACATACACACAAGTTAGTTTAACAAAGAATCATTTTTGCAGATTTCTTGAAGTTTGTGTTTGCTGTATACAGCAGCTTTTAAAACCACTCAGGAAGAGATGCAAAGCCAGTGACCCACTCATGGACGGTTTAGTTGTTAATGCAACTCATCAGCAGGAGTTTGGTTACTGGCTTGCTATTGAGGCTTGGCGTTACTTTGAGTACAAACCAATGAAGTTATGGTAGAGGAAAAAAGTGACTGAAAACCCCTTCCACCTGAAGTCCGTGGATAGTCCACATATTGTTATACATACACACGTAAAGTGTGTGAATTTCAAGGTTATAGTAGCATTCCATGAGCAGGTTTTGAAGATTCCGTCTCTGGATAATATAACTATCCATACAGTAACCTGCTTAGACTCAAAGGTCTGTCCTGTGTGAACACATCAGCCACAGATTTATTTTGAGACCTTAAAGCAGAAGTAATTTGACCATACATTTGCTACCACCAAGTGTAGAGAACATAATATTATGCTCTAATATATCACGAAGAGACACACATTGCTCAGATCACATCTATAGCCTATTTATCCAGGAAAACATTGCCAGTATAAAGCAAAACAAAAGACAGTTATTAAAGACATAGGATCAAGTGAATTTGAACAAAACATCAGATGTGAGGGCTGAGAACGCACAAGGCCAACCTTCTTACTATGAAAATTAATTCCCTAATAGACTCCGTTAGCGGTTACATAAAGATGACCCTAACACAATCTGTAACAGGAAGGTAAAAGAACTGAAAAGTAGGATATTCGATTCAGTGAAGACCAAGTTGAGCTACAGATTGTTGCGAGATTATGTGTGTCTAACAAGGAGAGATCGTTTTAAATTAACTAATCTATGATTCAACCGTCTTCAGCAAATTGGGCTGTTTAGACGGGTGACCAGGTTCCAATCTTTGTTCTTGGGAAAAGCACTTCGGAGAAATTTGGGCAGGTTGCTTCTGAGAAATGAAAAATGCTGAGAGAGTGAATTGTTTCAAGTACTCGGGGGGAGGACGGTCACATTGCAAAATAATGTGACTATAACCCTTCGCACAAGCGGCTGCTCGAATACTACAGCAGTTATTGCTCGTCACAGTGATCAGTCCCATCTAAAGGAAAGATAGGAATTTTATTCTGGCAATACAAGGGTTAAAGTCATTTGTCCCATGGCAGTGCGCGATCTGTTCTCAACAGTAACCAGAAATCGAGAGATCTTTAGACATAAAACTTGTAGCAAGCAGATCTGAAAATGCATCAGCTGCTAATTGTATTATAGAATGAGTGAGAATCGGATGGATACCCAATGCAATACCAGGCGGGACTGATGGGAGGTAGTCAGCATGTTGGCCATCATTTCACTTCACTACAAGAACTTCAGTGCTTCTAATGAGAAAGGGAAGTTTTTAATTTAGTAACACTTTGTCCTCGCTGGGACGTACAAGAGCACAGGCTGCAGGAGGCCTAATCTGCTTATGATCATTAGTGGCGGTGCGCAGGTGCAGATTATACGGACTCTCCAAGGTGACCCCCATGGTCTGTGTCATAACTACAGTCACAGAGGGAAGGAAGAGACCAACAACGGTGCCGAAAATATAATCCTAAAAGCAGTCATGTAGCATTGCCAACAGTACACCAGGAAGGAGCCGGTGACCGATTAGGAGTGAGATTTGAGGTTTACTGGGTTCGTTTAATGGCTGGTAACTATACAAGTATTGTATGGGCAAATGTTACATTGTATCACCCGTTTTGCATGCCACTCAATGCAATGCCATCATGTCACTGACAGAAAGAGGGATATAAATACAGGACCAGCAGAGCCAGAGACTTTACCAAGCCACCATTAAACATGGATGGAAAAGAAACACACACAATGGTACATGATTGTGACTAGAAGGGGGACTTTATATTGTGATGAAAGAAAAAAGGTAAAGAATAAATATGACAGATCATAGTATAAATCAGCCATCTCTACCTTGCTCACACTTATTCACTGGCCCTCTATTCCTAAGCCTGACAGCATGCACCAGGCACTCCTCTGGGACTGTAAGGGTTAGATTAAAAAAAAAAAGCCAACGCAGCCGCAGGCTCTGAGTGGACAGGATGGAGGAATTCAGAGCCAGGAGGGTATTCTGACGGCCTAGCTCAAATGAAAAGAAAGGCTGAGCTAGCTTTCTCTCTGGAATAACATCTGCAAAACAGACAGACAGTGCGGGACGGGACCAGGTCCTGACCTGCGGTTAGCACAGACCATAAAATTCAAAAAATAAAAGTCGCACCCTATTGTCAAAGCAAGGAACGCTCTCATTAGCAATCCCTGTGGCCATGGCACCAGCTAGAACATGCAATGTGAAACATGTTCACTAAACATCAAACTGCAGCGAACTGGAAAGAGCAAAATTCAGGCCAAAACAGCAGATTTACAGAAATTCTCCAATTCAGATAGAGTCACAGCTCCGCAAGTTTAGACAAAATTTTACTGCTCAAATTTCAATTCCTTAGAATCCAGGTTTAGTGAATAAACCATGGGATTACACAGACAATCTGCAGAACACACACACGTATGCTCTGCAAACTGAAAAGTATTCGTCTTTTTGGAACAGATTGGGGCAGGATGGTTTAAAAATAAAAATAAAAAAAAGAGATCCCTAGCTACTGTAGGACAACTCCCGTGATGCTCTGTCAGCCTAGAGCCCTGTCCAACCCAAGCATTCGTAGACTGGCTGTCACCAACACAAATCGCCCCATTATCAGCAATAAGCCATTTCACATTTTGGTGATACCACCTTCTGTAGCGGCCATTTAAAAACTACACAGGTTTGGGGTAATATCACCATAACATAATATTACAAGAGCCCGGACCATCTCCAAGTCAATACGCACAGGACATCAGATTCAATGTACGGACCTGAAAAGTAACTTGTTAAAAGATCTCAAACTGCATTGTAAAATTCCTTTAATCAATAACATTAAAGTTTGAAATTACAACATGCCATCTCTGGATAAGAAATGGTCACGATAAGATCCCATAAAGATTTAATCACGATAAGGTCAGCATTACAACAAGGTTTGCCACACAAACTTAGAACATAATTAAAAAAAAAAAAAGTAAATTTATTTTACAGCAGGAGTGGAGTGATTAAATCAATACCGAAGGAAAGAGACATTTGAAAAGTGCAAGAACAGAAAAGTGAGCACGCAGACATCTGGTAATTTAGCCAACACCCCAAGGCTGTTATTTACAATATTATCAGTCTTCGTGATGGCGAGGGTGCGCCTGACCTTCCCAATACTCAGCGAGAGAGGTCAGCGAGACTACACAAACTGCTGTAAGATGCAATCCTTAAATTCCGCATGCCACAGATAGCTCACAAAACGCAGCCCTGACAGGAGAACACATTCTCAAACATGCGGCAGGTAACCGAAGGCTGCACAGTCTGGAAATGCCCGTACAATAGGCCGTCGTCTATCCTATTACTAACATTACCTGTACTTTCGTTCTATGGACTGCCCCGGGGAGTTCATACTAAACAATGGATCACCAGCTGGACCTTGCCTACCACGCCCTTAATGCTCTGTCAGCCTTAAGGCTGGCAAGGCATTGTGGGAATTGTAGTACTTAACCAACTGGAGTCTACATTTCACTTTTTCCAGTATCAAAGAGTCCCAGTAGCACAATAGTGGCACATTTCTAAAATTGGGATTTATTCACAAGACGGTTGAATAAAAAATTGTTACAAAATAACAGACGTGACCATGGGGGATTTTTCCAGGGCAGTATTTTGACCTTAACCTTGCATTTTTATTTTCAGTTCACTGTTGAATAAACCACATGGTTTCCACCTGTTGATACATTATGACACCATACAGAATGCTTCGGTGATAATACTGTTTCCAGTAATCCTTCTAACATTCCTTTTCCAAATCTGAATACTAATTTAGCCATTTGTACAAGTCCATCCCATGATAAACTCCTGCCTAAATATTTGTTGTCCGGGACTTGTAAAATTAACACAGCTGTTGAGCGGGGCTCGTTACTGTTCAGTGTTTTATGTGCAAGTCTGTAAAAATAGCTCTTTCTCTTCAATCTGTCCGACTGACGGGAAGATAGTGTAAACGAGGTTAGGGAGAGAGAAGAGGCACAGGGTCCCCAGAGAACAAGGGACCGGGTAATCCGGTCTAAACACAGATGAAAAGCCTCACACAAAAAATAAATAAATAATTTAAAAAATAAATCTCTCAATTCACCCAAAACGTTACCTCGACACCGTGGTCTAACCACTAGTGTCTAACTGAACCAACTCTCCCTACTAAAGTTAGAAACACCTAAAAATCAATAACCATAGTGGTAACAAAAATAAAAAGGGCTACCAAGTGCAGAGATTAAAGAAAAAGCTTGACGCACGTTTCGGCGTGTTCAAAACGCCATCATCAGGAACCTCGTTTACACTACCTTCCTGTCAGTCGGACACTAGGGGAACTGGAACTTAGATGCTAGCTAGCACTCCAGACAATTGAGCCCCTGGGCACTGTTTAGTAGATCTCCCTTTTTTTCCAAGTTATACTTTTTGATTGCATATCCCTTTTTATCCTTAGATAGATTAAAAGTAGGGCATCCCTTCCTAATTTCTTATACAGTGGAGCTCTCCTGCTGTTGGCTTCCCCTTGTGGGACTCTCCACATCATCTACTCCTATTACCTACATATTTTGGAGGGTTACCCCCTCATTGGAGCTCCCTATTAGGTGGTTACAGTGGTGCAGCTCATGGGCCCTTGACTTGTATCCGGACTCCTGACCTGCACTCTGTTTACTTTATCCATTTTGTGTTACAAGGTAATGTTAGTAAACCTGCAGCCTGTCACATGTTCGGAATCAAATCAATGAATACGTTTCAAAAACTCACTTTTGTTACTGGGGGAGGAGTAAGATTTATATAATGTTTGGAGATTAAGAGGGGGAAAAAAATGAAAGAGCTGAGCACACCACTACTGAAACTTTGGGAAAAGGAAATGTATTACAAAAGTTCTATCCGACATCCCAAAGTAGATCATGTGTCGTCATGAAGACAACCAGGTCTCACCCCCCATCACTTCACAGACTGCCATTATAACAAAACAGACATTTTCAGATCTATTAGCTTTCTCTGCTTCATGAACTGAACAATTGTACCGACTTCAAACACCCTGCGCCCTTAGAAGTCCCTCATCACAAAGGAGACGATGACTTCATTACTTCCACAAAACCACAGAGAGCCACGTGAGTGTGCAGATCAAAGGATTCGCACCTCACTGGCAGGAAAAGGGTTAAGTGGTATGAGCATGCTCACATGGTGCAGTCAGGACACAGGGACTGGGATATTGTTTGCAGCCAGTACAGAGTATATATAACATACTTTGAAAAGCTTTGTCCTGGGGGGGGTTCCATCCATGAATGATGACGGATGCAGGTATTGTATTCAGACAGGTGCACCAATACAAACCCTTATGGGACGGGTGCCATGGGCCAAATACAACACATCTCACTTAATAAAATAGGATTAAAGGCAAAAGACACCTCCCAGGCCAGGCGCGGGCCACTCAACACTATCATTATTTATTATGCAGCAACATACCAGATCAATAGAAGCCACCTGGATCTCCTACTCAGTGTGTGGTGGGTGAGCGGAGGGGTGTACCTGTGCTGCCCGGGTCTGTAACAGTTTGCAATTACAAGAAAAACCAATAAAAGGAGACGAGCTTGGTTATAGGAAGCAGCGACCCAAATATAGAGCTTTCTGAGAAATGTAGCAGTTTGTAACTAGGTGTGCGGCTAACGCATGGGCTTTTTGTTTGGGTTTTTTTTTTTTTGGTTTTTTTTTTTAAGTAATTTTATTTTTGAGTCTGCAGAATATTTAAAAAACTAATTAAATGCAGCCATAACAGCTCTCATTTAGCAGAACAATGAACAGGAAGGAGCCTATTAGAATAGCAATTGGACAGACAGGAAGCGGCATTGACTCAGCCATTGTCCTGCTTAAAGGGAGAGCAGCACTAATCTGTGTTATCAGGTAAGTGACAAGGTGTGCTCTGTGACAATGCAGATTAAATCAGGGACAATCAGCCTCTGTAACAGGACCTGCTGCAGTATTAAACGTTATATTGTAAGGATTAGGCAGGGCCTTCTTCACTCACAGGGGTTTTCAAAGTGAATTTCAAATTTAAGGTCAAAATAATTGAAATAGAAAACTTCTCCAAGTCATTTAAAAATCTCTGGCCTTCAATCTGAAATGCACTATGAATTCTCACTGTAGTAAATAGCCCTGCTACTGTTCCCAATCATCATACAGGTTGTTAAAATTAAAGGGACACTATAGGTACCGAGACCACTAAATCTTTAATGAAGTGGTCTGAGTGCAACGACTCCTTAATCCTGCAATGTAAAACATTGCTGGATTAAGAGCCACTAGAGGCACTTCCTGGCTTTCACAGAGTTTAAAGGGACACTATAGTCACCAAAACAACTTTAGCTTAATGAAGCGGTTTTTGTCAATAAATAATGTCCATGCAATCTCACTGCTCAATTCTTTGTTTCTGTTTACTCAGCCTAGCCATGCCTCCCCTGGCTGTGACTGACACAGCCTGCATGAAAGCAAAATGGTTTCATTTTCAATCAGATGTAACTTACTTTAAAAAGGTTATATTGATCTGTAAATTGAACTTTAATCATACACGAGGCTGCTGCAGGGTCTAGCAAGCTTTTAACAGACCAGGGGATGAGCAATTCTAAATTAAAACAGAATTTGCAACAAAGGAAGTGTAAACATTACATGACTTTACAGGAAGTGTTTAAGAAGGCTATGCAAGTCACATGCAGGAAGGTGTGACTAGGACTGCATAAACAAATTTATTATTATTATTATTTTTATTATTATTATTATTCCAGGAAAGGTACATTCAGATTACTCTGGTTTTCAAGTACGTCCTGGGCATGTTACCTTAGCCCAACATCCAGGGGTTGTTCCTATAACCCAATTTAATGGCACTCATTTTATCTACCTTGGAAGGATAAAGGGCTGAGTCAACCCTGCCGGAATTTGAAACTACAACCCAAAGGTTGAACAGATTCTACTGATGATGCATTAGCCCAAAGAACTCTCTCACCGGCCTAAATGATAGAATTGAGCAGTGAGACTGCAGAGGGATAATCTATACACCAAAACTGCTTCATTAAGCCAAAGTTTTTGGGTGACTATAGTGTTACAGTATTTGTCTTGATTCCTATTGTACAGAGCTGCAGAATATGTTGGCGCTATACTAATTGCAATTGTCCTGGGCACCTCCATCTTGGCTCTGTCCTTTGCACCTGGTAGGCAGTATAGAGCGAGCAGACAGAGGAGGAGAAAAGAAGAAATTTGCCAGGACTAAACTGGATTGAAATGCCAATTCATGCGTAGCATTGGACATGTCTGGTGTCATTATGCCACGTGTGAAAATAGTGTACAAAAATTGAAGGTGTTCATGGGGGAAACGTCTCTAGCGGAGGGGTGGCGATTTAGGAAAAAAGGTAAACATTAGCATTTCCCAGGAACAGTAATGTTTTACATTGCCAAATGCACCAAACTACTCCAAAATGAAGATGAAGTGGTTTTGGTGCTTAGAGAGTATCTGCTTGTTGCAAAGGAGTGAAGCAGGCTGAGTAATTACACGCACTGTACACAGTTGGCATTGTAGACGCCAACGTGCCCCCGCCTTTTAGGGTAGAATCCTTTGCGCTCTATACACAGTAGCACTCCGCATGTTCAGGGATACCAGCAGATTAGAACAGACTATTGACAAGGAGGCCTGTGATATGGATTCCGGATATGTAACAGGTGTACAGGAAACGCAATGAGTGAAGTGACCGAGGTGGAATCTGATCCCCAGTCACTGCGGTCCCAGAGGCCAGGATTTCCTAAGCCTCATCCGCATGGCAGTACAGCAACGGCTGGATTCTCTCGCTCGGTAGGCCTCAGAAAGGGTTTGCTTTGCCAAGAAGCATTACACAGACCGCTCAGGACTCACCCAACAGAACATAGACTCTTAACCCCTTAAGGACACAACTTATGGAATAAAAGGGAATCATGACAGAATATTTCCATCATGTGTCCTTAAGGGGTTAAAGGGCCCCTGCGGCTTTCACACTTTGAGTGCCTGGGAATTTTTCTTGCTGTCTTAAAGGGCCAGCGACACCACTCCTGGAAACCAGAACCCAACAGAATAAGAGTAGCTAATCCTCTATAGAGATTTAATATGTACAGTAAGTAATCTCCCCAGGCCTTACTACTGAGGTTTAATATGTACAGTAAGTAATCTCCCCAGGCCTTACTACTGAGGTTTAATATGTACAGTAAGTAATCTCCCCAGGCCTTACTACTGAGGTTTAATATGTACAGTAAGTAATCTCCCCAGGCCTTACTACTGAGGTTTAATATGTACAGTAAGTAATCTCCCCAGGCCTTACTACTGAGGTTTAATATGTACAGTAAGTAATCTCCCCAGGCCTTACTACTGAGGTTTAATATGTACAGTAAGTAATCTCCCCAGGCCTTACTACTGAGGTTTAATATGTACAGTAAGTAATCTCCCCAGGCCTTACTACTGAGGTTTAATATGTACAGTAAGTAGGCTTACTATACACTGAGGTTTGTAGTTTGCTGTATGTGAAGAGTGGGTTTATTTTAATTTTTTTTTTTTAACATAAAGGGCAGGTTACAGAAGAGGATACATACCAAAGACTCCTGAACAGCACTATATTGTTCTAACGACGTGGAGAAAAAAGTGCTCAAATGATTTTATAGATTACCAATCAGACAGTAATTTAATTTATTCAGAGGTTTGAATCATTGGGCCTACAGGACAATCAGACAATTTATAATAAAAAGGTATATACTCGTCCTCAGAGCCACGCAATCTGCTACAACCTCTTAAATAAGAACACTGAGAAAGGAAATACCCCTCAGTACAAAGACTTTTACTGAGGGGACATTTAATAGTGCCACTTTGTAAGATTCAACCCCCCCTTTTTTTTTTTTTTTTTTTAGAGGCATACATTCTATTAATCTGGGGGGACACGACTTTCAGACCTTCTGTGAAAGATAGACAAATGGCGTGAAGGCCAGTAAATCAGATATTGGGAGAATGGGTGCTGTAAGCTATAGATCCACGTCGTTTAATGTTTGCAATGACAGCTGTCTATGTTTTATCAATATCATGATCGCCACCAACTAATCACTTAGCCCACGGAGACACAGCTGTGTGCACAGCACTCCCATCACCCCCTCCCCTGTGGGAAGCTAATTTCATAGGGCTGCACCGCGCATACTAAATACTGCTCCGAGACTGATCTCTATCACACACCATGTACCAGTGACCTTCACACGGATACAAACGGTCACAAAAATAATGTAAAACCTTAGCCCAGCAGCACGATCATATTATCTTGTTGTGGATCTAAGTTTACCAGATGAAATGTTTTCCTGGAGATTTTACTTTGTGATGGGCAATGCATGAAAAGTGTGTATTCCTAAGGAATTACTTGGTTTACATCCTGCATCATATGAATACCACATACTACATAGTAGCACTTTGTGCTCTATTTTGGTGAAAATTAATCTTTGATTTCTGCATATATTGCACCCAAATCTCTCACTTTAATAATTATGAGAGGTCAGAAGCATTTTCTATTTCAGCTATTTTCTGCCACTAAGTTTTGGTGGTCTTTTCTGAAATGGATAAAATGTGAAAGATAACGGAATTTAACAAAACAATATCCAACATTTTTTCGACCATTTTGGAATTTAACAAATGGGAAGAGAACAGACTTGACGCATTGAGAACTCTTCCTGGACTCCGGGTAGAACTGTACCTGCTTCACAACAAAACATATGCAATTGTGTCAAATTCCAGTAATAAAATGAAAAGCATACCGAGGGACCATCAATAAGGACATTAAATGGGAAGGGTCATGGCACAATAAATGTATTCAAATCAAACATAAAAGGAGGAGGAAGACATACATGATAAAATCTTCATACCTAAAATGTGCAACAATTGCCTTTCACAAAAACATCATTACACCCCCACGCAATTGGAATAATTGATAATCGGATCTGAAGACTCCATTCCTGGCTGCATCAGGTGGACCAATTTTTTGGCCTATTCCGGGTTAAATACGCTCTTTGCACTTAGGTTTGATTTATGTGCATGGATATTTGAGAGTGTTTATTTTACCCCTTAATTATGTGGATAGTTTGAATAAATTGATCCCTCTAGAATGTAATCTCATTGAGCAGGGCCCTCCACCTCTCTGTTCCTGTATGTCCAGTTGTCGGATTACAATTTCTGTTAGTCCACCCATTGTACAGCGCTACGGAATCTGATGGCGCTATGTAAATAAAATAATTGTGCCATGATCTTTTCATTTCCCCATTTTCCGACCAGGTCTGTATTGATGGTTACTTAGTATGTATAAATGGTATTGTTTTATGGCTCTGAATGTAAAATCCAAGACAGGTTTATTAACTAAACACCGAGCTGGTAATCAGACATCTGGTCCAAAATAACAAGCGGAGGGAACAAACAAAAAAAATAAAATCGAACTCAAGTGATTTCTGCTACTTTGACTTAAATGCTGAATGGCCTTCCACTGCAGCGACTCAGTTGTAGAGAGAAGAGATGGGGCTTAACCCTTAAACCTGGAGTTTGGGGAGAATTATCAAAGGCAACTACAATTCATAGGCCAGAAAATCAAACTTTGAAAAATTCTCTAAGTCCTATTTCTGCCTATATTTACTCGGATGTCAGGGGTGGGATCAATGTTTCATTTGCTACTACAATTAATTAAACGGCAACCGATACATGTGATTAATCTAAGAGGCAATAATGCCACCAAGCAGCATGGAGTGAAAATATCCAGCAATTTTTTGGATACCGTCAAAATAACAGGGCACCCCCTGCACCAAGCAGATAATCTCAATGTGCAGACCGCAGCGGTTAAAGAAAGCCACAAGGTGTTAGCGAGAGATGACTAATAGGGTAGTGCCACTCGAGAAAACAGACAGACCCTTCTGCTCTGCTAACCAGTTGGCCTGCTCAGAATATAAACAGGTTTACAAGCAGATGTGGCATGACAAAAATGCAGAGGTGGGATCTTTACAGGGGGAATGCTCGGAATGGGTCAGCCCCCTGTTCTCCAAAGGCAGGTGTGGGAACAATCAGATTCCCAGTGTGATGAGACGCCAGAGGGATTCAAAGTGTACAAAATAAAAAATACTCTATTTACTAAAGCAAAATGGAAGTGGAAAAAATAGATAACTTTTTTTTGAACATCCGTAGTGGGAGAGCAGCTGAAAGCGGGTGACTGTCCTGTACGACCTTGGGCGCATTCTGTATTGGCGTACCAAAAAAAAAAAAAGATTGTTTGCTCAGCAAGTATAAGGTTCCACTGCGTTTGCCGATGGTATTCCAAGCCTGAAATCTGACAATTAGATAGAGGATAGCTAAAATGGATTTAGTTTCATGGCTGTGTCTCAAAGCAGGATGAATTCAGCATCCCCCCCACCATGCAGCAGTGACTCATTAACAGGCGGATTGGAGATGTATGTGCAGGGACAACGTATCAGTGAATATTTTAACAGATTACTGTACAAGGTGTTGGTTACATTAGGCACAATGTTACCACAAGATTATACCCCACTCCCCAACACAAAGGGTTAAAAGCAATTCTAGCAAGGCAAAGTCTTGCTGGTTATCAGGGAAGAAAAACAGACGCATTCCTATGGGAATGACGGTGACCCAGATTTTATGCCATCTCTCTATTCATCTTTATGACGGCCACACCTGGATGGAGCGTTTTAAATATCCTAATAGGTTTCATGGGACCTGCGCACAAAGCTGATCTCCCAGCAGAGGAAGGGTTAATAACCACCCGCGTAGCTGCAGGCAGTCCGTAATCTGTAGGGGAAAGAGGCTGATGGCAAGCCTATGGGACACAGACAGAAATAGACTATCTGCGCATTATGCTCACCTACAGGGATGGGCGAGCTGCGGCTATCCTGCTGCACTGCATTCCCCATAACAACAGATACTATCCGAGGCTGATGGGTGTTGCAGTCCAGAGGACAGTTTGTTTTTTTGTATCAAACCAAACCTCAATCATTACTCAACATGTGGGACTTTCCACAGGCTAAATTATAATGTAATTCTTCAACCACTGAACGAGTTAATAAAAAAAAATTTAAAAAAAAATAAATGTCTGTAGTCAGTGATCCGCCCCACAGCACAGCCATACCACGCACAGGTAAATAACCCATTTACATATCTATTCTTTCACCCTCTGCTTTGCATTGATAACAGCCTGCTTGACACTGAAGGCAGTGTATAAGGACCCACTTAAAAATTTAACCCTATACCTCTGTGACTCTCCAGATGTTTAACAACTATATTTACCATAATGCTCTGCCAATCTGGTAGCTGAGCATCATGGGATATGTAGATTACATGGTTAAATAGCTGAAAAGAGACATGCGTCCAGCAGTTCACTAACACCTGGTTTGTCAAGGTTAAAAATCAGAGCGTTATGTTGCCCAAAACCAGTGAACGCCTCTGGTAAATAATGATTCAATCCGCATACCGTCACCTTATTTCTAACAACAACAACGTAACCAAAAAGATAAGCCACAGTTGCTGTTTCGCTGCCAATCATCCCAGGACATGACCACAAAGGGTTAAAGAATATCCCATCCCAAACAGGCAGGGTGGAGAGGGATTTCAGGATATCCTGAGACAATAAGGGAAGCGTTAACCCTTCCCCTGCAAGGAAGCAATATCCTCAGTCAAAATCCATCATTAAAAGGGTTAAATCTGTCAGAATTGATTCAAACGGCGGCATATGGGGCGAACCCTGATTCCAGCCAAATGAGGCGATTTGACCTCCTGAATTTTCTAAATATGGTGGAGCTGTGATAGCAACTGGGGGCATAAAACATACAAAGACCACATCACACAAAAAAAACAAAACCTTGAGGGCAATAGGTTTACCCCACAGAGGGCACAATGCCAAACATACCACCTTACACAGAAATGGATATTAGTGCATGAATACCCCAAATAATACCTTAAACAACATTTTACATGGTAACAGTAAGGAGGGCAACAGAGAGGTAATATGCCCCATACAGTAATTCACATTATAACAGTGGGGGCAAAAGAAATGTAATTTGGGGTATATATGCCCCATACAGTAATTCACATTATAACAGTGGGGGCAAAAGAAATGTAATTTGGGGTATATATGGCAAGGTGGAAAGGGGGGGGCTCGATGGCAACCCCAGGTGGGAAAGGGGGCTGATGGCAACCCAGGTGGGAAAAGGGGGGCTGATGGCAACCCAGGTGGGGCAATACAAACCTTACAGGTGGGGGCTGGATGTAAACCCAGGTGGGAGGCAAGGGGCTGATGGCAACCCAGGTGGAAAAGTGGGGCTGATGGCAACCCAGGTTAAAGGGGGGGCTGATGGCAACCCAGGTGGGAAAAGGGGGCTGATGGCAAACTCCAGGTGGGAAAAGGGGCCAGACAGCAACCCAGGTGGGGAAAGGGGGGGCTGATGGCAAACCCAGGTGGGAAAGGGGGGCTGATGGCACCCAGGTGGGAAAGGCTGATGGCAAACTCAGGTGGGAAAGGGGTGCTGATGGCAACCCAGGGTGGGGAAAGGGGGGTGCTGACATGGCAACCTAGGTGGGAAAGGGGGGGGTGCTGATGGCACCCAGGTGGGGAAAGGGGGGGGTGCTGATGGCAAACCCAGGTGGGAAGGGGGGTGCTGATGGCACCCAGGTGGGAAAGGGGGGGCTGGTGGCACCCAGGTGGGAAAGGGGGGGGGGCTGATGGCACCCAGGTGGGGAAGGGGGCTGATGGCACCCAGGTGGGAAAGGGGGGGGGGCTGATGGCAAACTCCAGGTGGGGAAAGGGGCTGATGGCAACCCAGGTGGGAAAGGGGGCTGCTGGCAACCCAGGTGGGAAAGGGGGCTGATGGCAACCCAGGTGGGAAAGGGGGGGCTGATGGCAACCCAGGTGGAAAAGGGAGTGGGGCTGATGGCACCCATGTGGGAAAGGGGAGGGGGCTGATGGCAACCCAGTGGAAAGGGGGATGATGGCAAACCCAGGTGGAAAAGGGGGGGCTGATGGCAACCCAGGTGGAAAAGGGGGGCTGATGGCAACCCAGGTGGGAAAGGGTTAATATATATATAAAGGGTTAATGTCGGTATGTATATGGATATAAAGGATTAATTTCCATTAGCAGGCTGTATAGGGGACACCTGGCACTCTAACTGGACAGGACTACATTTCCCATGATGCTCACCTCGATGTACCCGGCCAGGCTGGGCACTATGACCCCGGCTATCAGCGCACACAGAGCGGTCACTCCCCCCATCGCTGCTCAGCTCCTCTCCCCTCGGCGAACTCAACCGAACTGAGCCGACCAGCCCCGACCGGAAACGACAAGCTAGCGACCACGCCCACCGGTACGCCCCTCCGCCACGCCCACACCCCCTCCGCGCTGCGGCTCCCCGG
Source organism: Pelobates cultripes (assembly GCA_933207985.1). Lineage (NCBI taxonomy): Eukaryota > Metazoa > Chordata > Amphibia > Anura > Pelobatidae > Pelobates > Pelobates cultripes. Next base: position 120,900,265 of record OW240921.1, on the reverse strand, counting down.
CTCAACCAATCGGAGATCGAGGAACGGCCCATAATCTGACTGACCACGCCCAGTGAAATGTAAAAACACGCCCCATGAGCTGCGGCGCTACTGCAGGTTGAGAAGATCTACATAGTGAGTAATTCAGAACTGAGGCCACGGACACGCCCATGGACACGCCCACCCTCGCTGCAGCTCCTCCCCCCGAGTATAGTGCCCTCCCTAGAGACTGACAATAACAAATGGGCGGGAGTGGGCGTGTATGTGGGCGTGGCCTATTGTACGCATGCGCAGAGCCGCTCCTTAGTCTTTCCTATATTTATTATACAAAGTGAATATTATTTATTGATCACTCAATTATTAATAAAAAAATGACTAACTCATCAAACTAAGCTGTGTGTATCTCTTACATGTAAAACTATAAATGTGTGACACGGTGTGTTCTGGGCACTAAAGGCTCCTCCCACTGCGCACGTTAACAATCAACGCATGACAGCCACCATTATCAGCAACGCCCGGACCACCGCGGTCATTATCAGCAATGACGAACCACCGCGGTCATTATCAGCCACTCCCGGACCACCGCGGTCATTATCAGCAACGCCCGGACCACCGCGGTCATTATCAGCCACGCCGGACCACCGCGGTCATTATCAGCCACGCCCGGACCACCGCGGTCATTATCAGCAACGCCCGGACCACCGCGGTCATTATCAGCAATGACGAACCACCACGGTCATTATCAGCAACGCCCGGACCACCGCAGTCATTATCAGCCACGCCCAGACCACCGCGGTCATTATCAGCAACGCCGGACCACCGCGGTCATTATCAGCCACGCCCGGACCACCGCGGTCATTATCAGCCACGCCCGGACCACCGCGGTCATTATCAGCCACGCCGGACCACCGCGGTCATTATCAGCCACGCCCGGACCACCGCGGTCATTATCAGCAACGCCCGGACCACCGCGGTCATTATCAGCAATGACGAACCACCACGGTCATTATCAGCAACGCCCCGGACCACCGCAGTCATTATCAACCACGCCCAGACCACCGCGGTCATTATCAGCAACGCCGGACCACCGCGGTCATTATCAGCAACGCCCGGACCACCGCGGTCATTATCAGCCACGCCCGGACCACCGCGGTCATTATCAGCAACGCCTGGACCACCGCGGTCATTATCAGCAACGCCGGACCACCGCGGTCATTATCAGCAACGCCCGGACCACCGCGGTCATTATCAGCCACGCCCGGACCACCGCGGTCATTATCAGCAACGCCGGACCACCGCGGTTATTATGAGCAACGCCCGGACCACCGCGGTCATTATCAGCCACGCCCGGACCACCGCGGTCATGATCAGCCACGCCCGGACCACCGCGATCATTATCAGCAACGGCCGGACCACCGCGGTCATTATCAGCCACGCCGAACCACCGCGGTCATTATCAGCCACGCCTGGACCACCGCAGTCATTATCAGCCACGCCGAACCACCGCGGTCATTATCAGCCACGCCGGACCACCGCGGTCATTATCAGCCACGCCGGACCACCGCGGTCATTATCAGCCACGCCGGACCACCGCAGTCATTATCAGCAACGGCCGGACCACCGCGGTCATTATCAGCCACGCCGGACCACCGCGGTCATTATCAGCAACGCCCAGACCGCGTTTTTTATTAGCAACGCCAAGATCGTGTTTTTTATTACCAACACCCAGACCGCGGTCATTATCAACGGCACCCGGTTTGGGGTCATTATCAATCTGACTGATGACGATGCCAGGCAACTGTCATGCTGGTGCCCCACCTGTGTAAGCAGATTGCAGATTTTACAGGCTGTTTTTAATTATAACCTAATGAAAATTGGATAATTAAATATATGCATGTTTTCATTGAGGATATATCTTTGTCATTTGATTTTTTTCTTTATTTGGGTAGGGAGTGTCCCTTTAATATAGAATATGTAGGAAACTGAATGACCACCAGTCAGAGTTTAATTCACCAAATCACAAATCATGGATAATTTACACAAGAATTATAGATAAATAAATATTATAGCATTGGGAAAATTGTCCATTTATTTTTGATAGGGGGTCAGATTTCCACAGTTCCCGCTATACTGAGTAAAACTCGCAGGTCTCTCTATATGACTTAATTGGTCAGATGAGAATCTGAATGTCGTTTTGTTTGTTTGTTGTCACAGCTGTGGGAATATAAGTCTTTCACTGGTGGGTGAGCACTGGGGAGACTTGTCCAACCTCGAAGTGTAAACAGGACATTAGATCTTGAAACTAATTGTGGGAAATGCGTGTTATTCCAAAGAGCAGCGGCTGACACACGTCTAATTATGCTGAGTTAAAGATAAAAGTTTTTTAATAAGGCTGGTCCTCACCCTTTTCCTATCTAAGATGTCTGTCAGTCGTGGGTGGGTTTTATATGATAGACCTACACCGTCAAAACATTGTCTCTAATTGAACTTCAAGAGCGATTTGTTCACCCAAAACAAAAAAAGAATATTTTTGGTCACTCCATAGTCATTTATTTGATGTCTTATGATAATGTTCCACGGGTTCCACGATCACATATATGGAGATTTAATACCAGGAACTAGCTAGCAGCCAGACATAGCTTTGCATGTTTCGTTGAGAATTCAAACCAGGAAATTCGCGATCACAGAAAGAGCAGGCGTGCGGTTAGCAAGATAGCCAGATGTGGAACTGATACCGGCTGATACAGAGCATGAACAGATTGGGAAATATACGGCAGAGATGGATAGAATGTGAAGAACGTTCCCAAGTCTAAATAGAAACATAGGGTTTATTCACATTTCAAGTTTAAGGTTAAAATATCCAAACTGGAAGAATGGTTGACATGGAGAATTCGACTATTTTGTCCTTAAATTTAAAATTCACTTTGAATTACTGACAATCATGAGTTTTGTAAATAAACCTGCTAGTTGGAGTGAAATGAAAATTGAATTGCAAAAGGCAAACGAAAAGTACTGATTTGGGACAATTTTCCAACACAGCTAAAAATGGAGTATGGGACTTCTTTTGAATGGCCACTTTAAAGGGCAACTGTATGTATCGTTAAATTAAGTATTTGTAACAAATTGAGAAAGCCTCATCCCTACCCATTCACATGCACTTTGGGTCAGACCGTGTTTGGCAACCGACAGTTTTATTTATTTATTATTTATTTATAAAATATTTTACCAGGAAAGATACATTGAGATTTCTCTCGTTTTCAAGTATGTCCTGGGTCCACAAATCATTGCATTGTTACATTAGGTACAACAAAATACAAAAACAATATTAATAAACAATATATACAAAATTTTACATAGAACAGGCAGGAAATATATAATCAACCATGACACGTGCATTCTGTTTTGAGGTATGTAGAGAGGGATCTCTTAAATGACTTTAGGCTTAGATTTTAAATCGTGCGGGAGGTCGTTCCACAATTGCGGTGCTCTGTAGGAGAAGGAGGATCGGGCCGCTTTCTTTTTGTATTGAGGTAGACTAAGTAAAGTGCTGGTGCTGGATCGGAGGTTATAGAAAGTGGGAACAGCTGGGGAAAGCATTTTGTTCAGGTAGGGTGGGAGTTTCCCAGAAAAGCTCTTAAAAACAAGGCTGGAAAGATGAAGGGTGCGTCTGGATTCCAGTTTAGTTCCTTTAGCATGTCACAATGATGGGTCCTTGTAATTACATTGTAGCACAAATCGGCAGAACGAGTTATACAATGTGTTGAGTTTATTAATGTGGGATTGCGTTGCAGACGCATATACTACATCCCCATAATCAATGATTGGCATCAGCATTTGCTGTACAATCTTTTCCTTTACTGTAGGGCTTAGGCAGGCTTTGTTTCTGTACAGGGCACCTAATTTTGGATAAAGTTTAGATGCAAGCTTTTCTATATGCAGGCCAAAAGATGGATTGGGGTCTAATATCATACCCAAGTATTTGAAAGAGTGGACTGCGGTCAGTGTGCCATTTGAATTTGTTTTGATGGGTAGGTGGGGATTGTGTAATTTGTGTAATTTAGGTACTGTTCCAAAGATCATTGTGACAGTTTTGTCAGTGTTCAGGAAGAGTTTGTTTTTTGCGATCCACTTTTCTACCTCTGTAAACTGGTCTTGGAGCAAAGCCTCAAGTTGCGGTAGATTGGATTTGCTCGCATAGATTACCGTGTCATCTGCGTACATGTGTACATTTGAGGATTGGCAGACATTAGGCAGATCATTTATAAATAATGTAAATAGTAGGGGGCCGAGAATGGAACCCTGGGGAACACCACACGTGACTGGGAGAGGGAGGGAGTCACTGTCAGAAATGGACACATATTGCGAGAAATCCGATACATACGATTCAATAATTCAATGTCAACTCTTCAGCAAAAACAAAGCTCTGGAATATTTCAGCAAAATCAACGATATTTAATAAAATGGCAATTGTTGGGAAACTCACCTGGCAATTCATAACTCACCTGGCTTATAGTTTGCAATATCCTGGTCTATTTCTGATCATTTTACAGAATAACCCATTTCTCTCTGCAGAACGGACAGAAAAGCAGCAAAAAAACTGAAAATAGCTCATTTCTTATTTTAGGCAGTAATTAATACACTGAATAAGAAAAGATGTGTTCCTTTCTATAGGATAATTTAAATGACCCTTTCTGTGCACTTTCTAATATCCCTTAAGAAGCATTCTTTTCTATTTAAACACATACATTCCATTATCATACTTACTAAGAAAAACGCATTGCAAATAATAAACTTCTAAGAAGCATACTTAATTTGAATTCACGGCTCTGCCAGACCATCCTGTTTTCATTCTCTATTTGCATGTAAATGGTTGTTAGAATTAATGTGACGAGGGCACTTTATATGCAAGAATATTATAACTCAAAGTAAATCAACATCCAAGGATTATAGGCGCCTGTGATCATTTATACAAGGATTATTTTACGAAATATATATTTTTTTAAAAAGACGATTATATTTTGATATTCACTATTCTGCATTTCAGCGAGGCTGTGACTTGTTGATGTTTTATATTACACCAACCACAAGAATGTGAGTTGTTTGGACAACTTAACCTTCATAAGAATCTGGCGTGCATTAGTAAATTAAATTTTACCCATCGCCAGCAGCTGTGGTAGTAAATCAGTGTCACTAAATTTGCCTATAACATGAAATACAGTTTTAATGTAAAAATGTGCTTTGTTTTTAAAATAATTTTTCATATGTTATCAATCATCATTCGTGTATAAAAATCAATCAATATGGTCAGCACGTTGGGATATTATCTGAAGAGCTTTCATCTGGCAACAGGTTAGTTTGGCTAAACAGTGAAAGGGACATTATAGTCACCTGAACAACTTTAGCTTAATGAAGCAGTTTTGGTGTATAGAACATGCCCCTGCGGCCTCACTGCTCAATCCTCTGCCATTTAGGAGTTAAATCCCTTTGTTTATGAACCCTAGTCACACCTCCCTGCATGTGACTTGCACAGCCCTCCATAAACACTTCCTGTAAAGAGAGCCCTATTTAGGCTTTCTTTATTGCAAGTTCTGTTTAATTAAGATTTTCTTATCCCCTGCTATGTTAATAGCTTGCTAGACCCTGCAAGAGCCTCCTGTATGTGATTAAAGTTCAATTTAGAGATTGAGATACAATTATTTAAGGTAAATTACATCTGTTTGAAAGTGAAACCAGTTTTTTTTCATGCAGGCTCTGTCAGTCATAGCTAGGGGAGGTGTGGCTAGGGCTGCATAAACAGAAACAAAGTGATTTAACTCCTAAATGACAGTGAATTGAGCAGTGAAATTGCAGGGGAATGATCTATACACTAAAACTGCTTTATTTAGCAAAAGTAATTTAGGTGACTATAGTGTTCCTTGAAATGTGAATTTAAAATCAAAACTGTTGAACTAAAACAAATTTTCCATAATATTTTACTGCATGGCTGGGTGTATATATATTGGTCCATTCATTTATTTGGAAATTCCTTATTTTGGGCCAAAATCCCTCTGTCTGTCTCATCTCTCCTAATGTCCCTCTTTTCTAGGAGCTCCATATTGTTGTGTCTGAGTGCATAACAGAACTCCACAGCAATAATACTCCCAGTAATGTGTCTGAGTGTATAACAGATCTCCCCAGCAATAATACTCCCAGTAATGTGTCTGTATAACAGAGCTCCACAGCAATAATACTCCCAGTAATGTGTCTGAGTGTATAAAAGAGCTCCACCGCAATAATACTCCCAATAATGTGTCTTTAAATTACAATAAATGTGTTTAGAACTCAGTCTGTGTAAAAAGGATACATTGTTTTCTTATAAATTAAATTTTCAGTTCCATAAAAGATTATCAGTAGATCACAGAGTTACCTTAAATGTCCTGAAATAGAAATTGGGATTTTGAAGTGATGCACAAAGAGAAAACCAAAGCATACCTGGCATATACTAATGTCAAAATGTATAAATGGTGTACTGTTCCTTTAAAGCTTGTCCGATAGTGGAAATATAATGCAATGGATTTTTTAACACTTCTAGCAAAAATTAATAATATGGTAGTATGTAAAGATCAGCTCTGGCAGCCGAAAGTTCACTCAGCAAGTGTGAACAAGGGACATTTCTTTCATTTATTTATTAAGGATTCGCAGGCCTCCACATATATCCACAGCCTCAGCTTCGAACGAAAGCCCAATCCCGCAATGGCGGCCAGGAAAATGACATCAATAATGGATTCATGTAAACCTCTGACAGGATCTGCTTGTAGCAAAGAGACACAGGCGGAGAAACTCAGCTGTAAAAAGTACATGCTAAACAGTGCATGTAGATAGCCGACCTGCTAACTCCTCAACACGCAGGTAGAATGTAATAACTCTGGCAAGTGAATTGTCTATACAAACGCCATTGAGTTTTGTTAACTAACAAATAACGCTATTTTTTATCGTTTTAAAGATGATTTCCCAGCAAAACAAGTATATGGCCAAGGTATAGTGTTCCTCTTCTTAAATCTGTTTTGCAAATAATCTATCAAAGGGTTTTTCATTAAGGTGATAATTATCAGGAACTGAGTTCAAAGTGAATGTAAAGTTTTACGTAAAAATAGCTGAAATAAAAGCGTAGCCGTTGATCTATTTGGCCTGAAATCCCACACGTTAGTGAATATTCCTGGCTGTGAGAGTATTGTTTTTGCAATAATCCAGGAGGAAGCGGCTGTCCCAGGCCATCCCTGGTGATAACTGTCTATATTCCTAATGGCAAAGCTTTCTGTGAGAACGCGAGATCACAGTGTCACACACTATAAGGAACACTTATTACAAGTGAGTCAATGTCTGCTGAAACTCTAATTATACAAAGTTCTTGGTCTGCATGCAGTTACTTCCTATTTGAAACATCAGCGGCAGAGTAACGATAATGAACCAGAATTGTTGGGTGAAATAGATGAATACGGCTTTCAATTACTTTCTTCCCCATAAAGCCTTATTGACGTGCCCCTTGCTTCAGAACAGAAATACAGGCAGTGTATCAGTATTGTATTGTTCTGTATGCAAGTTGCATGGTAATTAAATTATATCCAGTGTTAATCACCAAACTGAGGACTGCAGAGAATTTACTGTGATTTTCAAATTTAAAGGGACACTACAGTCACCAAAACAACTTTAGCTTAATGAAGCAGTTTTGGTGTATAGAACATGCCCCTGCAGCCTCACTGCTCAATTATCTGCCATTTAGGAGTTAAATCACTTTGTTTATGAACCCTAGTCACACCTCCCTGCATGTGACTTGCACAGCCTTCCTAAACACTTCCTGTAAAGAGTCATCTAACGTTTATCCTTTCTTTATTGCAAGTTCTGTTTAATTTAGATTTTCTTATCCGCTGCTGTGTTAATAGCTTGCTGGGCCCTGCAAGAGCCTCCTGTATGTGATTAAAGTTCAATTTACAGAGCAAGAGATACAATTGTTTAAGTTAAATTACATCTGATTGAAAGTGACACCAGTTTTTTTTTCATGCAGCCTCTGTCAATCATAGCCAGGGGAGGTGTGCCAAGGGCTGCATAAACAGAAACAAAGTGATTTAACTCCTAAATGGCTGTGAATTGAGCAGTAAAACTGAGAGGCATGATCTATACAGTAAAACTGCTTCGTTAAGCTGAAGTTGTTTAGGTGACTATAGTGTTCCTTTAAGCCCAAAATAGCCAAACTAAAAACTACTCAAAATTACTTGGAGAATTTTGAAATTCACTTTTTTCACTAGTGAATTCCTCCTTGTCACTGAATACATTATTATTATTTTATTATTTATATAGCACCATCAGATTCCGTAGCGCTGTACAATGTATGTTTGTAATGATTATGTATATTTGTTTGTGCACATCCATCTGTCCCCCATAGTTTGGGCTATGCATCTGCCTCTGGAATCATTATTTCGCTACAGCTTTGATTTAACTTAATGTATCTCTATTTTATAGAAAGTCAGTTGTGAATATTTACACACCAGAAAGTTTATTCCATTTTAATCTCCTTGTTTTTGCATTTCTGTGTTAATCCCCAGGAGGATTAGACTGTATCACCGAGAAAAATATGACCCGGTAGGATTTCATACATTAACGTGGTACGTGTTTATCAGTCAGTTGTAGCATTTCTGAGCAGTTGTATTCCTATATTATTGCTTTTATTTTTAATCTATTGGCATTCAAAAGAGGTTAGGATAGAAAAAAGGGACTTAAGAACTTGGACCCAAAATAGGTAACTCTCTCCTAAATATGGACAACTGGGGGTATATATATATATGATAAACCCGCCTAATCTCTGAATGCGTCCCCTAAATAAAATACCCACACTCCCACAGGATTGTTCAGCACGCTGTGAATAGTTAGGAACTTATCAGGGAATTAAACATTTTAAATATCAAAAAATCAATCACCAAGTCAGCTATTTATCCAGCTCAGCTACTTTGGCCTTAAATTTGTAGCTCCCTGCCGAATTCCTGACAGTTACCGATTTAGAGAATAACCCCACCTCAGTGTGACGTGATCAGTCAAGTTTATGAATTTTTACAAAATGTAACAATTTGTAGGCACAGTCTGACTGCACTGAATAAGCTCACATACTACATTTCAATTTTGAACGCTATGGGTGGTGGCTGGACTATCATAGCTGCCTTTAAATCTAAATTCTATATACAATGATCTAAAAATCTTATCACGCTGCAAGGAAAACATAGCAGGTTTGGTCTTACAAACCGTACAGGATATTTCAAATGATGGAGGAATACATTTATTGTGCTGTGCTTTTGGTGGAAATGGCCATTTTGGTACAGTGTGCACTGTCTCTCTTCTTGTTTTGAAAAGCGTTAAAATGCTTTGGTTTGTCATTTTGTTTGTCTGCGGCCCCAAAGCTCTCTCTGAAAGCTTAGCTGTTCATACCGTGTTCAGTGGACGGTAAAATGTGAAATCACTGTGCTACATTACACAGCAAAAAAAACATCTACCTCCTGGGCAAAGACCAGTGTGGCCTGAACTTCTCTTATAGGGAACGAGACACAGGTAATACGCAGCAGCTGCTCAGCACGCACTCCATGTAAAATGCTTATAGGGAACGAGACACAGGTAATACGCAGCAGCTGCTCAGCACGCACTCCATGTAAAATGCTTATAGGGAACGAGACACAGGTAATACGCAGCAGCTGCTCAGCACGCACTCCATGTAAAATGCTTATAGGGAACGAGACACAGGTAATACGCAGCAGCTGCTCAGCACGCACTCCATGTAAAATGCTTATAGGGAACGAGACACAGGTAATACGCAGCAGCTGCTCAGCACGCACTCCATGTAAAATGCTTATAGGGAACGAGACACAGGTAATACGCAGCAGCTGTTCAGCACGCACTCCATGTAAAATGCTTATAGGGAACGAGACACAGGTAATATGCTGCTCAGCACGCACTCCATGTAAAATGCTTATAGGGAACGAGACACAGGTAATACGCAGCAGCTGCTCAGCACGCACTCCATGTAAAATGCTTATAGGGAACGAGACACAGGTAATACGCAGCAGCTGCTCAGCACGCACTCCATGTAAAATGCTTATAGGGAACGAGACACAGGTAATACGCAGCAGCTGTTCAGCACGCACTCCATGTAAAATGCTTATAGGGAACGAGACACAGGTAATACGCAGCAGCTGCTCAGCACGCACTCCATGTAAAATGCTTATAGGGAACGAGACACAGGTAATACGCAGCATGCTGCTCAGCACGCACTCCATGTAAAATGCTTATAGGGAACGAGACACAGGTAATACGCAGCAGCTGCTCAGCACGCACTCCATGTAAAATGCTTATAGGGAACGAGACACAGGTAATACGCAGCAGCTGCTCAGCACGCACTCCATGTAAAATGCTTATAGGGATTTATTTTTGAGCAGTATAACAATGAACAAAGGTCTCTGGCCATCCATAGCCCAGACCACCCCCTACGGCTTTTACAAAAATTTGCCTACTTCCTCCTAGCCGTACTAATTTGTACCAGCAATGGCCATGATAGATTCAAAGCGGACACTCTCAGCCAATCACAGCCGCCCATTGCTGCTCAGGTTAATGCTGCCTCATTAGTCCAAGCAGCACAGAATAGAAGGGCTGCTGGCAAGGCCGAACTGCGAACTATAGGCAACCCAGGAGATTAATTCTACACCTGCCCACTCATGCATCGCGCCAGCATAGTGTGCAGGTATAAAGGTGGAAAAGATAGCTTAAAATTTAAAACTATTACACCATCGTGAAGGAAAGCACTCAGAGGGCCTCAAAATAAACACAATAATGGATTTATTTTAAGGAGACGTGAATTTGCATATAATCAATGTTTCAGTCCAACTACCTTGACATATTAAAGGAATACTATAGTGCCAGGAATACAAAGTACTATCGCTTCCTCTGCTTCCCCGCTCCTTACCTCCCACCCCCCCAGCCCCAGAAAAATAAATGGTTAAAAAGCCTTTATTTACTTACCTGATCCTAGCGCCGATGTCCCACGCCGATGTCCTCCATCCTGCAATGAGCGGGCACTAATGAGCATTTGCGGCATATGCTGTGCGCTCATTAGACCTCTCCATAGGAAAGCTTTGAATCAATAGTTTCCTATGGGAGAAAATCTGACGCTGGATGTCCTCATGTGGAGCTTGAGGTCATCCATCGTCAGCTACCTGACCAAAGGTCTGATACGATCCAGGAAGCCCTCTAGTGACTGTCTGGTACACAGCCATTGGAGGCAGAGTTAGTGCTCCAATATAAACATTGAAGTTTCTTTGGAACTGCAAAGTTTTACATTGCAGCACTAAGGGCAATAGGGACACAGCACCCAGACCGCTTCAATGAGCTCACATGGTCTGGGTACCTCCAGTGTCCCCTTAAGGAAAGTTTGGTAACGGGACTGAAGTGGTGACTGTATGCTGTTACACAGCTGTTGAAAATGATGTTGTCTTGTTTATTTTGAAGTCCTATGAGTGTGCCCTTCACAGGAATTATGGATCACTATTTTAGCGGGTAAGCCTGGAGCTTCAGGTCCAACATCCCCTATGTGAAGCTGGCCCAGAGAGAGCCACAGCTGGACTATTTTAGCTTATGCAGTTTTCAGTTCTCTGTTTAGATAAAACAAAAAGTAATCTCCACCCATGAAATACAAATTCACACATCTTGTCCCCGGTATTAAATTCCCAGTTTCCTGCCTACCTCCGCAATCCGAACTTGTATTTACCTAGGCCTGTCAGCCAAATAATACGCTCCTGATTTCGAGTGATCTGTCATTAAGATGCAATGTCATTTCTATTTGTTACAGTTGATGTTAGTCACTGGAAGTAATCTAATGATTTTAGAATTCTTTATGCCGCATTTATGGACCGCGTGCTATGACTATGATTATAGCACAGGGCATGTAAAATCCATGATCAGCATTCCATTAAGAGTCAGGACACCCCAGGAACCAAACATGCATTCAGAGCTAAAGAGCAGTAACGAACGGGGCGGCCGTTTCATATTCAAACAGTTATAAAACAGCCTTTTATTGATTCATTGTAACCCTATCAGCACTGGGCGGGCGATCACCACTCAATACATTCAACATCTTATATGCGTATTATATTCCTTATCAAATCAGATACAATCTGTTCTCACACAGGACAGACATAACATCGCCACATGCTTAATGATTAGGAAACTGATCCAAGATAACACCTTGGAACAGTTGAAGAAATTAAAGGCATCCGTAAAATTCCCCTCCATGTTGAACAGAGCTCCTCACCGCAATATCCGCAGGAGCTCTGTGCATTTAATGAACTCTCTCATCATGGCCTCCACTGAAGATTGTTGGATACGCTTTGCAAATCATTTAATACTTTTAGATAAACATTTTAAATATTTATTTTTCAAAATATTAAAATATAAAAATAATATTATATATATTTATATTCTGTGAAATTAAGTGTATAACAGCAGAGAAATGGTTGTAATCCCGTACAAAGTAAAGAATTTAGATATTTATCGAACAGGAAAAGTGCCAAATTGTCTCTGATCTGTTCCAGTAAAAGTCACATTTACAAAAGAAAATATGTGTTTTTGCAGGTCAGACAACCGAAATCGGTAATGTTTAGCAGGATCAACAAATTATTAACAAAATGATGGACCCCAGATTTCTAATGATAGCTAGAAAGACAGACAGACAGACAGACAGATAGATAGATAGATAGATAGATAGATAGATAGATAGATAGATAGATAGATGGATGGATAGACAGACAGATTGGCAGACAGACAGACAGACAGATAGCTAGAAAGACGGACAGACAGACAGACAGACAGATAGATAGATAGATAGATAGATAGATGGATGGATGGATAGACAGACAGATTGGCAGACAGACAGACAGACAGACAGATAGCTAGAAAGACGGACAGAAAGACAGACAGACAGATAGATAGATAGATAGTAAATATCTGTATATAGTTGTTGAAGTTTCCATTGGTTTTTTGTTTGTCTATAAATTTGTTTTTTGTTCTCTGCAATGCGTGCCCTAATCTCATGTACACGGCTGTCCCAGAGAGGTTTTGTCTGTGTGAACAGAGTGTTTATCAGGAAGCAAGAAGGTGAAAACAAAATGATCTGGGTGTATTGGAAATGCTGAGCTCAGCGAAGTGAAACTAAAAGAACAAACGTGTTTGTTTTGTGTGTGTCTACGTGAGATCAGGAAAAACAAACAAACACAAAAAAAGGATTTGTGCTGTTAATTTGACAAGTATACTACATTCCCAAGCTGAGATTCAAAGAAATGAAAGCAACATTTTCTTGCAAATGGAGTCAGTGAAGCTGTTTCAGTCTTTCAGGAGGGCCTCAGCTTATTATTATCATTATTTATGTTATTTATTGTTTAACACAACTAAGACTCTGCAGTTATAGTTGGACCAAAAATGTTGATAACTGCAATAGCTGACCTGGAATTGTTTCAAAGTTAATTCATTATTGTGCTATCTCTGAGATTTTCTAAAACACAATAAGAGAGATAAAGATTACTGTCTCCTTAATTGGATATAACTGCATTTCTAATTTATTTTGGTGTTGAATTCACATTGTGTATTAAAGGTCTCATTCCTGCCGAGGGAATGATTTACATTAGATTCAATCTGTTAATCGCAAGAAGTGATGTCACGTTATACTTGACAGTTTTTATTTTACTTCTAAAAAAATTATCTGGAATAAGGAATCCTATTAAACAAATAAAATGGATCACAAATCAAGGCCTGTGACTATTTGTCCATATGTTCGCAGGTGCACTAAATAAATTAGGTGTCCATTTTTAATTTTCTGCTATTAAAGGAACACTATAGCATTAGGAATACAAGTATGTATTCCTAACACTACAGAGTCCTAGTCACCTTAACGGTAAATAGGGCCCTGTTCCGGGGTGAGTAAATGGATAATTAACCATTTATTTGCTTACCTTAATCCAGTACTGGGCTCCGTCGGCACTGGTGACCTCTCCTCCTCCATCAACGTCAGCTACCGAGTGGAGCGGAAAGCGCATGCGCGTCCAGAAGCGTGCGTGCATTCAAACCCGCCCATTAGAAAGCATTACTCAATGCTTTCCTATGGGGATCTTTTTTGATGCTGGAGGTCAGTGAGGACGTCCAGCGTCAAATAAGTGCGATTTGCTCAGTGTAAATCGCGGAAGCGCCTCTATTGGCTGTCTAGGAGAGCCGGATTAACCCTGCAGTGTAAACATAGCAGTGGAGACCAGGGGAACTTAGCACCCAGAACACTTCATTGAGCTGAAGTGGTCTCGGTGCCTATAGTGGTCCTTTAAGGTTGTTATGCAATCTTATTGCCAAAAGAAAGAGGACGTAGTAAGATGTCCCTGATTTTTCATAGCTCAGTGAACGTGGCTCCACCACGTGCAGCCCTTCATCGGACTGGTTAACAATGGACGGCACATGTCCCAAGGACTGTTCACAGTCTGCTAGTAGGAATACCTCTCCCACCTCCAATGGGTTATTCTTTAGGGCACGGTCTTTCAAGATGATCTAACTGCTGACTGATTGTCCAGTAATCCTTCCTTGGTTCTTGACCAGCTGTTATGTCTGTAAAGGAACATAGTAATGTAACCCTGACTGCTTCTCTGAACCGAGGTCTACAACCTCATTCACAAATGGACTTTACCATCTATGACATCAGAATGACCTATGTACTAAGCAGAACCAACTTCCTTATCTGAGATTAGTATTGGTTCCTCTAACTGGGCATCCCAGATACATAACATGTACGAAATACGCAGCGATCACTGTAATTCAGGAATAACCATGTAGAAAACAGGGAAATGTCCATTTGGCAAGTACAAAGCTGATTTATCACGCTGATCTTTCGTGGAGTTGTGACATAGTTCTTATTAAGATTTTATAATGTAATACCTGCTTTCCTCAATAACAAAACACCTGTATAATGACTATTTTGCACCAGAGGCATCATCCGTGAAAAGACGAATTAACAAACCCTTTACAGAAATTAAAAATTATCTTTATACATTTTTATATCAAATAAATCTTTATTGAGCAAAGTGTGTATAGATTGAACAAATAAATAAAAAGTACGTTTACATCATTTCAATCTTTTAGGTTTTTTCTTGAGAAAAGTCCCAGAGAGGACTGAAATGTCGACACATTTTCTGGTACATGATTGAACAATAAAAACTACCAAAATTATCTACAAAGTCCCGAGTGCACCTTTCCTGAAATATGTTTTATTTACCAGCTCTGAATCTCATATATGATATAAATGTTATAAATTAGAAACCCTTTTTTTTTTTATTTTACCAGTTTTGGAAAGGTCCATATATCACTTGTATGTTTTAGAGTTAGAATATTGTTCCAGATCTACAAATCATAACAAAACCCTACTAAAGTGATTAATGATACTTTGTTAATACATTTCTACTGTGTATGTGGAATGAGTATGAAGAAAGAATAAAAAAAAAATACTGGGACCAAAGATATAAAAAAAATGAACATTTTCTGGAATAAATATTATAGATTCCACCAAGTGAGACACAACGAGAATTTTAATATCTTGGGACAACAAATGTGTTATCACCGTCTTCCAAACATAAGAAACATTAAGATAATAAGTTCTGTTCCCTTATACATACAATGGTCATAAATGTCAAACATGCTTTCTTAGAAATAATTTCTGCATTGGTTAAATTGTTTGAAATATATATATATTTGTGAATGTCGACTATTTATAAGATATAGTAATACATGACATGATTTAACCCCTTAAGGACAGAGCTTCAGAAGCTTGTCTTTCACTTAATGAAAACAGCATTTTTTTTTCATTTTTTTGCTGTTTGCGTTCAACTGCAATTTAAGGACCAAACTTCTAGAATAAAAGGGAATCATGACATGTCACACATGTCATGTGTCCTTAAGGGGTTAAAGGACAGAAAGGGCTTTAATTTAATGTAACACACACATATATATAAATGCTTATTTATTATAAAAAAAAAATACAGAAAAATGCAAAAAAAATTAAATTTTTGTGTTTTTTTTTACAGTTTTTGCAATAATAATGTGTGCATAATTAGTGCAGGTTAAGGAAAGTAATTAAAAATAAATTCATTTAGTTGTTCTGATTTACAGAATATATAATGTGTCTGGGATTTTAAGTTTTTTTTGGTAGTTACAGGTCACAAAGCACAAGGAGTAAAATAAACTTTTAATGTGGAGCGATTTTAGAATTTGGTATGTTTGCCTTGTAAGCTTAATAGCCATAAAAGAAAACAAAATTGCCACACAAAAGTATATATTTATATAAAGTAGACATCACAGGCTATTTACCTAAGGTTGTTTTGACACTTTCTATACAGCCATTTCACCGCCAACCTCTGCTAAATATTGGAGTAAAATTGTGTTTTTTGGGGTTTTTGGCACACTAACTTATAACAAAGAAATTCTCATGTGTATTTTGTAGGTATTGGTGAGGCCCTGGGAAAATAGCACAGCTAAGCGGACAAGGGCACATGTAGGAGTGTGGGGATAGATGCATGGGATTGGTTGGTAAAGAGTGTGTGGGTGGGATTATGTTCTGTGTAAGTTAGTGTGGGGGAGGTCTTACCTCAGTGCCACTTGGGATTCGGGCCAGCAAATAGCTTCCCTCCCGCCCGCCCTATTAGTATATTTGTCACAGCTAGCCAGGGGGTATGTCCTTGCCAATTGAGTTTGAGGGGTTACGTTTAAGTATATGGAATGAGATGAACAAGTTTTTAAGGTCTCAACCTCCCCTGCTTCAAACGGTTAACATTAGGTTACCTGAGGTGTCGTGCCCATTGAGCGTGGATAAGGTCGGCTGATGGCGGGCATTGGAAAGATATGATTTTTATGACGAGGGGGGAGGTGAGAGGAAGTGGTGATTAGGAACCACTGTATGTTTATTGGCAAGGACGGTTGGGTCACTGTATAACACTATGTGTGGAGTTATATATGTATATATGTTAAGTTATGCTTATTTATGTCTAACGTTTTTGGTTACAGAAAAAGAAGAGATTTAATAAATAAAGTTATGGATGTGTTATGCAGTAATTTAGTTTGTGATAATAAATGCTGTGGTCTGTTTCATCCATACTAAGTGGTCTGTCATTATTGGGGGGTTGAATTGGGTTAGTTTTTGTTCTAGGCTGCATCGCGATTCCACACTACGTACATACATGTGCTATCCCTGTGCAAAGTTTTATTTTGTGTTCAGTTACATCTGCTGAGTAAAATGACACCCCCATTGTACGTCTTTGGCACTATTTCATGCTATTAAGTTACAGTGCCATATAAGAGGCCTGTTCTTTTCAGTATTCACAGTAGAATTTTGAGAGACGGATTTAATGAGCCTATGCTTCCATTTGGGGTATTATTACAGTTTGACTGTTCAAAAAAGCCCACAAAGGCCTACCATTTGTAAAAGTAGACACTCCAGGGTATCTTATAAGGTGCATATTGTGCCTTAACACGCCCCCATTTTTTCACCAATATATGCCAAATTATGTGGTAAAAAATATTTTTTTGCATTTTTTACAAATGGATTGCATTTTTGCTGGGCATTTTGTATATTTCACATGTGCCACTAAGTTCAAACCCCCCAAATTATGCTCGGCTAAGTCTTCTGAGTAAAATGACACCCCTATTGTATGTCTTTGGCACTATTTTGTGAAGCTACAGTGCCATGTAGGAGACCAAGCCATATCAATTTTTACCGAACTTTGAATTTTGACGCTGGGCCTATGTGCAATTTCCAAGCATCTTAGCAGGGTTTAAATTCAAACTACCCCATGAAGGCATACCATTTCTTAAAGTAGACACCTCAGGATATTTCAAAAGGTTTATTTTGAACCTTAGCGTGAGATCATTTTTCCGCTAGCTTGTACCAAGTGTAGTGGTAATAAGTGTTTTTTCTGCCTTTTTGACACACAAAGTGAGTTTGCACAGTATATTTTGCAAACCTTATGTGTGCTACCACCGTATAATACTTCATATGTTGCTCAGCTATGTCAGCTGAGTACAGCAATACCCCTGTATGTACCTTTGCCAGGTATATGTGGACATCGGAGGGGCACATTTGGGACACAGCCATTCCAGTTTTTTTCTAACTTTGAAGTTTTATGCTGTGTCCATGTTCCAATTTGGAGTTGTTTAGACTGTTGGTTATTGAAACTTCCCCACAAACACATACTATTTATTAAAGAATACACCCTAGGGTAATTCAAAAGGCATATTTTGAACCTTAGCGTGGGATCATTTTTTCTCTATATTCTCTATACCGCGAGTAGGGGAATGTCTATTAAACAGTGAGCATAACTCTCTGATTGGTGGATTAAGTAACCAATCAGAGAGTTATGAATCAAATTACACAGCGTGGGAAAATTTCAAAGAACTTTCCCACGCTGTGTAAAATGACACAGAGCCCTCTGATTGGTGGATTTCAAGCCAACCAATCAGAGTGCTGTGACAGGTAAATGTAGAGACTTACCTGTCAGTCTCTTCATTTATCTGTCAGAGCACTCTGATTGGATGGCTTAAACCCACCAATCAGAGTGCTCTGAGCCTAATTGCAGGGCGGGGCAAGACTTTATAAGCCTTCCCCCGCCCTGCAGAGGTCAGTCTGCGCGGAGCCCTACCATGGTGAAGATGGGATTTTTTTTTTTGCACTCAGTTTTTTTTTTTTTTTTTAAGAGCGTCGGTTATTATGGATTTTTTTTTTGGACTTTTTTGGGGCTGGAAAAAGACTTCGGAACTCCGGCACTTTGACACCTCGGAACTTCGGCAACTTCGGCACTTCAGCAATTCGGAACTTCGGCACTACTACATTTCAGAAATTCGTTAATTTCTGAATTTCTGGACTTCAACCATTCGGCAATTCATCTATTCGGACATTCGGAAGTACCCGAATGTCCAAATTGCCTGTAATTCGTCCGAATTCACATTCGGACTGAAACTAATTCCACATGTCTAGCTTGGCATCTTTAACCTCATTAACTCTGTAACCATAGGAGGAAAGTTCCAAATCCACTGGAACCAACCTTTTTTATTTTGAAAAGAGAACTATAACTTTTCTGGAAATCATGATTTTTAAAAATACAATGAAAGTCACCTATATTGCGTGTTAACATTTTTTTATATTTTCTTTTAAATTTTATCATAATCCAGTTTAGACAAGGCACAGCCAAGGCTCACAATGCAAATGAAACATTGTTTCATTTCTCCTCTTTCCTGAATGCTCCGTTTATGTTATTGTTTTAGTGGTCAGGAGTTCGAGATGTATTAGAAAACATTACACATATCTACAGGAAATTGATTGGTTGTCTATCAAGCACACACACTTTCAATTAGAAACCCCTTTTCTGGAAGGTTTGAGTCTGTCACTACCAGTCATCAAAACAGGGATTTATTCCCAATTCCAGCTAAATTGGAGATTTTTTTTTAGGAACAGATTTTGCCCTTAATTGTCCAAGACTGTTTTAAATGTGTTAAATGGACATTCTGGGCAATAGGCATCATAACCACTTCATAAGATTGAAGTTTTTATTGTACGTGAAGTCCTTTGGAAGTACCTGACTGTTTAGTATTAAATCGTTTTCAAACAGTTTGAGATTGAATGAGGGATCTCGACCCCTCTCTGCTGCTCAGACTAATTTCTCAGCCAGACCAGCGATGGGCAGCAATGATAGTTGGAAAGCGTCAGCTAAGCGCCCTTGGCCTATCACTGCCATCCATTGTAGGATTGACTTATTTTGGGTAATGTGAAGTTATACTTCTTTTAGTCATAGCCTCTATGGGGCAAACCAATGGAAAACAGTTTAATAGTTTCGAATTTAGTCATGAGTCAGAGACAGGGGACTTCAGGCACCATAACCACTTTATCTCATTGAAGTGTAAACTATAATTTCTCTGGAATTCACATTACTGAATAAAACATAAAAAATCTCCTAACACATATGTTAACATTTTTTACATTTAATTTTATTTTCTAGCCCCCAACAATAACAAATATTTATTAAATATAGGGCATTAGTAAATATAAAATATTAAAAATCCTGGGATGTAGTGGAAATAAATAAAAAGGTAAAAATAATATCGAACAAGAAGAATTTTTATTCCCAGAGGAACTGAAGTAGTCATAAAATTAATTATCAATTTTTTAAATTACTTTTTTGAATCTATAGAAAACATTACAATAGGTTCAGTTCCAGCATAAAATATCACTTTAAAAATCTACATGTAAAACAGACTTTGTCGATGACAGATGCAGACATTTCCTCTGGCGCTGGAAGCATTGTATATCATTGAGTTTCCTTGTGATTCATAATGTGCAAGATAATAGGGGTTGTACAGTGAATTACAAAACATGTCGACGTGAGATGACTCCACGTATGTGCAATGACTTTACTTGTAACCCGGAGCAATTTAACTCAGTCGTGAATCATGAGCGTTTAATCACAGTAACACACCTACAATTATAGAGGTCAAAGTCTCTCTTCGTGAGGAAGAAATACCTTCATCCACTCTAAATCTGAAATGTCTTTATTGGGAACGTCAGCGAAGTCATACTTTATTCAAGAAATCTGCCAGTTTGACAATAATAGCGAATTGTCATTGAGCACAGAAACAGGATGCTTTCATACAGAGGAAAGATAAATTCGGAACAAGTTGTCTTTCTTTACTTCTGACAATCAGGACTAGTATCTGAGCCGGAAGTATAAGCTAAACAGGACAGGCTTTCCATTTGAAAACAATAATTGCATTCCTTCCTACTGTCCACACTGGGATAGTCTCGATTTAGGACCTCTGACGAGAAACCTGACGGTTTCCTGCTTTTCCGTTTCCTATAAAAAGTTTCCAAAAATTACAGGTCATCAGGATGAATTGTAAGGCCATTAAGCAGCATGTCAGAAGCGCTGTGCACACATGGACTTGTAAAACCTTATGTAATCTTGGTTGTCTCTTGCTACTCTGGGTTGATGGCACAAGTCATGCCAGAGAATCTCCCGGCATACTAATGGTGGCACATTTTTTAAGTTAATGGGTGGATGGGCGCTGGATGGTACACCTGCTGCCGTAGCTTAATCCAGACCCATCTACACATGGGGTGCGGGATTGTTTAGAAGGAGTTTGCTATTAATTCCAGATTAATTGTAGTTTACAGGACTCCCCAATCTATATTAATTCTTCAATCAAAGTGCATGAATGAGAGGACAGAGGGAGACACGGTTGGACAAGTTCAACAACAACAGAACTGGTCGTTGTTCTTGCATTAACCTTCATTGACCTGACAACAATAACAGGAATATGTAGGGAATTCTCATACGGAAATCTCTACTCGTTACTGGTATAAAGGGAATTTACAAATCCCAACTAAAAAGATCATTAGGCTACACACAGATGTAAACTTACTTCCTGTACAAATTCCTGAACCAACCAGAATTATGTTAAACAAAATATAATGAAACCTAAATGTGGCCCCGTAATCTAAGCTATAGAGCCATCAGCTGCTACATTAGAACATATATAAACGTAAATGTTTAGTAATAATAAACTAAAACATGCTCTTCCCACCACTATGCCACAGTTTGTAAGTATGATGGTCGAATGATAACCCAGCATGCAGTATGTAAACCCACAGAAAACCCAAATATGTAATACCGAATCTTAGAATGGTAAGAGATCGTGACAGTGAGACCCATCCAGACAGCTGACATTGGTTGTTTTTGTGCAGTGTGTAACCCCTTAAGGACCAAACTTCTGGAATAAAAGGGAATCATGACATGTCACACATGTCATGTGTCCTTAAGGGGTTAAAGCACGGATCTCAAATCAAGCTTTCTCGATGTTGTTCAACTACAACTACCATGATTCTCTGGCCATCTGTTCCATCCAGTTCTAGACCACCAACATCTGGGGGGGGGGGTTAAGGGGCAAAGTTTGAGATCCCTGCTTTAACCCCTTAAGGATACATGACATGTGTGACATGTCAGGATTGCCTTTTATTCCAGAAGTTTGGTCCTTAAGGGGTTAAAGGATTGACACATTTTATATATTTATAAATATGTCCATCAGTCCATCAGTTTAAAAGTCAGTTTACAGGGATCCTGTGAGCATTAACTTAAAGGACAGAGTGGTCATGGGACAGGAGACAAAGTACTGTAGAAGAAGCAAAGGTGATGAAAAAGTCACGTTAATATAAATGAAAGTCAGGCTGGCACCAGAAAGTGGCTACGAAGAAACAATGAGAATTTCTTGGTTAACAAGCTACATATACAATAATCGTTTCCCTATATACATTTTAATGATTCCATAAGGTTGTACATCAAGCCTGCAACATGTCTCCTTAAAATGTTACAATCTTGTAATCAACTGGGCTTCAATGAGCCCAACGCAACTTAGCAACGTACCTGCATGAATAGCAAAAAAAACAGAGAATACAAAAACTCTGAGAACGGGCAAAAGCTTAGAGAAACTTCGTAGCTTGCCCTTCGGTAAATCCCAGCTCAGGTCCTTTACAAAGAGAACCTATACCATTTACATATCAGATGATCCCACCCGTAAGGGCAGCCCAGAAACAAAATGTTGGCAAGCTCTCTCTGCACGAGAGATACAGCAACCCTAGATTGGTCGTTTCGACCTTCTTTGGGCCCAAATTCCATTACTGATTCAGAAACTTGCAACAAACTGGCAAAATAAGATTGTTTCACTTAGAAAGTCACACTAAAATGTTTATACTTTTTTAATTCAATTTTTAATAATTCAATAATTTAGTTCAAAAAAATTGCAGTTTAACAATCATCTCGTCCCATCCGTCTACGCACAATCACAGATGTTGCAATTCTAACTAAGAGGTGTGGATTAATTTGTCATCGAAATGACTCTCCTGTTTAGCCCAGAGCCAGAGAAAAGATTAATCAGGATGCGAAATATCAGCACATCCTCTCAAGTCTTCTAATCGGCTACAGCAGCTGCTGCAGCTATTACTGCGGGAATGTTACTGAGAGGCACTGCTTTGGATAAACTTCTCATGCTTTCTGGAAATAGTGTCTATTTATCCGGCTGCGGGCGAGAGCTGTCGCTTGAGTTATAAAAAAAATAAAGTGTTTTATGGCAGTCAAAAAATATTCTAATTTTTAAAGTATTCTCCATAATGTTAAAGAAGATTTTTTAAAGAGAAACATTGGATAAAAACTTTGTTATAAAAGAAATATCTCTGTCTCTCTAGCTCTCTCTCTATGTATGTATGTATCTATCTATCCCTCCGTCTGTCTGTGTGTCTGTCTGTCTATCTATCTGTCCCTCCTTCTGTCTGTCTGTCTATCTATCTATCTATCTGTCCCTCCTTCTGTCTGTCTGTCTATCTATCTATCTCTCTGTCCCTCCTTCTGTCTGTCTATCTATCCCTCCGTCTGTCTGTGTGTCTATCTATCTATCTTTCTGTCTGTCTGTCCCTCCGTCTGTATGTCTAACTGTCTATCTATCTATCACCTCAGTCTGTCTGTCCATCTGTCTGTCTGTCTATCTATCCCTCTGTCTGTCTAACTGTCTGTCTATCTATCTATTTATCTATCTACCTTTCTATCTGTCTGTCCCTCCGTCTAACTGTCTATCTATCTATCCCTCTGTCTGTCTGTCCGTCTGTCTAACTGTCTGTCTGTCTATCTATCTATCTGTCTGTCCCTCCAACTGTCTGTCTGTCTATCTATCTATCTATCTATCTATCTGTCTATCCCTCCATCTGTCTGTCTGTCCGTCTGTCTGTCAATTTATCTATCTTTCTGTCTGTCCCTCCGTCTGTCCGTCTGTATAACTGTCTATCTATCTACCTTTCTATCTGTCTGTCCCTCCGTCTAACTGTCTGTCTATCTATCTATCTATCCCTCAGTCTGTCTGTCCCTCCGTCTGTCTATCCGTCTGTCTAACTGTCTGTCTGTCTATCTATCTATCTATCTGTCTGTCTGTCCCTCCAACTGTCTGTCTGTCTATCTATCTGTCTGTCTGTCCCTCCAACTGTCTGTCTGTCTATCTATCTATCTGTCTGTCTGTCCCTCCAACTGTCTGTCTATCTATCTATATATCTATCTATCTATCTATCTATCTATCTGTCTGTCTGTCCCTCCAACTGTCTGTCTGTCTATCTATCTATCTTTCTGTCTGTCCCTCCGTCTGTCTGTCCGTCTGTATAACTGTCTGTCTGTCTATCTATCTATCTTTCTGTCTGTCCCTCCATCTGTCCGTCCGTCTGTATAACTGTCTGTCTGTCTATCTATCTATCTGTCCCTCCATCTGTCTAACTGTCTGTCTACCTATCTAATCTTTGCCTGTTAGGAGTTTACAGTTTTTAGAAAAACTGGAATGCTAATACAGTAGGGATCATGGGAAGTGCGTATTTGCATTAAATGCTGTCTGAGGGGAAGTCACAGCCACCTGAGAGAAGTTTTATAAAATGAGAACCTTATATAAAATAATAATGAGAGAAGATATTGTACTTTATATTCTGCATTCCAAAGAAAGTCGTCTCATCTGATTTGTGAGTGCTCTTCTATAAACACGCAATATGCGCTACGAGCAGAAAGGGTTACGAGCTGCGACGTTTGTCCATAATCAGAAATACAGATTATATTAACCTGGAAACCTGGGGTAAGGATAGTGTGAAAGTAAATTCAGCAAAAAGCTCCTTTATGTGGAAATGAGAAATTACATTTGTACATTGGTTGGAGGAAACTAGAAAATGGAGTCTGGGTGATTGGCAGACAGAGAATTATGGGTAATGTTGGTACGAATGCGTTCAAACTGCAACTGATAGAGCTGAATTTGCATACTGCAGCAAGGAATCATGGGAACATTATGGCCAGTATGCATGAGTACACAGGACATTAATCATTTAAAAATGAAGTTCACTGGGTGCATCAGTATTTATTAATATAGATAAATATATAAAAGCAAATCGAACGACCTAATGCACAGATAATTTTTCATATAATATTTAATGGATTTGTAATAAGCATTTATACCATGACACCTATACGATTATAGTCATTGTATTTCAGAAACTGTGCAGTCAGGAAATTATATCAAATTATTAAAGTGAGAATTTAAAGTGAATTCTAATTTAAGTTAAAAGTTGTCGAAATGGAAAACTTTCTCTGTTAGGTATATCCAAATATAGCTTATCCATCATCTCTGAGTTAGACATCCATCTTCACTTTGAATAACCAGAAATTATTTCAGTTTTATAAGAAGAACAATAAGAATTTTTGGTAGAACTTGAATGTATGCGACCTTACGGTGAACGCTCATGTATTGAAAATGAGCCTTTATAAGCCGTATGTTTTAATCAGATAAATCGGAGATTCTCATTGGCATCCAAAATCTATGTTCATTAAAGGCCAACTATTGCGCAAGGAAAACAAACTTGTTTTCCTGGCTCTATAGGGTCTTTGGGTCCCCCCCCACCCTCAGGGTCCCACTCTCGCCGGGCTGAAGGGGGAGGAAGGGGTTAAATTCTTACCTTTCTCCAGCACCGGGCTCCCTCGGCGCTGGGGACTCTCCTCCCTCTTCCCACGTCATCCGCCGAATGCGCATGCGCGGCAAGAGCCGCATGCGCATTCAGTCAGTTCATAGGAAAGCATTTTTCAATGCTTTCCTATGGACGCTGGTGTCTTCTCACTGTGAAAATCACAGTGAGAAGCATGGAAGCGCCTCTAGCGGCTGTCAGAAAGACAGCCACTAGAGGCTGGATTAACCCTAATGTAAACATAGCAGTTTCTCTGAAACTGCTATGTTTACAGCAGGCAGGGATAACCCTAGATGGACCGGGCACCCAGACCACTTCATTGAGCTGAAGTGGTCTGGGTGCCTATAGTGGTCCATTAATCATTCTCCCAGCTAGCTGAATCAACCCTAATGCTGTCCGTGAGTTGTTTAAATCCCAGGTGAAGGAAGTTGACCAACCCAACAAAGTGTGCAGACCCGGTAACAAATAATGCATTGGGTTCTCTGCATCTGTTGGGCTTCCATTTCCAGATCTTAATTCATTAATTAATAGTATTATTCACTAAAGTGTGAATTGCAGGTGCATTTCGAATTTAAGGCCAAAGTACCCAAAACAGAGGCATAGCTGACTGAGAATTTTTCCAGTTTGGCTATTTATACCTTGAATTTGAAATTCAGTGTGAATTCTCTTCCAATTTTCATTTTACTAAATAACCATGTAAAATTAATTTTAAATTCTCCCGTTACTGAATAATCTGATAGTCTATAAGGAATTCAGAATGCTTTCTGCTGCCATCTAGTGGCTATTGATGGCACCATAAAAGGGTAGGCACGGCCAGCGGCAGATGAGGATTAATAATTAGTCAATTATACTCAAGTATCCATGGTTCCTGGGCCTGATGGCCTTCTAGAACTGGTCTGAGAGCCACTTGTAGGCGTTAAGCTATAAGTGACGGAGGAACAAGTGGTGGATGCAGAGCAACAAAGTAAACAGCCAGCAATGTTTGCTCTACATTCCTTCAATGGCTGCTCCCCAGACCCGCCGTCCAGGGGGTCCGGGGGATGGAGGGGCTTAATGTAGGATGCACAGCCTCCTGACACCTGTATATAAAGGGAGGAAATGAATAATAGGAAAGGAGGAATGGAAAAAGAGGAAACAGGAAATGAGGGGAGGTGAATGTAACATGGGAGTTAGGGAAATAGAAGGAAATAGGACATAGAATAACAGAGGAGGGGGAATAGAACGAGGAGGGGACATAAAAAAGGGTTATTCACTAAACACCACATTTTAACTTATAATGGCAATATTTAGGGTAAAATGTCTGAGCTGTGACGGAGAGAATCTTTCCAAATTAGCATTTTATTATTCATTTTGCCGTTTAGATTTAATTAGCTAAAATTTGATGTTTGTGAAAAACATTGCATGAGCTGACGACAACTGATATAAAGAGAGAGGTTGCGGTTAAAGGAGAAATATAGAATTGGGTGGGCTTGTATGATTGAAAGAGGAAAGTGCACTGATATACACTGCTTAGAGGAGAACACTGACAGCAGCCTGATATGCAGTGCTTAGAAGAGAACACTGACAGCAGCCTGATATGCACTGCTTAGAGGAGAACGCTGACAGCAGCCTGATATGCTGTGCTTAGATGAGAACACTGACAGCAGCCCGATATGCACAGCTTAGAGGAGAACACTGACAGCAGCCCGATATGCAGTGCTTAGAGGAGAACACTGACAGCAGTCTGATATGCACTGTTTAGAGGAGAACACTGACAGCAGCCTGATATGCTGTGCTTAGATGAGAACACTGACAGCAGCCCGATATGCACAGCTTAGAGGAGAACACTGACAGCAGCCTGATATGCAGTGCTTAGAGGAGAACGCTGACAGCAGCCTGATATGCAGTGCTTAGATGAGAACACTGACAGCAGCCTGATATGCAGATCTTAGAGGAGAACACTGACAGCAGCATGATATACACTGCTTAGAGGAGAACACTGACAGCAGCCTGATATGCAGCACTTAGAGGAGAACGCTGACAGCAGCCTGATATGCAGCACTTAGAGGAGAACACTGACAGCAGCCTGATATGCAGTGCTTAGAGGAGAACGCTGACAGCAGCCTGATATGCAGTGCTTAGATGAGAACACTGACAGCAGCCCGATATGCACAGCTTAGAGGAGAACAATAACAGCAGCCTGATATGCAGTGCTTAGAGGAGAACGCTGACAGCAGCCTGATATGCAGTGCTTAGATGAGAACACTGACAGCAGCCTGATATGCACTGCTTAGAGCAGAACACTGACAGGAGTCTGATATGCTGTGCTTAGAGGAGAACACTGACAGCAGCCTGATATGCAGTGCTTAGAGGAGAACACTGACAGCAGCCTGATATGCACTGCTTAGAGGAGAGCACTGACAGCAGCCTGATATGCACTGCTTAGAGGAGAACACTGATAGCAGCCTGATATGCACTGCTTAGAGGAGAACACTGATAGCAGCCTGATATGCAGTGCTTAGAGGAGAACACTGACAGCAGCCTGATATGCACTGCTTAGAGGAGTACACTAACAGAATGCGGATATGCACTGCTTAGAGGAGAATACTAACAGCAGGCTGATATGCAGTGCTTAGAGGAGAACACTGACAGCAGATATGCATTGCTTAGAGGAGAACACTGACAGCAGCCTGATATGCAGTGCTTAGAGGAGAACACTGACAGCAGCCTGATATGCAGTGCTTAGAGGAGAACACTGACAGCAGCCTGATATGCAGTGCTTAGAGGAGAACACTGACAGCAGCCTGATATGCACTGCTTAGAGGAGAACACAGACAGCAGCCTGATATGCACTGCTTAGAGGAGAACGCTGACAGCAGCCTGATATGCAGTGCTTAGAGGAGAACACTGACAGCAGCCTGATATGCACTGCTTAGAGGAGTACACTAACAGCAGGCGGATATGCACTGCTTAGAGGAGAATACTAACAGCAGCCTGATATGCACTGCTTAGAGGAGGACACTGACAGCAGCCTGATATGCAGTGCTTAGAGGAGAACACTGACAGCAGCCTGATATGCAGTGCTTAGAGGAGTATACTAACAGCAGGCTGATATGCAGTGCTTAGAGGAGAACACTGACAGCAGATATGCAGTGCTTAGAGGAGAACACTGGCAGCAGCCTGATATGCAGTGCTTCGAGCCGAACACAAGGTCTTAATGTAGATTTTGATTTATTTAATTTTTTATAATTTTTTTTTATAATTCTTTACCTTTAAATGTTTCCATTATTGGATTTTATTCATTAATCTAATTTTTATTGATGTTACCTACATGGATTTATTATTTTATGCTTCTCTTATGTGACTTTTATTTTTTTCATTTTAAGGCTGTATATACAATATGTGTAATTTATTTATGTTGTATTAACAAGGCAGATTATTTTATGCAAATTCCACTCTTATTCACTACATTTTATACCATCATTTATTTTAATATCTTATGTTTCAATTGCCAGTATTTTACTCATTTAATTCATTTTCTATTTATAAAACAATTTCTTGCTATGTAGCTTAAGACACTACAACTCCCACTCTCCTCAGCGGCTCTAGTCACGTGGCCCGCGGGTACTGTTGTTATATGACACCGCGGGTCACGTGACAGAGCCTAAACCCCCCCTGCTGCTTTTGCAGAAATAAGTCAGTGCGAGACGTTTCCCCCAGCGCCGGCCGCACGGACTTTGTGTATATCGGCGGTCACGTGGCCCGGCACTACAGACCCCAGAGTGCATTGCGGGTCACGTGACACGCACGAACCCGGCAATTTTGTACTTCTTTTTTTTTTTATATTAAACAATGCTCGTTTTTAAATCATTTTTATACACATACTATCTTATGTTCCTATATATTTATACTGTATATTATTTTTTATCATTTGTATATACACTTGTCTTTTATGTTTTATATTACTCTGATTGGCTGATCATTTTGTGGCGCCAATTTTGAATGTTTGCAATAGCTATATATACTCCTTATGTGCAAGGTATCAATACTATTCCAATTTGATAAAGCCTCTACGGCGAAACGCGTTATTGGTTTTAATATATCTTACTAATAAATAATTTTACATATATTACCTATTATATTATTATTTTTATCTTTATTTATTGTTCCTGGCATATCCTAAGGTGGGGATTATACCACCCACGCGAAAAATAGAGTGCAGACTGACCTGCACTCTACTTGTGAGTATATTTTATTTATTTTTAACTCTTCATACTAACAACCTCACCAGTGAGCCCTATTGGCTGTTTTTATTTTCTTTTCCTGAGAATTGGACACCAGGACGCTCCAGGAGGACAAGCACCCCCATAAGCGGAGGGTTATCCGCCGTATGCCCATCATACTAGAGCTGGTCCTAGCTCATGGAAATGTGAGTGTGGAATTTATATTTTAATTTCACAATTATTATTTATACACTCTGCACGATTGGCCCTTTCCCATTGTGTCTTTCATATCGTGAGACGGACGACTATTACCAAAGAAGACACCATATCAGTTGAGGCATCATCCATTATTGGGACTCTTTTATTAGAATATTTTATTTCTATTTGATTTGGACTTGTTTTATTACCCCTTTTTGCGCAGCCTTATTCTTTTGTTTCTGTGTATACTTTTATTGTAGAGGGTTAGAGGGTGACCCCCATAGGCTGCTGCCTCTTATTTATTTTATTTATTTATTATTAGCGCTAACCTTTTTATCTTTTTTCTGAACACTGATATGCAGTGCTTAGAGGAGATCACTGACATCAGCCTGATATGCAGTGCTTTACTTAGAGGCAGGCCCGGACTGGCCATCGGGCACACCGGGCAAATGCCCGGTGGGCCGCGATGTCCATGGGCCGAGGTCGGCAGGGGAGATCCCAGGATCTCCCCTGCCGGTCTATGCAGTGCCGGCGCTATCATGTTTTTCATGAAGGGCCGGTGGGGAGATCAAAGATCTCCCTCACCGGCCCACATGCTGTATAATGCGGCGTCTGGCGGGGGGAGAGGGGGGAGACAGCCAGGAGAGAGGACCTGGCGGAGCTCTAACTTAAAGCTCCGCCGGGTTCCTCTCGCGAGATCCGGCACGTTGCCATGGCAACGACTGGATCTCGCGAGAGTGAACTCTAGCCCCACAGGCTATGCGGGCTAGAGTTCACTCACTACGAGGACCACCAGGGAACACTGCCACCCCGCCTCCCAGTCACCAGTGTGCCGGTCCCCCCCCTCCCAGGCTAAAGGTAAGAGGAGGGGGGGACATAATGCCTGCTTAGTTTATTTGTTTATTTACCCCCCCCCACACACACACAATCCATTCTAACATTTATACAGCACTACCACACACAGCACTCTCACACACAGCACACACAGCACTCTCTCACACCCAGCACTCTCTCACACCCATCACACACAGCACTCTCTCACCCAGCACACACAGCACTCTCTCACACCCAGCACTCTCTCACACCCATCACACACAGCACTCTCTCACCCAGCACACACAGCACTCTCACACACCCATCACACAAAGCACTCTCTCACCCAGCACACACAGCACTCTCTCACACCCAGCACTCTCTCACACCCATCACACACAGCACTCTCTCACACAGCACTCTCACACCCATCACACATAGCACTCGCTCACCCAGCACACACAGCACTCTCTCACACACAGCACTCTCTCACCCAGCACACACAGCACACTCTCACACCCAGCACTCTCACACACACAGCACACACAGCACTCTCTCACACACAGCACTCTCTCACACCCATCACACACAGCACTCTCTCACACAGCACTCTCTCACACCCATCACACACAGCACTCTCACACCCATCACACCCAGCACTCTCTCACACCCAGCACTCTCTCTCACACAGCACTCTCTCACACACAGCACTCTCTCGCACACACCGCACCCTCACACACACATACTGCACCCCTCACATACACACAGAACCCCCCCAACACACTGCACCACACGCATACACAATACTTCCAAATATATATATATAAACATATACACATACACACACTAGATTTCTTGTAAGCAAACACATACTTCACCCCTAAACACACACACACTATAGCCTGTATGCACACACTTGCTATATCCCCTATACACACATTCTCTACAGCCCCTAGCCACAAATGCATTACATTACACCACAAACACAACATGACTAACCTTATTACACAATACCACACCACAATCAGCTCACTCTACACACACGCAATACCACAAGCAGGCTCCAAACACATGCACAATACTCTTTCCTGGCATTTTTGTCTCCTGGTATCCATTTATAGAGACACCAGAGACAAGTTGCAAGGAAACACAGTGCAAGCATGTTATTCAATTTGCTTGCACTGTGCAGAACAAATACAGGGCTTTTTTCTCATGCTGGAGCTCTTCAGCAGAGCTCTGCGCATGGTCTGCCCTGGAAGAGCATTGAACCAACATGCTCACTTTGAGAGGGGGCGTGTTTGTCATGAGTGATAACAAAACACACCTCCTCTGCCCCGCCCCCTTCTTAGTGGGCCGTTGTGGTGAAAAAATGCCCGGGCCGAATTTTTCTCCCAGTCCGGCCCTGCTAGAGGAGAACACTGACAGCAGCCTGATATGCAGTGCTTAGAGGAGAACACTGACAGCAGCCTGATATGCACTGCTTAGAGAAGAACACCGACAGCAGCCTGATATGCAGTGCTTAGAGGAGAACACTGACAGCAGCCTGATATGCAGTGCTTAGAGGAGGACACTGACAGCAGCCTGATATGCAGTACTTAGAGAAGAACACTGACAGCAGCCTGATATGCACTGCTTAGAGGAGAACACTGACAGCAGCCTGATATGCACTGCTTAGAGGAGGACACTGACAGCAGCCTGATATGCAGTGCTTAGAGAAGAACACTGACAGCAGCCTGATATGCACTGCTTAGAGGAGAACACTGACAGCAGCCTGATATGCAGTGCTTAGAGGAGAACACTGACAGCAGCCTGATATGCAGTGCTTAGAGGAGGACACTGACAGCAGCCTAATATGCAGTGCTTGAGGAGAACACTGACAGCAGCCTGATATGCAGTGCTTAGAGGAGAACACTGACAGCAGCCTGATATGCAGTACTTAGAGAAGAACACTGACAGCAGCCCGATATGCAGTGCTTAGAGGAGAACACTGACAGCAGCCTGATATGCACTGCTTAGAGGAGGACACTGACAGCAGCCTGATATGCAGTGCTTTACTTAGAGATGAACACTGACAGCAGCCTGATATGCAGTGCTTGAGGAGAACACTGACAGCAGCCTGATATGCAGTGCTTAGAGGAGAACACTGACAGCAGCCTGATATGCAGTACTTAGAGAAGAACACTGACAGCAGCCCGATATGCAGTGCTTAGAGGAGAACACTGACAGCAGCCTGATATGCAGTGCTTAGAGGAGAACACTGACAGCAGCCCGATATGCATAGCTTAGAGGAGAACAATGACAGCAGTCTGATATGCAGTGCTTAGAGGAGAACACTGACAGCAGCCTGATATGCACTGCTTAGAGGAGAACACTGACAGCAGCCTGATATGGAGTGCTTAGAGGAGAACACGGACAGCAGCCTCATATGCAGTGCTTAGAGGAGGACACTGACAGCAGCCTGATATGCAGTGCTTTACTTTGCACCTGTCAGTCAGCACAGAGACTGTAGAAAGAGGAAGCTAAGCAGAAACAATGTTTCTATTTTTTGTTCTCTAGTGGAATGTGTGCCTTTCCTGTGCCAGGACTGAACTGATTATGGTGTAATTTTCTAAAACGTTAGTTTAAATTTTAAGTGCAGCATCATATGAAGATTAAATAAAAAGGTTAACACGTGTTAAAAGTGACTCTCCTTGTTTTATTTAAAGGACCACTGTAGTGCCAGGAAAACATACTCGTTCTGCTGGCACTACAGTGCTCTGAGGGTGCCCCCACCCTCAGGGACCCCCCTCCCGCCGGGCTCTGGGGGGAGGAAGGGGTTAAACTTACCTCTTTCTCCAGCGCCGGGCGAGGAGCTCTCCTCCTCCTCTCCTCCTCGGCTGAATGCGCATGCGCGGCAAGAGCCGCGCGCGCATTCAGCCAGTCTCATAGGAAATAATTTACAATGCTTTCCTATGGACGCTGGCGTCTTCTCACTGTGAAAATCACAGTGAGAAGCACGCAAGCGCCTCTAGCGGCTGTCAATGATTAACCCTAATATAAACATACCACCCCGGGTTAGCCCCCCCATAGTGAGAATGGTTATAAACATAGCAGTTTCTCTGAAACTGCTATGTTTATAGAAAAAAGGGTTAACCCTAGCTGGACCAGGCACCCAGACCACTTAATTAAGCTGAAGTGATCTGGGTGCCTATAGTGGTCCTTTAATGGTTCCCCTTTAATAATGTTCTTGATTCTCTTTGCTGTGTGTATTAATAAGGGAACCTAAGGGACATGCTTTGTCCCTAACAGTAAACAGGTTTAAACATGTGCTAGTGAGATGGCTTCTCACTGATATTATCATTACTTTTTTTCCTATTATTGTTTGAAGATTTTGAGCCTGCCTGTGGCTCACAGACGCACATTGGGAGAAGCCACGCTGTGGAAAGTGACACGGGAGATTGTTTAGCGCTGGTAAGTAACGCTCAGCCATTTGTCATCCAATGTAATTGAGAAATAAATCTCGCTTCTAACTTGCAGAGCTGCTAATAATTGTCGGGAAAGCATTGTTTTCCTGTTAAAAGTGACAGCCTGCTGAGCGCTACAATTCTGGATTTATTACATTCTACGAACCAGGTGTTTCTGGAATGTAGATTAACATGCGAGTCTATTTTATTATTTTTACTTACCTTGTAAAATATGTTGCTATGAATATTTTCTTTAGAGACTTAAATTAAAATATTAATCAGTGTATCACACTCAAATCACATATGCAATGAGATAGATAATAATTATGTGACACCTACTTTTCAGGATCACTGAGCATCATGGGAATAGTAGTCCACATATGTCTGCAGTGCCATCACTGCTCTGATAGACACAAAGGGGGGATTTTAATCAATGTGCTCTTAAACATAACAATCAAACTAAGTCATATTTTTGATTGTATTTATTAAAGTCACCTAAAAAACAGTTTACAGTAAATTCTGCCAATTTTCACTAACATTTCTAATTTATTGTTGGGAGAAATTATGCATATTTTTTTTAACAAAAAAATGGCAATAATTTAAAAATGAGAGAGGGCAGAAAATAAAGCCAAATGACAGAAAAGTGACACTTTCAATAAATCTCTCCTAAAAAGTTATATATGTGTTGTTGAAGGGGCTGAGGATGGTGAGGAAGTAACAGCGTATGAGGATCTAAATCAGCATACAAGAGCGTCTTTAGGCACAAAGTCTTCTAGCCAGGCCCTCCACATGGTGGATGTGGAGAATAGGATGTAGTTGGTATTAATGGAAACATGTCACCTGAGATTCACATTGATACATGGGTCGATCACAGTGAGATAAATCATCAATTCCTTTCCAGAAGACTATATAAATGGCCAGTGAGAGTCTGCTCCCTGCAGCAAGGCGAGGACACCCGATATGTATTTATTTCTCTGACCCTCCTGGTCAGCAAGCGTTTAAATGGTTCTTCTTTTAGCTGCAGAGCAAGGGACAGGCTCTCCGTCATGGCTGATTTAATGGCCTGATAATTTAATAGCATTGCTTAAAATCATTCCCGTTATTAGCACACAGCAATGCTCAGATAACATTCCATGGAGTTGATGGAATAATATTTAACCCCTTAGCAACACTAATCACAATCTGGTCTCTAGATATTCTACGGAAAAGTCCATGCAAAATCCATCTCTATACGGCTGGCCTCTATTTAATGACTGGCTGTTATGTTTATGAGTAGACTGAGCATTGTGGGAATTGTATATCTCAAACATTATTCAGCCACATCAGCGAAGATACAGCTGCAACTTAACCCTTTCTGGTTCTTGGTCAAAGCACCATTTATAGTTGAAGCATTGATGTGATATCACTTGTCAGCCACCAATAGTCACACTGGTACCAGCTTTAGCAGAAGTCCCACCAATATTTTCTGTGAAATGGAAATGATATTGAAGGATCTGTTCACTAAATGATGATTTTCCTTTGGTAAATTTGTCTGATTAATTGTTGCTCAGTTCTCTGTGTTTTGGTTAATAATATTTCCACCGCGGTGCATTGTGTTTCCTTACAACTGAAGGCTAAATGATTTGAGCAGAATGAATCCAGGCTAGTTTCAAATGGATATTATTGTTGCAGTGTGAGATTCATTAAAAATAAATTAGTGAATTGCGGTCAAATTGGAAATGTATCCCACTGCTACAAACATACGCTTTCAAGGGATTTCCGGTGAGGGAATCGTTATAGGATAAAGGGGGCTTGTGTAGTATTAGGGTACCTGTCATTGACCAGATCTCCCATGTTGTATAGAGATTCTACTGATTTCAACAGATAAAGGACCTGCAGCAGGATAGAATTGAACATTCTGTTAAAATAACTGAATTTGCCATTTATAAATAGCCAAATTGGGTAAAAGAAAGCAGAGTTGTGAAAACCTAGCTGCATTTAGTTATCGTTTGGTGGTTAGTGAACAGACCCCAGAGTGTTCTCCCATAAACCTCTGGTGCGAAGGGATTTGTGGGCCCCACTGCCTGTGAAAATATCAGAAATCAAGGATTCAATGAGTTCTCTCAGTACTTCCTACACTGGGCAGAACAAATGTCAAGAAGCTGCAAAGCAGATGGTTTTGCAGCAAACACAGGAATCTTTTTAAATGTTGCTATTTTTCTGTTTTCCCTTATTTATTTTCAACGTTTAATAAATTATCTAAAATGTATTATTATTACGTTACAACTAATAAACTCTGACAATAATATAACTGTTCATTTTTTATTTGAATATATGTAATTCGACTTTGCGTCTTATGTAAAACGTTACAATAAGATATTTCACCTGTTTCTGGGATCTGGAAACCACTATTAGGTAACATTGTGGTTTTAATTTACTGACTATTTTTCAGAAAGGAATTTACTTTCCTAACCTTTACAAAGCTGGCAAAGTACATATGCAAATATTTATCTAGCTCAGCTTGTAGACTTCAAATGTCACAGCCAAAGGCATTTTTCGGAAAGCAAGAGAGATTGGGGCAGAGATGCAGTATATCGGGTTTATTTCAATACTTGGTTTAACCCTTTGAGGGCTAGAGGGGTAAGCAATGCTTGGTCATGTGTACCTAACCCCTTCTAGTCTACGCAGGGTTAAGAATTCTGTAATTCCCTAGAATAGATAAAGCAAACCGCTATTCGCCAGGGGAGATTATACGGTGAGATTGAAGGAAAATAGCTGAAACAAATTGCAAGTGGAATGTAATTAATTTGAAATGTCTAACACAGAAAAATTGGATGGTTGTGGTGGTGAGTGGGGGGGACGTTTGTTTGGAGACTGTCATCTGAAAGAGAATCTGTTTGGGGAGTAGATTCAGTCTGAGTGGACAAATGCTGCGTTAATGTGGCTTTGCAGATCCTTTGAATCGTATAAAACAAGACATGCATCAATGTAGCACACAAATCTCCTGAGGCTGTGCCCGTCGGTGGGCCAGTCCTGTGGCGTTTATAATGGCGTGCAGTGCGCCATGAAATAAAAAGCCTCACATCTACTGTCGGCAGTCAAACGTTGACTTTTGTGCGTCACGCAAACTTTTACATTTGATCATTTACTTTGGACAAGAAGAAAAATAATCTTTTGTAGCCTATTTTATTTTGTGCAACAATATATCAGACGGCATTTCTTTTTATAAATGAACTGACTTATGAGTAATGAATGGTAACCCAATACAGGAAATCTTTACAGTCCAAGTTCCTTCAGGAAGCAAAGGCCATTTAAATACAAGAATAATCTTCAATGATGTTAATTCCATCCCTCGTATGGGGATTGGGGAATATCTAATATTCCATTTCTTGGTAAAGTTATCCTGTCTTCTCATTAACTGTTAATCAAGCTGGGCATGGAAGAAAGAGCTCTTTCGATCTAAGTGTATATGTCTTTAGAAAGTGTGTGATTGGCAGATGTAGAGTGTCATAATGATAACCTGATTCGGTGTCAGCAGCGATAAATTACTATTATTTAAGTAAATTGTCAAAGAAACTGCAGAATCCAATAACTAAAATTAGCTGTGTGATGTGCAATCCTTCTGTGTGGCACCATGAGCAGTGTTAGGGAGGGGGCCGGATAACGCAAACCATTGAAATATACAGAAGGGGGAATGCTATCCGTGCCATTGGTGAAACAGATCTTTCTCTCTACCATGTAACATGAATTCAGCAACTCACTACGCTTGCTTAGAGACTACTTTACAATAAATGTTTAGATTTTATGCCAACACAATATCTTCAAATGAAATACAGGCGCTTGCTGATTTAGCCTAGAGTATCTGAATGGTGAGTTCAGACTGATGTAATGGACAATTCATGATGAGGCGGCCATTAAACTACAACCGTACGGCCCTCATAGTGCAGCCAGTCACAGCCATCAGGCTGTTTTGCTGCTTACGCAACATTCCGTGCTGTCTCGCCCTGAATTTCACAGACAGAGGCTGGAGATAAAGGTTGACCTCTCATTGATCAAATACCTTATATAAAGCACAGCAGGGTATTCTGCACTGCAAACTGAAGCAGTCTGGTATAAATCTACGTTATTTTAATAGAAAGAGCAAATTACTCCAGTGCAGTCCAACTAAACTCAACCACATGATCACAATAAATAAAATCAGACCATTTCTTTGGTTTAAAATACAATATTTGCGGTGTACATCACGCTGACAGGGAAAATAAATTATGCTGTGACTGCTACGAACTATGGTTTATTCACACGGATGGGGAGCTTGTTTTATTACCTTGTTATAAACTGGCTGGATCAGTGTTGGACCTTTTTGTTTCAAACTAAAGGAACATTCATTTTTTTACCGTTTTACTTGTGCTTTTACTTATAGATCACCAACTGAACTTTGCTTTACAGTCTAGTGGGCATGCAAGGAACTAACTAAGTAAATAGTTTGTAAATCATGGTAAATTGAACAGGGGCAAGAAGTCTGCTTACAATATGGAAGACATGGAATGATGGAGATGTACACGTAAAGTGCAGTGTAATTAGAGGGGCACAGAGGTTATTGCAAAGCTAATGAGCTCCCTTAGATTGTAAGCTCACGTGCTAGCAAGCCAAGTATTTTGTATAGAGATATCCAATGGCTAGATGTCAGCTCATGGATAGGGCCTTCTTTACCTTTCGGTTTGGTGCATATTTCTCCAGTTGTACAGCACTGTGGAATATGTTGGCGCTGTATAAATGTCAATAATAACAATATTATTAGCTGCTATTGGGTAGAAAGGCTAAATTTTATTTAGAAAGGACAGGTTGAATGTGAAGTGATGCATGGCAGGCAGGCAGGAGCAGCGAGAGGAATGATATGCTAAGTTGATAAGCTTTTATGGAGGCATGTTAATCTCATGTCTATGTGTATCAGTTATAAATAATTTCTGAGGCTCTAGATAGAATAGGTAAAGAATGTCTGCCGCCTCCCTTCCCTGCTTCCTCACTCTATAATTTATTACATTCTGTTCTGAAGATTCCTGGAAAATCTCATGTATTACCCTTCATTCTTACCTGCGCTGGATCTGTACAGGGGATTGCAGTGTAGCAGAAATATACCATAGGCTGTTTTGCCATTTATGACAATGTAACTCTCTGGGGATTCAGTTCTAATGGCTTTATATAACAAGGTACAATGAGTAAGACAAGTCCTTATTATTGAATGGATGTGCGGCTTTGAGCCACCGCAGCCCCTCCCTCCCCATTGCATCACGGATTGCCCTTTCCTGATATCACAAGGTGGATCCTGGTTGATTTATGAAAATCCTCCCTCTATTTAATTGATAATGAGTGTGAGTTCTGCCTGTAGCCAGCATGATAGAAATAAGATCTGACTCATCTCCCTGTGAAGGGGCCTGCTAACATCTTCAGATTCATTTCACAGTGCCAGCTATAAACCAGCAAGATATATGCATCAAAGCAGCCAACCATGGAAAAGCTGGCTATTTCCATTTTTAACCCCTCCTTTGCTGACGTGAAGCTGCCTCTACACTCAGTACTATACAGCTTCCACTATCTCAATGCAGTGTTATACATTAGCCGTTCTGGGCTCAGCGTGCGGCTAATGAATCAAGTCAAGCTGCCATGCTGAAATCCTGTGTCGGGGACACAAATAATAAAAACATCAGAGCCTACAAATAACAGATAAATGAATGGCTCATCAAATTCTCAGAGAAGAGACACAGAGATACAATGAAAAAATACACACAACAAAACATTTCCTCTTAAACCAAGCAAACAAGATAACAAATCCATTAAAAATAATATAATTATTCTAGACAATGATGATGGCAATGACATCATAACATGATGTTTCATGGACTGTAACTACCACATCACTGAATTGCAACTGTAATCAAATAAACCCAGAATGCAACAGCCAATATTATCATGATCTAGAAACAAGGCTGCCATATTGAACAAAGTTATAAACACACGGCTAACTCGGATCTCCAGAACAAAGTTTGTATAGATATTACAGACTTCATGGATACTACTAGGGGTACACCAAAGCACCACAATAGACACAATGGATCAGCGACCTCTGAGCTGAAAAGGGTAGATCATCAACAAAATGAAAATCAGAGGTCAACAAGGAGTGATGGAAGGTTGCCACCAGGATCTACTAATACAGTATCAGCTCACTATGCCGAGACAGGCTTTCACCCATGTATATAATGCAGTATAGGGTGGCTTTTTATAAAATAAGGAAATAACAGGAATCTACAGAGCAAACAGCTAACAGCTATTTAAACCGACTCTATCATTATGAAACCAGCGACTTTCCTTATTTATTTCATTTATACAATATTTTACCAGGAAAGATACATTGAGATTTCTCTCGTTTTCAAGTATGACCTGGGTCCACAAAACATTGCATTGATACAATAGGGTACAATAAAATACAAAAACAATACTAATACACAATATATACAAAATTTAACATAAAAGTAGGAAATATATAATCAACCATGACACGTGCATTCTGTTTTGAGGTATGTAGAGAGGCATCTCTTAAAGGACTTTAGACTTGGGGAAGATCTGAAAGTGTGCGGAAGGTCGTTCCATAATTGCGGCGCTCTGTAGGAAAAGGAAGATCGGAGTGCTTTCTTTTTGTATTGAGGTAGACTAAATAAAGTTCTGGTACTGGATCGGAGGTTATAGGAGGTGGGAACAGCCGTGGAGAGCATTCTGCTCAGGTAGGGTGGGAGCTTCCCAGAAAAGCTCTTAAACATAAGGCTGGAAAGATGAAGGATGCGTCTGGATTCTAGCGACAACCAATTTAGTTATTTTAGCATGTCACAATGGTGGGTCCTGTAATTACATTGTAGCACAAATCAGCAGAACGAGTTATACAATGTATTAAGTTTATTAAGGTGAGTTTGCGGTGCAGGTGCATATACTACATCCCCACAATCAATGATTGGCATCAGCATTTGCTGTTCAATCTTTTCCTTTACTGTAGGGCTTAAGCAGCATTTGCTGTACAATCTTTTCCTTTACTGTAGGGCTTAGGCATCTAGTTTTGGATAAAGTTTAGATGCAAGTTTTTCTATGTGAAGGCCAAACGATAGATGGGGACCTAACAAGATACCCAAGTATTTCAAAAGAGTGGACTGCAGTCAGTGTGCTATTTGAATTTCTTTTGATGGATAGGTGGGAATTGTATAATTTGTGTAATTTAGGTACTGTTCCAAAGATCATTGTGACAGTTTTGTCAGTGTTTAGGAAGAGTTTGTTTTTTGTGATCCACTTTTCTACCTCTGTAAACTGATCTTGGAGCAAAGGTGCAGTAGATCGGATTTGCTTGCATAGATTACTGTGTCGCCTGCGTACATTTGCGGATTTGCACACATTACGCAGATCATTTATAAATAATGTGAATAGTAGAGGGCCGAGAAAGGAACCTTGGGGAACACTACACGTGACTGGGAAAGGGAGGGAGTCCCTATCAGAAATGGACACATATTGTGAGCTATCCGATACATATGATCGAAACCAGGTTAGCGGACAACCACCAATACCTGAGTTTTTGAGTTTGTGCAGTAGAATGTCGTGGTCTACTGTGTCAAAGGCCTTTGCAAAATCAAGGAAAATAGCTCCAGTTAGGACTCCTTGTTCCATGCCAGTTTGGATGTCATTGCAAACTTTTAAGAGGGCAGTTGTAGTGGAGTGATTCAGGCGAAAACCCAATTGATCAGGGGTCAGATAGTTTGATTGTTGGTAATACTCACATAGTTGCATATGGACGCATTTTGACAATTCTGGAAGCAATGATATTGGGCGATAGTTAGAAACCAAAGTAGTGTCACCACTTTTATGGATAGGCACTACTCTTGCATTCTTCCAAAGTTTTTGGTATGTATCCAGACACCAATGATTCGTTAATTAGGGTTGTGGCAGGTTCAGCAATTGCTGGTGCAGACTGTTTTTTTCATTTTTAGCTTATTAAGGTTTTTTAATGACACTAATAGGTACAGGTCTAAAAATAAACTTGTCTATATTGGGTCTTTGCAAATTTAGTGGGGCCTGATCCATATTTGTAGTTTCAGGATGTATCATTTATTAGCTTGGCAATCAGGGTAGTGGAGCATCCGACAAAATAATTGTTAAAGGCATTTGCTACATCTAAGGGAAGTTGCAGGGTTTGGTTATCCACTTTGACAGTGGAGGGTTGGGAGTGGATTGGGGGAGTTTGTAATTTATTTACGACTTTCCAAAAGTTTCTAGGGTTTGATAGGTTATTTTTCAGATTTTCACAGAAATATTGGCCCTTGGACAATTTTGTTTGCTTTGTGCATTGTAATAAATTTTGCTTCTTCTTCCTTCTGTGTCTTTTTCCAGTCGATTGATATATACGTCTTTTGTATATATAGTCTTGGGTCAAAGGCTCGCCATATTAATATTCATTTATATTAATAAAAAAGTACTAATACGCAATCTGACTTACGGTTTCTTCAGGTTTATTCTTAGAGTTAGAG
Source organism: Pelobates cultripes (assembly GCA_933207985.1). Taxonomy (NCBI): domain Eukaryota; kingdom Metazoa; phylum Chordata; class Amphibia; order Anura; family Pelobatidae; genus Pelobates; species Pelobates cultripes. The sequence goes on along the minus strand of OW240921.1, from coordinate 120,857,484 downwards.
ATACATAATAAAACAACAAAGGATGTTACATGATCATGGATGTTCAACAGCAGATGGTAATTGCTGGACTTCTGAAGGGAGAGTTACATCGTTGTATCAAGAGAGAGACAGAGAAACCTCCTGTCCCTTTGTTCGGTTACTATATAGATGTGCCCATACTGACATCAGAGTATAACTCTAGCCATTTAAGGATAAGACCCCCAATCCACATTCCAGAGTTCTCATACAAGTAAACCTTATTGATACCATCTGTTACTTATGTCAATCCAGACATCCATAAATAATCAATAGAAACATAGAATATGCAATATTCTACATGCATATATTTCGCCATTGTTTAAATGCACAGTGATCGTTCATAGAACCAGTACGCTTGAACTTTGACCCCAATGAATCTCGAAACTGGTACATTTGGATGAGGTCAGATGTGATACAGTTCATATGTGCTCCTTTTACTCTCACCTTACTCAGCGGGGCATGCAAATTCCAAACTTGTAGGAGTTCAGACTGAAAGAATTCAACTGCACAGTCTGGATTTGGGATAATGTTTAATCTGTGCCATGGAAAGTTCTTGATGTACTTGGTGATTTTAATCTTGCGAGAGGATTTAGTTGCCTTTATTTTGTGCACGCAGTACACTAAACAGTGATCACTGAAACAGTTAGGGAGAACACCTGCCTCCCGGATTCTATCAGGAGAAGTTGAGAGAATCCAATCGAGCAGGGTATGGTTATGGCTTTTAATGTTTATGCGAGTTGATGAGAATATTAATTTTATTACATGACAGGAGGCTTCCTATTTTGCATAAACTTTCTTTACTCTCCCTCTCTCCTCATTTCCCTCCACTGGTTTCCTTCTGCTTGGGACCTGTCTGTCAGCCCCTTTCCCCCCGCGATCGCGGCTATTTACCGCGATCGCGACCGTCAGCTGGGGCATATTTTCCTTCCGGGGGGATCTGAGCGGGTGGTGGGAACTGGGGGCACGGGTTTGTTCTTCCATGCGGCCCGCGATCGCGGCTAATACCATGACCACGTCTCAGTTTTGGCGCAAACGGCGGCCATCTTGGATCTCGCGAAAAACCGCGAGATCCAAGTCGGCCATCTTACCTCCTGGCAGACCGTGACTCAAACGGTCTCTGCCCATTCCCCAGTATCACTACCCTCAGCTTGCCAGTCTACAGGGAAATCCCTGATGTAATCAGCCTCTTACAGGAATGGATGCCTATTAAGCATATGACCACTGCAGCCTGTGAAACACAGAAGTGCCTGTAGAGGCAGCACTGCCTAATATCCACATTGTTCAGTATAAGTAAATAAAGATACACTCCCTGATTATTACACATACCATCACTACAGAGTGTACTCTTCCAGAGGTGACCCCTCTGAGTGGGGTGACCCCCCACAAGCACACTGGTTATTGTTATTAAAGGGGTGACCCCCCTACGCTGGGTGACCCCCAGTCGTGTGCTATACTCGCACCAAAGCTGTAAAAGATTCGGGGTGACCCCCCTAAAATATACTGCATGTACAAATTACCGGCACCCTCCACACTACGACTGGGGTGACCCGTAAATTCCTCCCACTCAACGGAGGCGGAACCTACTGCAATAGGTCTCCACTGGGCTAGGATAATTGGGCACACCCCATATCACTATCAGGCAACACAGCCTAGACGGACTCAATTCCTATTTCTGACCGCTCATCCAGGTCTCACGGAGGGTGACCCCCTCGCTAGCCCATGATTGCAGACAGCGGTGCTATACCTAACAGGACCTATCAATTAACCAATTGGGTCCATTGAATACACTGGGCGAACCCCAGTCATAAGTGGAAAGCCACAGTATTACTATTACTGTTATTACTATTCACGTACTTCGGTACCTGAACCTATCCTGTCTTCCACAGACAGAGAGACCTACGGCCATAAGAATGAGTGAGTCCTTGCAACCAACCCCACCCGACTTCCAGTCGATGATTAACTCAGCAGTGGCAGCCTAGATGGAGAGGGCTATAGCCAAGTTGTTGGTCCAGACCCCGACTGGGGACCCTGATACTAAAGACCCAGATAGGTCTACAGGGGAAATTGCCACTTCTAAGAGGCGCTGGCCCCATGGAAAGCGAAGGGCAAGGCCCCACTAAAGAGGAGCCGCCAGACAGAACGCCAGGGCCCTTCAACCCCTCCACTGACGTCCTCCGATGAGGAGGAACATAATTCTCCACCCTCACTGGAGGTTATGGACGAGTGGAGAGCATAGGACTCCCCTTCTGAGGAAGACGACTGGCTAGACATGCCCCGAGGCGACCCAGGGTCTGACCTGGTCAAAGACCAGGACGCCCATCATGGGTATAGGAAGTCCCGCATGCAGGCGGACAGACCGGAGGAAGGCGCTTTCCTGGACCCCCAAGGCACGCCTATGTTTGACCCCCGTATAATCCGCCACCCAAGGTCACCAGAGTGGGGCCTGCCAGACCACCTGGCCCAATTTATCCACTTCTGGCTGAGACAGCCAATGGAAAAGGAGGTGCGTGCAAGGCTAAAGGCTGAATGCCCGGGACCCATACTACCAGACAAAATTGCACACACCCCGAAATTCGATACCACCGTGGTCTTATTGATGTCACGATTCGGGGTGAGCGGGCCGTGACCCACGTAAAGGCATTGAAAAGGTCCTCAAGGCCTCCCAAGACAAGCTACAGGACATGCTGGGTCCACTAGCCAAAATCTTATATCTCGCGGATGGAGCCCTCACAAGAGGCAATGTCCTAGATGCCCACGACATCCGGGAATGGGCGCAACGCGCTATTTGCATGTTGGGCAATACTAATGCCTATGCCCTATGTGCGGAGAGACGCAAGGCTGCGTTGCTGAAGATGGATTCCAAACTCCTGGAACTCGGAAAAAAGGAATTGGCTCCACGGGCCAACAGCCAACTGTTTGGAGAATCGGTCATCGGTGAATTGAAGAAACACGTGAATTTGTTCACTACGTTAAGTAAAGCACAAACTTTGATTAAGCAAGTTTTCCGCAACCCCACACCGTATAGAGGGGTTTTCAGCAGGGCTGGTCGCCAACGGGGTCGAGCCACTAGCTGCTTCTGGCCGGCAGGCCCCAGGAATCAAGCGACTCAAGCTTTCTTCCCATCAAGACCACCGTTCACTAGAGGATCCTTCCGTCCCAAAGGGGCTTGTACCCGCGGCCGCAGGCGCATCAATACAGGTGAGCACTCCACAACTAATGTATTGCCCATCACATGTCACTGCTGGCAGACTGGCAGATATCCTCAGACGCCTGGATCCTCCAAACGATCAGGGGTTACGAGATCGATTTTACGGACACACCGACCCAAACACGTTGCCCGCAACCGATACGGGCGTCGGTGGGGCATACCAAAATCATAGACGACGAAATCCGAAACCTATTCCTCAAGTGAGCAGTCGAACTCGCTCCAGACGATACGGGGTTTCATCAGCAATATATTTGTAGTCCAGAAGAAGACGGGAGACTACCGACCCATCATCAATCTGCAACAACTAAATACATTCTTAACCTACAGACACTTCAAAATGGAGGGCATACAACTCCTCAGAGACTTACTTCTGGAGCACGACTGGTTCACTCGATTGGACTTAAAGGATGCCTACCTGTCGGTTCCGATAGCCCATTCCAGCCGACCTTTCCTTCGCTTCCGCTGGAGAGGACGCACGTGCCAATTCACATGCCTCCCGTTCGGTCTCAGTTCCGCCACTTGGTGCTTCACAAAACTACTGAAGCTGGCCATGGCGCACTTGAGGACAATGGGTATCCGGTGCCTGATATACCTGGACGACATACTGATATTCTGCGAAAATGCATCCAGACTTCGATCTCAGACGAGATTTATAGTGCACTTTCTGGAATCATTAGGCTTCATTGTGAACAGAGAAAAGTCATCACTCTCTCCATCGAAAACCGTCCAGTTCCTCGGATTCGAGATAGACTCGGTGACATGCACACTACGTCTTCCCAAATCGAGGATTGCGAACATTCGGAAGGAGATACGGTGTTTTCTGCGGAAAGACACGGTCCCTCTGAGACTCCTGGCCAGGATAGTCGGGCTGCTGTCGTCCTCCATACAAGCAATCTTCCCGGGACCCCTCCACTACCGGGCCATGCAAAGACTGAAAGCTCACCACCTAAGACGGGGGCACTCATACGACCAAAGGATCGGGATAACTGCAGAAGTTCGGACGGAACTTCGTTGGTGGCTCCTCCACATGGAAGCTTGGAACGGCAGAGCCATATTCGGTCCGAACCCGGACTTCATTCTGGAATCGGACGCCAGTCTGTGGGGCTGGGGAGCCCACTGCGCACACGCATCCACGGGGGGACCTTGGTCAGAAGAAGAAAAGCTGCTGCACATCAATTGCCTAGAGCTGATAGCAGGCTCCTTCGCTATCCGCAGTCTAGCCAAAAACATGTCCAATTGCTGCATACTTCTACGCATGGACAACATATCTGCAGTCCAGTACGTCAATCATCTGGGGGAGCCAGGTCACGAGCATTGACAGAGGCTACGAAGGACATATACCGTTTTTGTCTTTCCCGCAACATAACTATCAGAGCGGAATACTTACCGGGTCTCAACAACCTCACCGCGGATTGGTTCTCCCGTCATTGGCGGCACAACAGCGATTGGCACCTGCACACAACGATCTTAAATATGGTGAGAGCACTCAGAGGACCACTACACATAGACCTTTTTGCCTCGCGCACGAATACGCAACTACCGAGGTACTACAGCTGGCTACCGGACCCGCAGAGCGAAGCGGTAGATGCATTTCTGCAACACTGGCCCCCGATCGGAGCATATGCATTCCCACCATTTTCGATGCTGGCAAGGGTGCTTCAGAAGCTACGCATGTCCAAGACATTGTTGATACTAATAACACCATTATGGAGAAGCCAGGCATGGTTCCCAGACTTACTGGCACTGTCACAGGACCATCCACTAGTCCTACCAACGTTTCCCATGCTTCTCACGAACCAGAGTGCGGAACCTCATCCACTAATCTTGCAAGAACGTCTAGAATTGGTAGTCTGGACTCTTTCAGGGGATCTTGGGCAATCCCAGGCCTATCGCAAACGACTAAAGATCTACTATGGGACTCATGTGTGTCGGCTATTACGGGGCATCAAATTTGCCAGACCCCCGGCTCCGAAATATAACCGATTATGGCATGTGGTTATCCGTTTCATCCGGGATTGGCGGGATAACACGGCCCTATCACTCCGACAACTAGCAGCCAAACTGACCTTGTTATTATGTCTAGTCTCCTTCCGGTGTGTTTCAGATGTTCGGGCTTTCGACGTGGACGGGTTTATTATAACCCCCATCGGTGTTAAGTTTTTGGTATCCCGCAGGACTAAGACGGGCTCCAAGTCCGTGTCCTATCCATTTTTTCCGTCGGTTCCTCGCCTCTGTGTCGTCAATACTTTACTCCGTTATGTGGAGGTTACGGCGCCCCTTCGGTCTTCCGGAACGGGACAACTGTTAATTTCGTATACCAAACCATACAAACCAGTTACAACTACTACGTTAGCCAGATGGATACAATGGTTATTATCTCTAGCCGGAATAGACACTAGTTTTGGGGCCCATTCGGATCGGGGGGCGGCGGCATCTAGGGCCTTCTCGGCGGGAGCCTCCTTGGCGGACATTTTACGTACGGCGGATTGGACCAGAGAAAATACCTTCAGGGTGTTTTAGTTTCGTCAATCATCGCACGCGTCCTTATCGTTTTTACCTCAGCGTTAAAAATGCAAAATAGGAAGCCTCCTGTCATGTAATAAAATTGTAGATAATGCTAACGTAGTGTACAGATAATCTTAATTTTAATAATGACAGGAGGCGAGTATTTTCCCTCCCTTTTTTTCTTCTATCCCTCCCTATACTCTTGGGACTGTTTTCTCTTCTCTACTTTGTAATTAGTTACTTCAAGTTACGCATAGTATAGGATATAGGTAAAAACTGGGCTATGGGACGCTTAGGTTACATGATGATAGATAGCCAGCACATCACTTTCAGGTCATAATTGTATCACACGATAGACACATGGTTATACTTCATCAAGAGATACTAAACGTTATACATTGTTAACCCTTAAGATCAGGAATATATTGATATGTGGACAACAGTTGTTTTCCCACGCCTTTCATTTGTTTCTGTTTCTTTCAGCATAACGTCACGTCATAAGGCGGAAGTCGGATTTTCAGGATTCCTCCATTTATACCACACAAGTTGCCAAGATTCTACCGTTCAAGTTTTTTCGTTATAGCCTCTGAAGTTTTCTCCAGGCATGGTTACATCAAAGAAAGAGGAAATGGAACGCCTGTATAGACTTATACACAGGATGTGCTGGACTCTGATTGGTTAAAAAAAAATTCTTCAAAATACTCGCCTCCTGTCATTATTAAAATTAAGATTATCTGTACACTACGTTAGCATAATCTACAATTGTGTTCGCTGCAAAGTCTTAATCAGTGAGAACTATTTTTTTTAGGATTTAGCTAATCAATATTAAAATCTCCAACGACCAACAGTTCACTTTTTGGGTTTTGAGCTATGGTTTCACTAAGGAGATGGGCTATGCCAGATAGGGAATGCACTAGGGAGCTAGGTGGGTGGTAGATTCCTGCAACAATGATTGATTTACTGCACATGATCTCAATTGTGCCAGAAAGGAAATCAAAGTTGGCAGGGGGGCTAAAGTTCTGTAAGGGGGTAAACTTTATGGAATTGTCAACATAATTGTCTTTGCTCTGTCATTTCTAAAACATGAATAACCCTGTATTGCAATGGCGGAGTCTGGTATTTTAGTCGTTAACCATGATTCTGAGAGCACAATGATTTTTGGTTTGTAATGGGAACACCAGGCTTGCAGTGCATCCAGTCTAGGGTGTAAGCTACGGATGTTGCAGAGTGTTTACCAGATGTCTGATGAGTGAGGCACTGCCAAAATCATGAACTGCCATAAATTTTTTCAAAGAGTGCTGGCCCTTTAAACAGTCACCTAACAAGAGCATGACTTTACATCTACCACCATTATAAATCTATGGAACCTTGTGCCTATCTTTCAGTCCATTCGCAGGTCAGCCTTTTTTCCCTCCCCACCTACCAAAAACAGGTTATCGCACCAGCGCAAAATACAAATAACATATAAAAAGGGGCAGACATAAACAAACCGATACAATAATCCAGCCTTGCCCACTAATTTACAGTATATATTCTCACTGTGTTCTTTACGTTACATAATACAGCATCGAACCTGCCAAGCTAGCGCTGTTATGATACTGGAGATTACTATGGAGTTGACGCTTGGATTATGGCCTGAACTCAATATCTTCTTTTTCAGCACTTGTTGAAAATGAAGAACTAAAATACAGTAATCTCACACCTGCAAAGACCAAGAGCTTACTGTGTTTTTACTAATCATAAAACGTGCACAAAACAAACATATACAAACTTAATGGTATTTATATAAAGTGTTCTTTTAATTCCTTGTGTTGAACCTTTAGGACAGAAATATAAGAACATCTAGTGCAGAGCATCTATACACTTTACAAACATATAATCAGGTAAAATCTTATGGTATCAAATTGTGTACTACTCTCTCTTTAAGAGCCCTGGAGGGATCAAGCTGATTGAGTTCGGTGGACCCACCAGGCACAAACCAGACCGCAGACAGAGGCTATTGGTATTTGCAAAGCTTTTATTATGCTTGTTTGTATAGGGAGAGGTGTTAGCAGTAGAAATATGTAAGTGCTCATGCCATTGTACAGAGCACTGGTGAGACCGCACTTGGAGTATTGTACTCAGTACTGGAGACCGTGTCCCCAGAAGGATATTTTTTTCAATTCTTTATTTTTGAAGTGCATTGCAAGTTTTACAGAATAAAAAATAAATAAAAAAAGACACTGCAGAAGGTAACATTAGAGTGGATACACAGGATGATTGAAATATATGTCTAAGTCTCTGCACAATTTTTTAAATTTAGAGTATGGTACGATGAACAGAGGTAGCTTATAATACGTAAAGAAAGTAAGTTAAACAGAATTGCATGAGACGGTAAACGCTAAAGAGTAAAAGAAAAAGAAAGGCATATCGAGTAAATGCCCCTGGATCCCAAAAAACAAGCAATTTAAATATACAGCCTGTCTGGGAAGCAACAGTAACTCCTATCATAACTGCCCAGCAGCCCATGGAAAGGTGACCACAATCCCCCTGTCGAGAACATCAAATGCATCCCGGCAGGACACAGCCACAAGCTTCATATTCAGGCCCATTACCGATATCCCGCCAGTCCACCATGAAGGTCACATAAGCCAGACACGAATTTGAGTAATGTGCAAGGGCCCAGGAAATCTTCTTCAGGATTGGTTTGTCACTTGATGCCGTAGAACGGCTCGTTGAGTTACAGCAGTGTGTAAGCAGAGTTAGAGTAGGCGTTTTCTGTAAGGAGATGGGGTTCGGCAAGTATTTCGGATGGTCCATCTCAATTGGGGATTGGGTCCCAGCGGCCAGGCTCCCCAGGGGGCCGCGTTGGGCCTCAATGTCGATTGCTAACGCCCCAGTCCGGGTCACAGGAGCTGCTTGCAACTGAGATAGTGTTACCCATAAGTGCCCGCTGAAGGCGTCAAGAGCTTTGAGGGAGATCGCCTTCACCATGGGATGCTCGATGTGCACAACCGGCTTACAAACTTACAAGGAAAGGTTAAAGGATCTTAACATGTATAGCTTGGAGGAAAGACGAGATGGGGGATATGATAGAAATATTTAAAATACATAAAGGGAATCAACACAGTAAAGGAGACTATGTTTACCTGAGGACATAGTCTTAAATTAGAGATGCCATGGTTTAAAAACAATATCAGAAAGTATTACTTTACAGAGAGGGTGGTGGACGCATGGAACAGCCTTCCAGCTAAAGTGGTAGAGGTTAACACAGAAAAGGAGTTTAAGCATGTGTGGGATAGGCATAAGGCTATCCTAACTATAAGATAAGGTCAGGGACTAATGAACGTATTTAGAAAATTGGGCAGACTAGATGGGCTGAATGGTTCTTATCTGCGGTCACATTATATGTTTCTATGCTGTGACGACCCCTTGCATCTCTGACTCAGCTGATCAGGGTTTCCACCTGCCCTGGGTATAAACACACTTTCATTTTTACAGCTGCTCTTTCACCATTTCTCAGTTTATATTTTATTATCGGATAAATTATTAACTTTTCGTTTTTCTACATTTTGTTGTTCTGCTGCACTGATTCCTGGACTCCTGCTTGCTTAATGTTTCTGCTTTCAAAAGATTATTTTCTTGATGATACGGACGTGCTCACATAGTGCCTTTTTAATGCATTGCTTTTTGCAGGATTAATAGATGGTGCTTGTGGTAAGGTTTTAAAAAGCAATCTATGGAAACACTCTCTATGCTGCCCAGACAGCATGACTTGTGGTAAAGCAAAAAAAACACAGAAGGAGGAAGTATAGTGTAGAAAACCTTTGGGTTAAAAGATTTCAGTTTGTTAACAAAACTCTAGTGCTGGAGTTATGAACACAGCCCACATTATATTCGGTATATTAATTATTAAAGGGACACTACAGTCACCCAGACCACTTCAGTTTAATTTAGTGGTCTGGGTGCCAGGTCCTCCAGGTTTTAACCCTTCAGATGTTAACATAGCAGTTTCAGAGAAACTGCTATGTTTACATTGCAGGGTTAAGCCAACCTCTGGTTGCAAAACTCACATCCAGAACGTCCATAGGAAAGCATTGAGAAATGCATTCCTATGGACTGTTTGAATGCGCACGCGGCTCTTGCCATGCATGCGAATTCCGCTCCACTTGGGTGCTGATGTCGGCGGGAAAGGAGAGATCACCAGCGCAGAGGGAGCCTGCCGCTGGATTAAAGTATCTTAAGGGGTTTTAACCCCTTCAGTGCTAAGGGAGGGGGTCCTAAAGATGATATAGTGTCAGGAAAACAAGTTTGTTTTCCTGACACTATAGTGATCCCTTAATAACATGCTAGTGTTTTTGAGATGTATTAAGATCCATCTAGAGAAATGAAATCAAGTTGTCCTATATAAGAATAGCAGATACAGTTCGGTCTGGAAATATTTGGACACTCACACACATTTTGTTAGTTAGTTAGGCTGTTTACCAAGATAAATTTAAGTTACGGTTAAATTATGAATATGGGCTTAAAATGTAGTCTAACAGCTTCAATTTGAAGAAATTAACAGTCATATTGGAGGAAAGGTTTAAGAATTAAAGCTCTTTAATATGTAGTAGCCTCTTTTTCAAGTAATTGGACATTTGACTCAAAAGCTGTTTCATGGTCAGGAGTAGGCTATTTGTTATTTCTTCATCGGTTAAGCAGGTAAAAGGTCAGTAGCTGAATCCAGTTGTGGCATTCACATTTGGAAACTGTTGCTGTGAACCCACAATTCAAAGGAGCTCTCTATGCAAGTAAAACAAGCCTGCAAGGCTGCAAAAAAAAGAAAAAAAATTGTCTCCAAACACAGGAAATCCACCTAGTGGCTGACCAAGTCAGCCACAAAAGACAGCACAAGACAATATTGTAAACCTAGTCTCTTCTCAGAAAATTCTGAGTTTACAGTGCTGAGCTGCAGGAATGATTACTCCAAAACAATTACTTGAAGCCTGTGCCCATTGTCCCTTTCATTCTCTGCAATTTACAATTTATTAAGGCTGTCCTTACAGGAGAGATTTACGGAGGTATTAAAAGCAGAATCTTTCCCAGTAAGTTTTTAACTAACCACACAAATGAAATGTGTACACCTAGCACCATCACAATCCTCTGCAGAGTGTGTCCATTTAACAGAGGAAGGGATCACACATGATTAACGTGAGATCTCTATGCACCTTAGCTCTAAAACAGTGAACTTTATACACCTCCACGAGTTTCTTTTATCAAACTTTCTTTCATTTCTTTTTTTAGAAACCCACCCAAACTCACGAGGTTATACACCAAAGTGTGAATGGTTTGTAATTTAAAGTGAATTTTAAAAAGAACTCTCCACGATATATTTAGTATTAACATTAGTGTTGCTTTTTTTGTTTACATTACCGATCTCCCAAGGCACAGATCTCCATAGCAAGGATCTCTGACTATCCTGAAAAACTAATATTTTATCCCACATGCTATGTTGTAAGGTCAAAACGAGATCTGTAGCAGGGGAGGCACAGAGACTTTGTTCCCCTCCAGGCATTGGTCCAGGTATGTGCTCCTTCCATCAGGTATTACTTAGCTCAGGTTTATTTTACTGCAGAAATTGTGTGATAGGGAACACTACTCTGGTCACCCTCTCTCCCACATTTTGCTATAGTAATTACTATTGCTGACAAACAGTTCACTCATTTTGTGCAACTTTAATCTCCTCTTTTATCATTTCATTCCATTAAACATGTTCTGCGGAATCCACTGTAATCTGTTACTAATCCTATCTTCCTACCAAGCTAATATTTACGGAGCTCTCAGAAGTCACAAGCACCATTCTTGCTTTAATACACAAGTGGAAGTGTACTGTCTGGGGGATCTGGAGTGGCTTGCCTGTGCTTAGCTTTATTTATTTATTTCTGGCATTTATAAAGCGCCAACATATTCCACAGCGCTGTACAATTGGGAAAGACAACACAATAGGAACAGACCGATACAACAGGTATAGGGCCCTGCCCGTGAGCTTATAATCTAAATTATGATATTTAAGAGTAGGGTTAAACTGTAACTGAGTTGCAAATTATGTCAGTTAGCAGTAACCCAAGAATCTGACACATGGTTGAGAATAAAAAATCCAAAAGGAACTGCACTGAATTTACATGAGCCAAATTGGTGCTTAGCTAGACACTGGACAAGCACCAGCCCAGCGCTTGACAAAGACTCATCTGTCGGTCGAAATGTTGCGGTGTTCCCCTTGTTCCAATATTTGTGCCTTTAGAGCATTGGAGTGCTTGGACTTTCTTTCTTTAACTGGTTTAGAATAAAGATATTTATCTTTGATGGACTAGCAGAAATTGCCTGCCCTGGGCTGAGTCTGATGGGAGTTTACTTTGGAGAATGTGAAATGTACATTGCTGGAGAATACGCTGACTGCCTGTGTGTTGTGCGCTCTGCCAGTTAGGTTGTTACCCTACGATTGAGCATGATTTGATTTTAATAACTAGAACTTGCACGCCCCAGGGAGGAATGTCCCATTGTCTGAGCATGATTTGATTGGAATGCTCCACGGACTGAGCATGCTGGGAGTAGAATGTCCTACTGGCTGAGCATGCTGGGAGTAGAATGTCCCTAGGTGGGCTGAGCATGCTGGGAGTAGAATGTCTCTGTCCACTATGGGACATTCTACTCCCAGGAATGTCCCTGGGTGCGCTGAGCATGCCGGGAGTAGAATGCCCCTGGGCGCGCGGAGCATGCCGGGAGTAGAATGTCCCTGGGCGCGCACAGCATGCTGGGAGTAGAATGTCCCTGGGCGCGCAGAGCATGCCGGGAGTAGAATGTCTCTGGCCGCGCAGAGCATGCCGGGAGTAGAATGTCTCTGGGTGCGAAGAGCATGCTGGGAGTAGAATGTCTCTGGCCGCGCAGAGCATGCTGGGAGTAGAATGTCTCTGGGTGCGAAGAGCATGCCGGGAGTAGAATGTCCCTGGGTGCGCAGAGCATGCCGGGAGTAGAATGTCTCTGGGTGCGAAGAGCATGCCGGGAGTAGAATGCCCCTGGCCGCGCAGAGCATGCCGGGAGTAGAATGTCCCTGGGTGCGCAGAGCATGCCGGGAGTAGAATGTCCCTGGGTGCGCAGAGCATGCCGGGAGTAGAATGTCTCTGGCCGCGCAGAGCATGCCGGGAGTAGAATGTCTCTGGCCGCGAAGAGCATGCCGGGAGTAGAATGCCCCTGGCCGCGCAGAGCATGCCGGGAGTAGAATGTCCCTGGGTGCGCAGAGCATGCCGGGAGTAGAATGTCCCTGGGTGCGCAGAGCATGCCGGGAGTAGAATGTCTCTGGCCGCGCAGAGCATGCCGGGAGTAGAATGTCTCTGGCCGCGCAGAGCATGCTGGGAGTAGAATGTCTCTGGGTGCGCAGAGCATGCCGGGAGTAGAATGTCTCTGGCCGCGCAGAGCATGCCGGGAGTAGAATGTCTCTGGCCGCGCAGAGCATGCTGGGAGTAGAATGTCTCTGGGTGCGCAGAGCATGCCGGGAGTAGAATGTCTCTGGCCGCGCAGAGCATGCCGGGAGTAGAATGTCTCTGGGTGCAAAGAGCATGCTGGGAGTAGAATGTCTCTGGGTGCAAAGAGCATGCTGGGAGTAGAATGTCCCTGGCCGCGCAGAGCATGCCGGGAGTAGAATGTCTCTGGCCGCGCTGCAGTTCCCGCACGATCCGCTGGGGGCGGCAGAGCTGCCGCTGAATGTGACGCAGGACGTGTCGCGCCATGTGATTGGCTGTCCGCATTCCGTTGGTGGAATAATGGCTGCCTTCATTAAACACCGAATACCGCTCGCCCTCCGCCCGGCCAGGCCCGGCTCTGTCCGCCCCCCGCCTCGGAGTCCCGGCTCAGCCCGCCCGGCCCGCTCTGCGCCCTCACAGCCCCGGCAGCCAATCAGCGGCCGCCCTCCGCCTGTTGCTGGGCAGATTATGCTAATGAGGGCAGAGCCGCCATGTCTGCAGCTACCATTCTGAGGTGAGAGCAGGCTGGATTTTCCACATTAGCGGGGGTTGTTGTCGTGAGGGGTTGGGAGCCGCGAGGAGCCGGGCTGTGAGGGGCCGCTCTCCCCGCCGTCCCCGGGCCGCGCTGTGCGGTGGGTCCGAGCGGGGGTTGTTGTCGTGTTAGTCCCACCCAAAATGGCGCCGGCGCTTCCTAGCCCGAGTCCGGGGGGCGGCCGGCGGGTGATGGGGGGCCGGGGGGAGCTCCATCCCCGGGACACCGCGCTCCCCCCGCTGCGCGCAATGTGATGGTACCGTCCGATCCGCTGGGCCGCCGCACCTGAACCCGGGCCCGGGGGGGGGGGGACACCGCGCTCCCCCCGCCGCTCGCAGTGTGATGGTACAGTCCGCCCTCCTGGATCCGCTGGGCCGCCGCACCTGATCCCGGGCCCGGGGGGGGACACCGCGCTCCCCCCGCCGCACTCCGTGTGATGGTACAGTCCGCTCCGCTGGGCCGCCGCACCTGATCCCTGGCCGGGGGGGGACAGCGTCTGACAGGCCGGGAGAAGCGGGGCCGCCGGGACTGGGAGACGGTGTGACCGGGACAGGCCGACCGGCAGGAGGCTGTGTGTGCGGCCGGCCCCGCCATGGAAACCCACGCACCTTCACCCACCGGCCCGCTGGACTCCCCCGTACCCGACATGGGACTGCCCAGGATCACACGGGAGGGAGAGCTTTCCCGCCTTTTACCTCCTGCCTGGCACGTGGGGGGATAATAATATACTGAGCCCTGACCTGTAATAATAATAATATATATACTGAGCCCTGACCTGTAATAATAATATACTGAGCCCTGACCTGTAATAATAATATACTGAGCCCTGACCTGTAATAATAATAATATATATACTGAGCCCTGACCTGTAATAATAATATACTGAGCCCTGACCAATAATAATAATATACTGAGCCCTGACGTGTAATAATAATAATAATATATATACTGAGCCCTGACCTGTAATAATAATAATAATATATATACTGAGCCCTGATCTGTAATAATAATAATAATATATATATACTGAGCCCTGACCTGTAATAATAATAATAATAATATACTGAGCCCTGACCTGTAATAATAATAATAATAATAATAATAATAATAATATACTGAGCCCTGACCTGTAATAATAATAATAATATATATACTGAGCCCTGACCTGTAATAATAATAATATACTGAGCCCTGACCTATAATAATAATATACTGAGCCCTGACCTGTAATAATAATAATAATAATATACTGAGCCCTGACCTGTAATAATAATAATAATAATAATAATATACTGAGCCCTGACCTGTAATAATAATAATAATAATAATAATATATATACTGAGCCCTGACCTGTAATAATAATAATATACTGAGCCCTGACCTATAATAATAATATACTGAGCCCTGACCTGTAATAATAATAATAATAATATACTGAGCCCTGACCTGTAATAATAATAATAATAATATATACTGAGCCCTGACCTGTAATAATAATAATAATATATACGGAGCCCTGACCTGTAATAATATATACGGAGCCCTGACCTGTAATAATATATACGGAGCCCTGACCTGTAATAATAATAATAATATATACTGAGCCCTGACCTGTAATAATAATATAATATATACTGAGCCCTGACCTGTAATAATAATAATAATAATAATATAATATATACTGAGCCCTGACCTGTAATAATAATAATAATATAATATACTGAGCTCTGACCTAATAATATACTGAGCCCTGACCAGTAGTAGTAGTAGTAGTAATAATAATATACTGAGCCCTGACTTGTAGTAATAATAATAATAATAATACACTGAGCCCTGACCTGTAATAATAATAATATACTGAGCCCTGACCTGTAATAATAATATAATATACTGAGCTCTGACCTGTAGTAATAATATATATACTGAGCCCTGACTTGTAATAATAATAATATACTGAGCCCTGACCTATAATAATAATAATAATAATAAAATATATACTGAGCCCTGACCTGTAATAATAATAATAATAATATACTGAGTTCTGATCTGTAATAATAATATATATACCGAGCCCTGACCTGTAATAACAATAATAATACTAATATACTGAGCCCTGACCTGTAATAATAACAATAATAATACTAATATACTGAGCCCTGACCTGTAATAATATAATAATATTATACTGAGCTCTGACCTGTAGTAGTAGTAGTAATAATAATAATAATATAATACTGAGCTCTGACCTGTAATAATATATATACTGAGCCCTGATCTGTAATAATAATATACTGAGCCCTGACCTGTAGTAGTAGTAGTAGTAGTAGTAGTAATAATAATAATATACTGAGCTCTGACCTGTAATAATAATAATATACTGAGCTCTGACCTGTAATAATAATAATAATAATATACTGAGCCCTGACCTGTAATAATAATATACTGAGCTCTGACCTGTAATAATAATAATATTATTATACTGAGCCCTGACCTGTAATAATAATAATAATATAATAATATACTGATCTCTGACCTGTAATAATAATATATATATATACTGAGCCTTGACCTGTAATAATATAATAATATACTGAGCTCTGACCTATAACAATAATAATAATAATAATATATATGTAATAATATAATATACACTGAGCTCTGACCTGTAATAACCTATGTTATAATACACTGAGCCCTCATCTGTATGTGAACATCACAGGGTAATGGCGGCTCCTATTACCTGGTCGATATGTCGTACAATACCACCAGTATGTCCACTTCCCAAACTCTAGTAGAGTGCAGCGCTCTATAAATATTAAATGAACTACACTTACCCCTCAATATTGGTTGAGGTTAGTTGAGGGGTAAGTGTTGTTTATTTAATACTTAGAGCGCTGCACTCTGAGAGTTTGGGAAGTGGACACACCACCCAAACACAAAGTTATTTTTCTGGAGGTTTTATAGTGGGATTTTGAACTATAGAGTGTGTTAAGCAGCTTCACCGAAATAAACACTATTTATAGAAGCGCCATCTTTCCACATTTGCTGTTTGTTGATGTGTCATATGTCTACACACTGAGCCCTAAAAACCGTTACTGATCTATAGATATATCATTTAATAAATCCACTGAGCTGTATTATCTGTACACACATGCACACTACATTGTTAAACACAGGTCTGCCCACCAGTCAAGCCATAGGACCTGCTTTTCCCACACAAATCTCAAATTTTATGTGGTGATGAGATGCAAAGCGAGTGAACCACTCATGGAGATAGATAGATTTATTTATTTTACAGATACCGTTGTGCTCAAAAAAAAAAGTTTGCATACCCTGGCAATTGTGGCATTGATTTTGAAAATATGACTAAACATGAAAAAAACAAGTATTTTATTAAAGCATAGTGGTCATTTATTATTACATAGTTGTTTGGCTCCTTTAAATATCATAATGATAACAGAAATCGCCCAAATGACCCTGATCAAACGTTTACATACCCTTGAATGTTTGGTCTTGTTATAGACACACAAGGTAACACACACAGGTTAAAATGGCAGTTACAAGTAAATTTCCCACACCTGTGGCTTTTTATTATTATTGCTATTTATATAGCGCCAACATATTACGTAGCGCTTTACAATATTACGAGAGGGGGGGGATTTAACTATAAATACTAGAATTACAAGAAAACTTACAGGAACGATAGGTTGAAGAGGACCCTGCTCAAATGAGCTTACATTCTATAGGAGGTGGGGTATAAAACACATTAGAACGGGAAATAGCAATCAAAGAAGGTGGGAGTCAACCAGAGCTGAAGGAGAGCGTAAAGTGCTGCCCCTTTACGAGAGAGCAAGAGACAGGTATGTAAGGTAGAGGTTACTCTGGGAGGCCATAAGCTTTACTAAAGAGATGGGTTTTAAGGCAATTCTTAAACGATTGAAGACTAGGGGAGAGTCTGATGGCGGTAGGCAGGCTACTCCATAGGAAGGGAGCTGCCCGCAATAAGTCCTGCAAGCGTGAGTTGGCCGTACGGGTGTAAACAATGAACAGGAGAAGGTCACGGGCAGAGCGGAGAGACCGAGAAGGGGCATACCTATGGATCTGTGAGGAGATATGAGGAGCTAGAATTGTTCAGTGCTTTATAGGTATGGGTTAGCACTTTGAATTGACTCCTATAGGATACAGTAAGCCAATGTAAGGACTGACAGAGGGGTGAGGTGTGAGAGGACCGACTAGAGAGGAAAATCAGTCTGGCGGCGGCATTCATTACAGACTGTAGCAGGGCAATATGGCTTTTGTGAAGAACAATTAGGCGAGGTTTACAATTTTAAATTGCAATTAGCTTGTTAGCTCTCTCATGGATGCACTGAGCAGGCTAGATACTGAGTCATGGGGAGCAGAAAAGCACTGTCAAAACACTTGCATAACAAGGTAATGTAAACCTCCTTGTGACGGTCACTCAGATGGCCTCTAGAAATGCTTCCCTGGTCACTTATTTCACCTACATTAATGCAACTCATAGGGATGCATTGATTTAATTAGGGAATGCTGGAGCGGATTAGCTTTCCCTGGGGTCTAGTGGGACTGCTGTCATCTCTCTGCTCTGTTCCCTAGTGCGCTGTTTTAGTGATGAGGGGCTGGAAGTATATCATATTCCGTCTTCTGGCATCACTGGAGGACGCGAGGGAGTAGAGCAGGCAGATAACAGCTTTCTACTTTGCCGCGGCCTGCCTCCCTCATTCCGCCGCCTGCTGCTAGCCTCCTTCATTCCGCGGTCTGCCTCCCTCAGCTCTCAATGAGCCAACAGTCCGTCTGCTTGCCCGCCTCAGCCCTGCTTGAACCGACTGCCCCCATCAAATCTTGGGCAGCCGGCCACCTCGGGCTGTACAGGCTCTCAAATCCCAGAGCCGTGCCCTGTAAATACCCTAATGTTTTCCAGTCCTGTAGGAGTATTACTGTTGCTTGGGCATATAAAGCACACACAACTCCCACCAGCTCTGTGTTTTGGGGAATATGTAGAGTTCTTGCTCTCGCTGAGGAGCACCAGATAGTTTATTATTGATACCATTGGTTCCCAAACCAGTCATCAAGGCTCTCATAACAGTCCAGGTTTAGGTGTTTTTAGAAAGAAAACAAGAAAACATTTTAGGCATGACTGGTTAATCCCTAAATCTGGACTGGTTTGGGAACCATTGATTTATTCGAACAGTTCTCAAGGAAACCCAATGCTTTAGTTTGTATTTTGCTTTTGTCTTACTATGGTGGTATCCTCAAAATCTGTCCTATCTTTGGTCGTCACATCTTATCTAAAGAATCAGAGCTCTAGGATGAGTATATTCAGATGCAGGACTAGCCCCATCTCACGTCCCTTTCATATCAGCACCTGACTGGCCATGGATATTGTGTGTGTGCACTTTGCTCAGGTGTGATTTGGCTCCCAGCTCCCCTGCCTGCTTCCTGATTCATAGCTCCCTTGTATACGAGGTGTCTGGCTCAGCTAACCTAGGTACGTGTAGCTTTTCTTTGCTCCAGTGTCTTACGTGCTGCCTTACTCAGGCCTGTGCTTTGGGCTTTACATATGAATAATGTAACTCTATGCAACACTGTGAGTCTATTGGTTATATTTTGCTTTACGTTCAATGTGAAGAAATCTGCCAGAAGCCAACCCCCATGACTAACATTACAACAAATGTATTTCCAGATACAGAGTGACAGGAATTTGTCAAATTTTTTGAAAAAATGTGCACTCATTATACAGCAATATACAGATCACTGGTAGGAATGGGTAGAACAATGTGTCACCTTTGTGGCCCTTTTCTGCTTTATTTCTGGAAACTGCCGAAACAACTCTAGTCAAGTTCCTCTGTATAAATTTGTGATGGTTTACATTTTGGTACAAACATTCACCAATTCCTACCAGCAGCTGTCTTGGATTAAAATATCTGCAGTTGGCGTCCTGCAACACGCCATGTGGAATATGCAGACTCTTAGCATCCTACAATCATTGGCACCAGGGAGCAATATGAGAACTTTAGGAAGGCTATGTACCCCTCCTGATGAGGCTGGGTGCAGTGTCTGCCACAAGTGGGCTATGCTACTGGCATGACAGAAAACACCTGGGACAGGGTTATTTACCAAAGTGAGACCTATTGGAAATTCAGTGAGAATTCAAAGTGGATTTCAAATTTATACCAGAATTGCTGAATTGAAAGCATGGTTCACTTTTTAAAAAAAATGTTTTTAAATTTCTTAAATTAGCAATTAATTTTGAATTCCTGACAATTCTCACCTTAGTAAATAACCCTGAGAGTGATTAACAGGAAAAAGTAGAACATTTAAAATATATTCATGAGAACGATTTTAGCATGGAGTGAAAATGATTTAATTCCTCAGTCATTACTCCAACTTGTGTGTATTACTTGTTACGGGATGCCCAGAGATTATACTATGCATGATATGGGTGAATTTTTTTTTTTTTACGTTTTAGGTGGCGGGGGTTTAACTTGGTTTCCTACAGATTTTTCTAAGATTCCTTTGCAAGGAAATAAAACAATATTGCATGATTAGATAATTTCCTGGGAGTTTTTTGTAGAGTAAGAATGGTATGTGGTGTCTCCGGTCTCTTTAATCCATTATCTGCCAGAAATGTAGATTAACATTAAACCTTTTATGAGAAGATATTTTTAGTTCCTATGAATGAACCATAGGCCAAGTTAATTATAAATAATAGTAACTTTTGTAGTACTTGAGAGCTTTTAAAGTACTTTAGAGAGACAATTTAATACATCACTGCGATCATTACTGAGCTGTTTTAAATGGATCTCATGTTAATGTACTGTGGAGGGATGATGGTACAGCATGCGTTAAGTGGAGCCATTGATTTAAAACCAGGGAACTTACTCCTGCGTTAAAGGTTTCTGTCTGCAATATAACTGCAGAGGTAGCGTTCTCTTAGGAGGCATCACGTTTTTGTGTAAACATTTGTGAATTTGGCGTATTCTGCGATAGCCGAAATATAACAGGACATGTTTGGTTTCTATATTATTATTATTATTATTATTTATTATTTAATATTTTCTTAACCCCTTAAGGACTGGACTGTTTTTGCGATGTTGTACATTTGCGACCAGGCATATTTTTACACTTTTGTGGTGTTTGTGTTTGGCTGTAATTTTCCGCTTTCTCATTTACTGTTCCCATACAAATTATATATTGTTTTTTCAGGACAAAAGGGGCTTTCTTTACATACCATTATTTATATAATCTCATGTATTTTAATTTTAAAAAAATACAAAAATCTGATGAAAAATTGAAAAAAATACATGTTTTTTGACTTTTACTTGAAAAATCTTTTACTCATCTACAAAAGCGAATGAAAAAAACTGCTAAATAGATTCCAAATTTTGTCCTGAGTTTAAAAATACCCAGTGTTTACGTGCTTTTTTGCTTTTTTTTGCATGTTATAGGGCTATAGGTACAAGTAGGATATTGCAGTTTCAAAACATACATTTTTAAAATTTATCAATAGTGACATTGTAACACTATTATCTGTCATAAATCTCTGAATAACACCCCACATGTACATATTTTTTTTAAAGTAGACAACCCAGGGTATTCAATATGGGGTATGTCCAGTCTTTTTTAGTAGCCACTTAGTCGAAAACACTGGCCAAAGTAAGCATTCATATTTGTTTGTGTGTGAAAAAAGTAAAAAAACTAAATTGAACGCTAATTTTGGCCAGTGTTTGTGACCAAGTGGTTACTAAAAAAGACTGGACATACCCCATTTGCAATACCTTGGGTTGTCTTCTTTTGCAAATGGTATGCCATCATGGGGGTAATTCTCATTCCTGGGCTACCATACGCTCTCAAAGGCAACGTAACCAACCTGGCCATTTTCAATGTAAAAATATTTGACCCATATATTTGACCTTGTAACTTTCAAAAATGCTATAAAACCTGTACATGGGGGGTACTGTTTTACTCGGGAGACATCGCTGAACACAAATATTAGTGTTTAAAAACTGGAAAACGTATCACAACAATTATATCATCAGTAAAACTGCTGTTTGTGTGTGAAAAATGCAAAAAAAGTAACTTTCACTGACAATATCATCACTGTGATATGTTTTACTGTTTTGAATCACTAATATTTGTGTTCAGCGAAGTCTCCCGAGTAAAACAGTACCCCCCATGTACAGGTTTTAGGGTGTCGTAGAACGTTACAGGGTAAAATACAGTGCTAGCAAATTAAATTCTCTGGAATTTCGGCCTGGGTTGGCAGGCAGGTCCCTCAAATTGCAATCAATAAAATTACTGAATTATGTAAAAATATTACATAAATACGCACGTAGAATTTAAATATATATGCATATTTATATATTTGAAGTCTACGTGTATATTTATATAATTATTTATGTAATTTTGTATATGGACGTATGTATATTTCTTATTATTTTTATTTATTTTTATATACATAGATATATATACAAATTCATTCTAAGTGTATTTTGATATAAATATATGTATATTAATTTTAAAATACAGTTAGAATAAAATTTCATATAGCTATATAATTTTTTTTAAATTTTTTATTATTTAAAAAAAATATATTTAATTTAAATTACTTATTATTTATATTTTATAATATATATATACAATATATATAGTTATTATATATATTATATATATACGTGTGTAATTTAATTATAAGTGTATTTTTATATTAATATAAGTACATATTAATATAAAAATACACTTAGTATGACATTATATATATATATATATATATATATATATATATATGATATATAGACATATATTATATAGGTATAATATATGTCTATATATCATATATACACATAATTATTTTTATTTTTTTTATTAACACTAACTTTAATTTATTTTTTGATTTTACACATGCAGGGAGACTGCCTGTCAGCACAGACAGTCCCCCTGCAGGCAGCACTATGGACACCTATTGTGACCATGTGATCGCTGTGTTAAGCGATCACATGGCCACAGGGGTTCCTAAATCAGTGTGGGGAGACTGTCTGGGCTGCAGGCAGTCTCCCCACAACCGGAGCCACGCTGATCGCCGCCGGGGGAACGACGGCGATCAGGTAAGTAGCTCTGACCGTTAGGACGGTTCAGGACCGTCATCGGTCGGCAACGCAAAAATGCCGATGACGGTCCTGAACCGTCCTCGGTCCTTAAGGGTTTAATATATATTCTAAGCATACCTGTTTCTTTTTTCTTTTCTGTGAATAACTCTTACTTTCAATCAAGATCTAAATCATTTAACCCCTTAAAGGACCACTATAGTGCCAGGAAAACATACTCGTTTTCCTGGCACTATAGTGCCCTGAGGGTGCCCCCACCCTCAGGGTCCCCCTCCCGCCGGGCTCAAGGGGGTGGAAGGGGTTAAACACTCACCTTTCTCCAACGCCGGGCGGGGAGCTCTCCTCCTCCTCTTCGCCTCCTCTCCTCCTCTTCTGCTGAATGCACATGCGCGGCAGAAGCTGAGCGCGCATTCAGCCAGTCTCATAGGAAAGCATTCATATCATATGGACGCTGGCGTCTTCTCACTGTGATTTTCACAGTGAGAAGCACGCAAACGCCTCTAGCGGCTGTCAATGAGACAGCCACTAGAGGCTTTAGAGGCTGGATTAACGCATTTATAAACACATTCCGTCATGTGTCTTTAAGGGGTTAATTGACTTGTTGCACATTCTTGCAAAGCTATTCGTTATTTGAAAAGGGGAAATAAAACCTCTTGGGTGGTGATTTATATTCTTTTTTTTACTAATGAAAACCATTGTGCAATGTCTTGTGTTTTATTTTTTTAATTTTTTTTATTTATTTGGTTTTTTTGATTGCCTATTAACATAGCCATACGTTACTTGCCACTACATGCATCATTTTGTTTCTATTATATTGTTCCTGCGGCATTTCAGCTGTGAATACAAGGCTGTTTTGCAGGTAGACTCCCATCTAGGGAAAAGCTGAGAAAGCATTCTAAGACTTTTAGTTTTACAACAGCTGGAGGTCAGCTTTTTGGACACCCCATTGGCAGCATGGCGTGACTCCTCATAAAAGTTGTGTTTAACTATTGACTGCATATTATTACTCCTTATAAAACTGTGTGATGATTGGCTGTGTCACATGTATCCTTATTAAAGGGACACTCAAAACACATAGAACTTCAGATTGTGGAAGGACTTTGTGTCTGGAGTACCTCCCCCCCCTCCCCTTTCTCTTTAATGGAAAGTACCAGTGTTAATGTGTCTAAGCCTTTATTGATACTTTATGTATCTTCAGCAGGGTTTGTCATGTAGATGGTGAGAATGTCATGTGATATGGTTACATTTGGCTAAGCATCATGGGAAATATAAAAAAAAAAAAAAAGAATTGGAGGATGCAAAAAACAAAAATATAGTTCTAAAATATCTGGTTTGCCAGGCCCATCAACTGTCATGGGGGATGGGATAAAATGTCTCTTGCCGTGCTAGATCTGTGAACTGTTGTGTCAAGTATTCCATATACATATACACACATAGACCATCCCCTTCTCCTAGTTTAAAGGCATCCCGTCCCCACTTCACAAGTCCTGTTTTAGGGTCTCAACAGCATTCCAGTCCTGAGGAACACATCGCTGGTTGAGCATTTGTGGTTTATAGTTAATCTTTTTTTGTGGATTGTGCAGAATATGGCATTTACCTGCATCCTTTAGGCAGAGGAAAGGCACAATTTGTGTGTATTACTGCATCTCTTCCTTTCCAGCAATCTAGAGTTATTGTCACACAGTCCTAAAAATTAATCATGCTTGTGCCATGTTAGAAATGATATGTAGGCGTGTGAAGGACGGAGAAAAATGAGTTCTCTGGCAGTAAAGCATAGTGAAATTAAAAGATTTGAGAATGCATTCTGCTTGGATGTCAGTCATATAACAAACCATGTACCGTCATCCAGCCGAGCCTGGGGACTCTGTTCTATCCAGGGACTAAAAGTATCCTTTTAGCTTTCACTACATAGCTGGTCGTGTGTAGGAATGATTACAAGCCATCATTTCCCTCAAGCTAACTGGATATATTTGTAATATAAGTTAACAAAGGCATGTTATAGTAATGATTTACATAACCCTCTGTTATTGCTGCTGCTTCCCAAGCCGTGAAGATGTTGAGCTGCGATGACTGTCTGATTCCATGCTTGATATTTTTTGCTCTTGCTGTGAATTCATATCAACTGGCACTGTTTTCCTTTTTTTTTTTTTTTATATATATATAAGATCCACGCTGCCAAGAAATTTTCAAAATGATGTTTCCCTCTGTGTGTCTGCTGGGATAGTTGCTAGAGAGATGAAAGTTTTCATTCACATTGTAATAAAGGTAGTGCAATACGTGAATCGGTTAGTCGTTTTTGTTTCTTAAAATTTACGTGTTGTTGTCACTTCTCATTTTGTAGGTAATTAAAAACCACATATGTATTGTTAAAAGTAAGTCCGATTATATTGCAACTCTTTCGTTATTAGACACCAAAGGTTGTTTCAGAATGACTTTTATACCCAAATAATTTGCATTAAAAAAAATCTCCTGAAAATTGACGAAACCTTAATCTTTGACGTCTTAATAAATACAATAATAAGTAAAGATGTGCATTTCACACCACCTGTACACACTAATCATTTACAAAATGCTGAGACACGGGACTATGACAGATCACTTTATATTAATGTTGGAAAAGCAAAACCTTTATAGATCTATTAGCTTCTGGGTGCAAACCAGGTCTCCATAAAATGCTTAGACAAGAAGTTTTAAAAGTGTATTAAACTGGCTAAGGGCAGAATGATGAATTAAAGAAATAGTTGGAATCTGAAATTGGGATGTGACATTTCGTGTGAGACCTTTTTGGGAAAATAATAAGTAAAGCACACCGAGTCACGTCTCATTCTGTGGAAAAATAAGGCAGCGATTCCTTGCTAGATTTCAAACCCATTATCCCAGTCCATGATGGATGGAAAAAGCCATGGATGCTTTGTTGGCATATACAAGGTCTCTCCAGAAAGTATCCAGCCATGTAATAAGAAAAATTGAGACATTTAGGATACAAGATACAAAAAACATTATACATCGGACAATAACGCTTCAGTCTCCTTCAAAGTAGGCACCTTTGGACCTCACACAGTTCTCCCGGCATCTCTTCCACTATTCAAAACACTCTGCAAAATCTTTTGTTGGAATCACCATCAGCTCCCTCGTCGTATTAACCTGAATCTCAATGACTGTCTGAGATCCCTTCCCTTTCAAAGGTGATTTTCGTTTTATAAAAGACATGAGTTTCAGAGTACAAAATCTGTGGCTGGGGGGGGGACTGACTCACCTGGGAGATATTATTTGTGCTGAGCTTATTGCATTGCACCCGAAAGCCTTCTAAATCATCTGAATAGTTTCCACCGAGGGAATGTTCAAGCTTAACACAAAATTTGATGCAGATTTGTTGCTCTACTAGCTCTGTCATTGTGCATATGCTCATCCAGCGGAGTCTAGCGCCCCCACTGACTAGTACAGTGAAGTCGTAATTGTTCATGCATGCGCATTTCAGTCCACTCTCCTTGGTGGCCAGGTTACTTCAATGTCGTGCAAACTGTTCTTGTTATATTAAGTGGTTGAATACTTTCTGTACATACCTTGTATCAACCATTTATTCCAACACACCCTGACATGACAGCCCCTTTATTAGTGTAACAAGTGCTGAAATGATAGTCCCATTCCCCCCCTCCCCCCAAAAGTCACCCTATGAGTATCACATTTATAGGTATACGTTTCTCTAAAAATGATGAGTAGCTAGAGGAGTATTTGTTGATAACGTTTATTATAATGTATCCTCTTATCTCTCCATATTAAATAGAATCCAGTGTTCTGTCAGGCCATCTCGCAGCACTGTGGATGTTGGAGAAAGTTTGTTTTTTATGATTGTCAGAAACGGCAGCATCATTATATTCAGCCTCATTTAAAATAAATCATCATCTGGCTGCATGGCTCAGTAGTTTTCTTCCCTCCTGTACAAGTAATGAATCAGCAAGGCAGGTACAAGTGGCACAGTCTGCGTGGGAAGCACAAGCGGCGATTGGCTCTTCTGAGCTTGTCTGTTACGGATTTTTCTGCTTTGTTTTGAGCTGTGAATGTCTAATACACAGAGCGGCGAATCTCACAGTTTTGTGATTGCTTTCCAAGTTAGACATTTAGTGATATGTGATAAAATGAAACCATCAATTAAATGTCATTGAATTCCACGTCTTTATTGTTTGTACCGTATATATCCATCTACTTACGCATGTGGATTTGGGTATTTCATATGTAAAGCAGAAAGTAATCTCTATAGACCGAAACTAAACAGGCTCAGTGACTGTCAGCACTGGTATGGGATGTCATGGGATGTTATTTAATTCCTGCTGGAGCTGCTATGGTCAAATGTAATGTCTGTTATTTTGAAGCAGAAACATTAAGGAGGAACAACAGCTTAGCCTTCAAATGATCGGAGTGTGAGAGTATGTAAAGCACAAAAAACAAAACAAAAAAAAATCCCTCCTAGTTTGCAACTGCATCCCCTTTTCCAATGTATAAATAGAGGCTGTGGCGAAACCAACCTCGCCACGAAGCATTGGAGAAGCCTGGTTGCTCGCCTGTTGCCCTTGGACTATGGCCCCATGTTAAAAAGCCTTCTTTTCCCCTGCAGAAAAGGCTTGTTCGTGCCTTTCTGCCCGGCGTTCGGTAGATTCAATCTACCGAACAAACAACCCAATGACTGGACCACCTGTATTGGGAGTGTGTCGGCAATTTACCTCCCAGAAGCTGCGGTTAACCGCTGCTTAATTGACGAATGCTTGGTGACCTTTGTTCGTTTGCCAAACACGTGGCGGCGGCCATTTTAAAGTCCCGAACGGCCAGCGGTGTTCAGCGCCCAAACTATGGAACTGGAAACGGACACTTATTTGCGCGAACACTGCTGAGCCGTCAGCGTCCTTGCGTCTGCATTCGGTCATTTAACCGGATGCCTGTTCATTCGGTAGTTTAACCGTATGAACAGCATTACCTCAGATAGCCATGCCATGGAGCCTATTCGTGTAACAAAAGACTTTGGCTCCATCGCGATTGAACTGTATGTATGTGATCTGAGCGCCATCCGGTAATAATGTGCGCTCAGATCTAAGCTATCTGGGGATAGGTAGAATGTATATGTTTTGTGCAACAGTTGTAACTTTATACATTTTTATGTCGCTTACTGTCATGTGGTTAATGGAGTTTTGCCTCTGTCCTGGGAGATAATTGGATTACTTCCCAATTATCTCCAGGACAGAGGGAGGGAAATTAGGATGCATTGTGGGGATGTTTTACCTCTGTGTGTCTGTCATTAGTTCATGTCTGTCCTTTGTCAGTCTCCCATTTGGTCCCCTAGGGGAGTGTCCACCAGCTGGGAGACCTGCATAAATACTGGGCAGGTAGCTTTCAATAAACCATACCACTGCTTGACCCTCAACACTGAGCTCTGTATCGTCTTTGGGGGGATTTACTGTATGCTGTTAGAGACTGATTGCCAGGAGTGTAAGCCGCTTGGGTGCTTTTCCTGTTTGTCTGCTAGCAGCTATTTGTGAGGTTCCAGTTCGGGAGTTTGGAGTGCTACTTTGTATGCAGTTCGGGAGTTTGAAGCATTCCCTCGTATGCAGTTCGGGAGTTTGAAGCATTTCCTTGTATGCAGTTCGGGAGGTTGGAGCATTCCCTTGTATTCAGTTCTAGAGTTTGGGATTCTGCAGTAGCTGTGCCTGTGTCTCTGGAAGGGTAGATCTACTAAAAGGCGGTTTAACCCTTTTATGCCTGGGGGTGCCGTTAAAGAGGCTTCTGTATAAAATGTCAGATATCTGCAACTCAATCCTGCTCATCCCTACTACTATAGAACAAACTACAAACACAATGTGCTCAAAGTGTGCATTGATATGTTGACACTATTCAAAAATAAAAAATCAGTCTTAATGTTGCAGAATATAGTGTGATTAAATTTACAGCCACACAATTATATTTATAAAGGGAAATGTTCCAATAATACATAGGAAATAGCTGCATGTCAAACACATATCTTCATCTGCGATGTCCCAACACTTGAGATGGCAATTTTACTATAAGTGGTGCAAATACAGGGTTTATTTTCGGCAACGTGATCCAGTTTCCCATTATTTCTGTCCTACTGATTATTTGTTGCCATTAACACGTTCAGGGTGTTAAACTGATGCAAATAAAAGCCATCGAGGCGTACGGTTAAGAATCACAGACTGTCTGTTTTAGTCCCAGCTCAATTGAAATGCAGGGCTGAAGAGATCCGTAGAAAGTCCGATTTGCTCTCTGGAAATATCTGAGAACATTGCAAGTGTGGCTGTTTTTTGCCTGAACCAATCAACATCAAACAAGTGATTAAATGCGGCAGATGGGGCACTTCTGCTCCTCCTAAAAAGGCCTCTTGTGAAGGAACATAACTAAGGTTTCTCTGTGAATATTGTTATGATGGAGTTTTTCCTGTGCTCAGACCATATTCAATGTTTCAGCATAGGCTGTTCTGAGCATATGTCACACTAAAAATAGCCATAGCAACAGAAAATAAAGCGTACATCATATGACAATCGCGTCATGAGTGTAATCATCAGAAATACAACATATGAGATGTAAAAGTCACAGTCTAAATTTATACAAATTGAGATAACAGTTGGCTTCAAGTAATATGCTGCAATTTAAAGGCTCCGTCTAAGCACCAAAAACACTTCAGCTTAAATGACATAAAGCATTGCTTTTCGTTTGAAACAAGCTCTAGAGCTGGCATTTTTATTTTTTTTTGTTCTCCAAAGGGCATATATTTAAAGCTTCATAGAATCGGAGCTCTGCATGAAGAAGATAGGGGTATTACAGTAACACTGTGCATGTCACCAGTGACTGGCGGTCATGCCCCCTTAAGAGTTGCCCATGTGCAGAGTGCTTCTGAATTGCCCCTGTGGACAGAATAAATTGAGTTTATTGAATGTTTGGAAATTTGCTCATAATGAGCTTGTTGGAGACCTTTTTCTTTTGTCCCCAGAGGCAGGACATGAAGAACAGGGGCCCAAATTGTAAACTGAACGATTGAGGACTGTTGGTAGTATGACTCTGGGGTTTACAAAGGCACCATCTACGTAACAATGGCATTCTTTATTGTGTTTCAGTATTGGATGTGTTTGATTGTTTGACAATACGTCCACTCATAGCATTTTCTAACATAATCCTAGTATAGAGTTTGGGAAATAAATGTAATATTTAAGGAATTCTTTTATTTTTATTTTCATGTAGATTATTATTTTGGACTGCAGATCCTACTCTTAAAGTGGTATTACTCCAAAGGCAAATATTTTTTGCAAAATTACTCTAGTTTCCCATTAAAATCAATTTGGGCTGGAATAGGCTCGTTAGGTCGATTTGAATAGCAGCTGAGGATACATTCTGTTTGGTCTGTCTGTATTCATCCAACACTTCCTTTTCACTAGAGTTCATGTGTGATTACTCGATGAGAGTAGCTTTGTAAATCATTCTACAGCAGTAGTTCCCAACACAGTCCTCAAGTACCCCCTAACAGGCCAGGATTTGGGGATTACCCAGTTGTTTCTAAGTTGTTTTAATAAAAAAAAAAAACACTTTAGACACAACAGGGTAATCCCTAAATCCTGGACTGGTAGAGGGGGAACTTGACGACTGGGTTGGGAACCCGTGTTCTACAGTAACAACCAATGTTTTCCAAACATGTTCTGTGCTTTCTTTCAGCCATGTTTCCAAGAAACTGTACTGTGTATGCGGACAGAGACGTGGCGGACAGATGAGATCTCTGTATTGATAACTTCCGTCAGTAAGTGATCATTGTCCGGGACCTCTAACCAAAACACATGATGGACCAGCACAAGGATGAAAATCCACACGTTTGGCCCACGACCGAGGAACACCAGGCTAATGCTGCTCAGGTGAGGCAATGCTATGTTATAATGTTGCACAAATTATCCATATATTGTGGCTATAGGCAGCTTTCTGGATATTTTAATAATGTTTCCAAATCCTCATTCTCTCACACAGTGTTTATTTTTACTTTGATTATCAGTATGAAACAACGTAGGAGCAGGGCCGTCTGTGTGTGTAGGTTTCCAAAATGTGGCTTTGTCAATGTACGATTTCATTTTGTTTCTATGCATATATTTTACGGCAGGTGCATTTTGTTCCTGATGGAGGTGCTGTGGCACAGATCGTGTACAGTGATGATCAGGATCGACCACCACAGCAAGTGGTTTACACTGCAGATGCATCATCATTCACATCTGTGGATGCGTCCGAACATACCTTGGTATATATTCACCCAGTGGATGGCTCCCAGGTAAGTGGATCAGAAAGCTTATCATACAGGGTCATCTACAGCCTAGATTTTTGACAAGCTTTTTATTTAGGATGGGAGTTGAAGAGTAGATGGGATCTGTAAACGTCTCTTAATCGTTTGTTTAAAGACCAGCTGCTATGGTCGGGCAAATCTATATTGCATTTATATATAGACAGAATATGTGCAAGGTGAATTAATTTGCTGTAAATAAGTATATATGTATAGAGAGAGAACTGTATTCAATATTGGAAGGCTTAATTTGTACCTGTGTGCTGTCTGCATAGCCATAGCCATCAAGTTGCATAGCCAACTTGATCCGTGTCTGCAAGTTGAGAACCTGTTTCCCCCAGTGCTAACTGCTCTGTCACAGAATGCTGTGTGTGTGTGTGTGTGTGTGTGTGTAACTCACTAAACAAACCTAAACACAAATGTCAAGAAAGTATAAGATTTATATATCTCCTGGTGATTTCACTAGCATAATATATAGACTGCATTATAATTGTTAACCTGAACCAGACATTATCTGGACAATATATACCTTTATACGAGGCCTTTATGTTGCTTTATAATGGACCCTTCCACTTAAAAACTGCCACTTTATTTTAACAGTTCACTTTATGTAGAGTTTGTTTTTAAATGTTTTTATCTTAAATTTCTTTTTCTTTTCAAGACACTCTTTACTGACCAGCCGCAGGTGGCCTATGTTCAGCAGGACGCTACCACACAGCAGGTAACACACATGACATAGAAACCTAAATATGACTTCAACAAAGGTGCAGTATTATATAGAAACTAATTAATTCCATTTGCAATTATAATGCACTTTTTTCTGTGCTGTTACTTAATTGCAATTTAAAAAAAAAAAATTACCTTCTTATCTTTCTGGGTTGTGCTATTGGTTAACCGGGGCTGCCATCCGTATGAGGTCACACCTTACTTTGTCACCTGTATTATAATTAAGGATGTGTTTAGCCATATCCAGGTTGTAGGGTCTGCATGACTTTAATAAAATCAACTGAGAAGATATTAAAGTAATGCAAGAAAATGTTCGTTCTGGTGTCCGAGAAGCATATCACTCTTTCGCTTATTGTCCTCAGATTTTAATTTCTAAACATGCCACGTAGAATGTGCACTCAATACAGTCCCTATGACAGTAAATGTTATGTAGAATGTGCACTTAAAGGACCACTCTAGGCACCCAGACCACTTCAGCTTAATGAAGTGGTCTGGGTGCCAGGTCCTTCTAGGGTTAACCCATTTTTTTTATAAACATAGCAGTTTGAGAGAAACTGCTATGTTTATGAATGGGTTAAGCCTTCCCCCTATTTCCTCTAGTGGCTGTCTCATTGACAGCCACTAGAAGCTCTTGCGTGCTTCTCACTGTGATTTTCACAGTGAGAGCACGCAAGCGTCCATAGGAAAGCATTGTAAATGCTTTCCTATGCGACGGGCTGAATGCGCGCAGCTCTTGCCGCGCGTGCGCATTCAGCCCAGGAGGAGGATCAGAGGAGGAGAGAAGGAGGAGAGCTCTCCGCCCAGCGCTGGAAAAAGGTAAGTTTTAACCCCTTTCCCCCTTCCAGAGCCGGGCGGGAGGGGGTCCCTGAGGGTGGGGGCACCCTCAGGGCACTATAGTGCCAGGAAAACGAGTATGTTTTCCTGGCACTATAGTGGTCCTTTAATGCAGTCCCTATGGCAGTATGTTTGGCGTTGCTGCCATCAGTGCTTGTGGAGAAGTTTTAAGCTATGGTGCTATGGGTTTTCTGTCAACCATGCACATGAACAAAAATGGTTTAATCTAGTAGCAATGAAAACATTTACTGCTGAATGTTTTAACAGAAAAATGAGAATGTTTTAATAAATTTCTGATTCCCGAATTGTAACATCACGCTTATGCTGTTGGTTTGCAGGTGACTGTTCTGTTGCCTGCTTCGCAGAGCATGAATACTGCCAATTTAGCTGTCCTTAGTGGAGTCCCAGAGTCTGCGCAGACAATGTCACTGGAGCCAGTATCACAAGTGGACAGAGTACGCAGAACTTCGTAATCCCTTCTGTGTTGTTGATGTTTTTGGAGGGGGAGGAGATCTTTCTTTCTTGAAATGCTTGGTTCTTACAGTACTTTGATGTAATTTTGATTATTATTTCAGTAGAGATTTCTGTTTTTCCTTTTTAACGATATCATTTAAAAAAAAAAAAAATGCATTATACTCACTACCTGGCATCGGGGATGTTTCTCCCTTAAGTGTAGCTCATGCATGTTAAGAATAATGATTTGACGGGGAATCTATTTATTATTGCATTTTTCAGTGATTTATCTGTGTTTAGAGAAGAAAAGGGGATGCAGACATGTGTGGCTTCCTTGCTGCAGATACGTTGTTGTTTCAATCCTCCCTGTTTAAACTTCTTATTTTTAATTTATTTTTCATCTTTATTAAGAAACCTGCATGTGTACCAAGGCCATAACCCTTGGCAGCGCTATGTAGCCGAAGCTGGTACAACATTTTCAGCTCTAATGGAGTACATATTTCAATTATTCATGGACTGTATAACCCCAAACCTTGCATTATGAATATTTTTTTCAAGCAGAAGCACATTTTTTTTTTTTTTCCCTACCAACCCATGCTGTATTGGCACACATTAATAAAATGTGTTGGGTCAGACGCTCCTTTAACCCCATAAGGACTGCGAACGTACTAGGTACGACTGACAAAAAACGGTCCTTAGGGGCCGTGGATGTACCTAGTACGTCCGCTGGAAGCGATCGGGATAACTTCCAGCTGCTCAAAGGGTATTGCAGCGATGCCTCGATGTCAAGGCTGAAAGTCCAAAGAATTTAATTTGCTAGTACTGTATTTAACCCTGTAATGTTCCTTAAAACCTGTACATGGGGGGTACTGTTTTACTTGGGAGACTTCGCTGAACACAAATATTAGTGTTTTTAAAACAGGAGAACATATCACAGCGTCATAAAGTGAAGTTTTTTGCATTTTTCATACACAAACGGCACTTTCACTGATGATATCATTGTTGTGATAAGTTTTAGTGTTTTGAATCACTAATATTTGTGTTTAGCAAAGTCTCCAGAGTAGAACAGTACCCCCCATATACTGGTTTTATAGTGTTTTTGAAAGTTACAGGGTCAAATATAAGGCTTGATTTTCTGTTTTTTATCATTGAAATTTGCCAGATTGGTTATCTTGCCTTTGAGAGCATATGGTAGCTCAGGAATGAGAACTAACCCCATGATGGCATACCATTTGCAAAAGAAGAAAACCCAAGGTATTGCAAATGGGGTATATTCAGTCTTTTTTAGTAGCCACTTAGTCACAAACACTGACCAAAGGTAGTGTTCATAATTGTTTTTGGCATTTTTAACACACAAACCAATATAAATGCTAACTTTGGCCAGTGTGTGTGACTAAGTGGCTACTAAAAAGACTGGACATACCCTATATTGAAAACCCTGGGTTTTCTACTTTAAAAAAAAATGTACATGTGAGGTGTGATTCAGAGATTTATGGCAGATAACAGTGTTACAATGTCTCTATACATTTTAAAAATATATATTTTGAAACAGCAATGTCCTACCTGTACTTATAGCCCTATAACTTGCAAAAAAAAAACATGTTAAGATTGGGTATTTCTAAACTCAGGACAAAATTTTGAAACTATTTAGCATGGGTGTTTTTTGGCGAATGTAGATGCGTAACAGATTTTGGGGGTCAAAGTTAGAAAAAAAAAACACATTTTTCATCATATTTTATAAAAAAAATTTTTTATAGTAAATTATGTTATGATGGAAATAGTATCTTTAGAAAGACAATTTGATGGGGAGAAATACTGTATATAATATGTGCGGGTAAAGTAAATGAGTAAGAGGAAAATTACAGCTAAACACAAACACAGCCCTGGTCCTTAATGGTAAGAAAATGGAAAACCGGTCTGGTCATTAAGGGGTTAATTGTTTACCTTCTCCTGTGTTTGGATTTAGCATTCAACAGAATGCATACTAGTATTCTTTCAGATTATTATAAAAGTTATCGCATATATCCAGTGGGTTAGAGTAGAACAGACCCATATTGAGCATTTTTTTTTACATTTTTAACAGTAATTTAATTCTAAAGACATGTATGTAGTTCATGGTTTTTTTTTTTTTTTTTGTTCTATTATTTACTTTAAGGCATCATTATCGGTGCATGATCATGGCTTGCCTCCTATGGAGGAAGCAGAAAGCTCAGCAAACATGGAAACTCTGCAGCATAGCCCCAATGCTCATTCAGAAGAAAAAGATGAGGATGACGAAGAAGATGATGATGAGGAGGAGGAGGAGGATGATGATGAAGATGATGATGAAGATGGTGAAGATTCA
This sequence comes from Pelobates cultripes, assembly GCA_933207985.1. Lineage (NCBI taxonomy): Eukaryota > Metazoa > Chordata > Amphibia > Anura > Pelobatidae > Pelobates > Pelobates cultripes. The sequence goes on along the minus strand of OW240921.1, from coordinate 120,821,946 downwards.
AGTTTTGATGAATGGGAGGCAGACCCGCCACGTCCATTTGATCCAAATGATCTGTGTACGTTTCTAGACATGTAGAAATATTAATAGATTTCTGTATGTGATGCTCCAGCTTATATTACTTGCTTAAAACGCTTTACCTTTAGGGGCAACTCGTTTTGAAAGGACACTCAATGCACCATAACCAGTTAATCTCATTGAAGTTATGGCGCCCAGAGGCCACAGATACTATTCCACAGTTCAGTGTTGAACTTTTCTTAATTAGTGTAACCATGAATGAGGGTCCCTCGGCACCCACAGACTGGCCCCTACTCTGCTGCTCTCATCCTATCACTGCAGCTAATGGCTGGTATGGATTGATAATTGATATGCAGAGTTATACTGCGCTTTAGCCATACAACTAAATATATAAAAAGTGGAACAGTCAACATTTAGGTGAGAATTCCCACACTAAAAAATACATTGTGCAAATACTTATGCAGCCAGTAGATGGTGCCCAATGTCATCAAATTAAATTGTACATGGAAGAAAAAAACTTTTATATAGATAATAGTGTAGATCGTTTAACAATTGTAAAATAGATACTGCTCTAGATCGTCTGGTAAATACAATAAGTAAAATTGACAGAACAAGTCCTTTTTAAAAATTATAAATCAATGAGCATCAAATGACTGACATAAACAAATAATAACTTTATTATATAACATACAATTTAAAAAAACGATCTAAATGATCCACTGCCACTTATAGGATTTTATCTGAGTATACACGGAACACCAAGCTGCTATTCACAAACACGCTTGATCAAACATGAGTTTTGGTCTCCCTCCATGGGTGTCCCCAGGCTCGCAGTTGTTTAGTATCTGGCGGCTTTGCAAGCTCTGCCCACTACTTGTGATGTTGACGCATTTCGCCGGTATAATTTTGCTTTCTCAAGACATAAAGTGCTGTTATTTTTAATTTGGTAGCGCCTACACACCGTTGCACTTCTCTATAAAGTGCTCATACCATCAGCAGGATCCAGAACCATGAGCAGCCAGTAACCCTCATTTAATGTCATACTGATTATCCAGTAGTGTATTTTCCAGACAAGTGAAAAATCCCTATACATAATTATACATATTTATTGAAATTATATATGTTGTTTGTTTTTTTTTTAAGGCATTTTTTTATGGATCTAACAAATGTTGAAAATAATTATTATAAACTGTATCCAGTTGTGATATTTTTGAAAATCAGTGTGTAAATCTGGAAGTATTGTATAAAACAACATTAAAGGTTTACTACAACCAAAACCTGTGTTTTTTATAAATCACTGTTTTTGGATTGAGTAAACCTTGCATGCATCGCTCTTGCCTGCAAAAGGGGAAAAAAGAAAGGAAAGAAATGAAGCAAAAAACATGCCTTAGATCCCATGCCGCGGCTAGTTTCTCCTGCAGCCTAATCCTCATCCAGTGATGTCACTCCACCTCACTGGGATCTGTGCTGACGACAGACGCCCAGTATGCACTGAATTAATATCTCTCAACTCTCATTCCTGGCTGGCTAGTGGTGCTACCGGTGGATTTACACATCTGATACTAATGTTCTCTATCTTTGTATGTGAAGCATTTGAAACAGAAATAATCTGCACATAAAGATTCCAAACGCCATGACCACTACGAATTAATGAAATAGTCATGATAATTTTCCTGTTTTTGTTTTTGCAGGGTGTGAGGAATGCAATAATGCACATCCCTCCGTTTGCCCTAAACACGGAGCCCTTCATCCAATCCCAAACCGCCCAGTCCTAACCAGGGCACGTGCCAGTCTTCCTCTAGTCCTATATATTGACCGTTTCCTTGGCGGTGTCTACTCCAAGCGCCGTATTCCCAAACGCACTCAGTTTGGCCCTTTGGAAGGTCCCCTTGTGAAAAAGAGTGAGCTGAAGGATGGTTATATCCACCTAAAGGTATGTTGTAGCACAAACTGTCCCAGTGGGAGGTTATAAAGCAACTAGTATTCTGTATGATGTTACAGAACCGATAGCTTCAACGTTTCTTACCCTGAAGGGACAAAAATTCCTGATCTGGTAGAGAGAGTTTTAAACATAAGCTGACACTTCTGTTTGTGAAAGTTAGACCAGCACTGCTTCATAGACTGACATCGAAAATGTTTAATATTCTATTAATACACAACATTGACATAGAAAGCCCCTCATTTATTAGCACACAGATTGTTATGGTTTACTTTTACTTTGTGGCTGCAGTTTGTCTGATGCTTCAATATGGTTCCCAGGTATCGCTGAACAGCACAAACTCTGATGGGAATTTGCATGAAGATCTCTGGTTTGAACTGTCAGAGGAGAGTCTCTGTAACTGGATGATGTTTGTACGGCCAGCTAAAAATCATCTGGAGCAAAACCTAGTGGCTTATCAGTATGGCCAGCACATCTACTACACCACAATCAAGAATGTGGAGCCAAAACAGGAGCTGAAGGTATGGAATAGATTATTTTATTTAACTAGAACCTGAAATATGTGAATATGCAGTTAACTAAGCTGTAGAAATCATTGGAATCTTTTTGCTCCTGTTGTTATGTGTGTCTTGAAGCAGTTTCACACAGAAATTGGTCTTTTCCATCTCCATTGATATTCACATTTGAAGAACTGTTATATTTGACTAATTATCCAAAGTGGAAATTTCTTTGGAATTGTATACAAAGATTGAGGGACAGTTAGTACCTAAATCTGTGAACAGATTTCACACCCAGGTGATCAATGACCAATTTTTAAATCTGTTATTAAAAGATCAGCCTGTTGGTAAGTATCTTGTTTTGACAGAATTGACAGTCTGCTGCACTCAGGGTACTTAGTCATGGTACATGTGTATTGTCACATCTGTAACTTTTTTTTTTTAAATAATCAAAGCCATGGCTATGAAAGGTTTAAAACCAGAAAACAATGCTCATAAAATATTCATGAATAAAACACATAATCATCATAAGTTGAAGAGGTAAATTTCATGAATTAGCTGCAGCATTTGCAAAAATATTGTCATAAGATATCAAAACATCCGTGTATCACCCTGACCTTCCAGAGTAGAAAATAAAGATCTCTGTATTCTAATGTATGTGTGTAGGAGAAAGTGTCCTCATAAAAGTAACATTTTGTTGGATCAAATAAGCAGACGCATATACTTAAATTAATGGTTTTGTGGTCTTTGCACTGGGTCGTTACAATAATGTACAGGATGCCAAGTGTGTGGTATGCACTAATGTGCGCATAATCAAATGCAAGTATTGGTGGTAAATATACTTCATTTGTAAACCTGTGATATTTATGTGGCAAACCCTGGTACTTCTGGTTAGATTAAATGGGTATACCAGTGCCAGTTAAATTTACTATTTATCATGATATGTTAAAGAAACACTTTGCCAGCTTCCGGTCATTACTAAATTCCTATGTCACTATAATCGTCTTCCATTGCTTGAATGGTTCCATTATAGCACATGTTAACTCTCCTCTCAGGTTTGGTATGCAGCCTCCTATGCGGAATTCGTCAATGAGAAGATCCATGATATATCCCAGGAAGAAAGAAGGGGTAATGTAATGCCTTTTATTAGTGACTCTCTGATTATGTATGTGCTTGTGTGATGGCAGGGGCTGTATATTGTTAATATTTAATGGAATAGCTTCTATAAAAGAGGGAAAGGGCACAGCAACTTGGCTTGAGGAGCCAGAACGGAAAATGTACACTAGTCTGACTCACATCTGATTCTGTAAGTGTACCTGAGTCAGGTCTGTGAATGAAACGGTTATTTGCCTTTTTGCACCATTTTGAAATGGGCAAAACTGTGCACAGCTTAAACTATAGTGGAAAATGTGAAATTAATTTTATTCAGCCGCCAAAAACTGTGAAAGGTTTCATTTCTACATTCAAAAGAAAAAAATAAATACATTTCAAGGTAGTAGGGGGAGAAAAAAAAAACTTAATTTAAAACAAAAATAAGCCAAAACCCTGCAACTGCAGTTACCTACTCAATGGCAATGCTTCTTAGACATTTTACTTTTCTGTTTTTCACCAGTTTATAGGGTTGTTGTTATAGCTTAAAATTGTTTATCTGTCTGCAAGATTTTTTTAATTTCCTTAATCAAAAACAAATTATTTATTTTTTTACTTCTGTACACATATGTGAGCATAGTATGGACTATATTACCAATTTTTTTTGTTCTATCTGTAGGATCATGTTCATTTGTGAGAACTGTTACAATTGTAGGGGATCCAAAAATATGATTAAACTGTCTATATCTACAACTAAAAAAACATAAATGTCTTATTTGTATTCGTTATGAAGCTAGGAGTGCCTTGGTGTCTTCCCTCCCCTTCGTCATTCTAAGTATTCATACAGTGTTTTAATGATTTGACTTCTTACCTGGGCTCCTCTCCCTTCCTGCACAGGAGAGGTGGAAGTACCTAATCTGGAACTCATTGGCTGAGTGTGTCAGCTGATTTTAAAGTTGAGGGAATTTTAGTCCTTTTTGTCACTTTGTTTGCTAATATATCTATGGCTTCTTTTGTTTTAGTTCTGCGGGAACAAGAAAAGAACTGGCCTTGTTATGAATGCAACCGCCGTTTCATGAGCTCAGAACAGCTTCAGCTGCACCTTAATACACACGACGAAAAAATCGATTTATTTAGCAGGTATATAGATATATTTACAACCTTATTTTTTTCTCTTTTTATTTTTAAAAAAAATGTTTTTATTTAATTTTTCAAAGGTAAAATTTACAAACGGAGTTTACCACTGTTTACTGCAAATACAGGACAATAACAATGTGTAAAATCCAGAATCCACATTTGAAAAAAAATGTGAGTCATAATAAGTAAAAATGTTTAACCCCTTAAGGACACGACATGTGTGACATGTCATGATTCCCTTTTAATCCAGAAGTTTGGTCCTTAAGGGGTTAATTTAAAGGATGACATTGGGCACAATATGCATGAACAACAGGTTAGAGGTCAACTACCTGATGTAGACAAAAGTATGTCTGCATTGCCACTGATCTCCCTTGTGGAGAAAATGGCTGTTTCCATCTTCTCTACTAAGCTAATGGATCTCATGAGTTTGCAGTTTGAAGCCCAGTGTGATGTCATTGTATAGTGTTGAGACAATGATGGAGAAAGAAAAGAAGAGAGAGGGATAGGCTGTAGGATTTTGAGTACTTGGATTGTTCAAATGGGTGAAACTTGTAATGTTGTCATGTTATCCATGTATTAGGACGTTTTTTTAAATTAGATAATTAGAGTGAGGTTGTTCATTATTGGTGGTTAGTGTAGGTTTCCTGCAAAAACAAGTACAAAGTACAGGGTGCACAATTAAAAACACCACCACACAATGTTATATACTTGTATCAAGGAGGACCTTACAATTTGTGTCTGGTTTTCTGTAACACATAAAACTGCACACAGTGTAATACTGTATATATACAGATATTTAAGGACACAGAGGTAATGGGTCACTTATTCTTCCCAGAGACACGTATAGCAGGTTCTGGCTGTGATGGCTTATAAGCAGATAAAGTTGCTGAAATGAATCCTGGAATTCTGTTACTCCCAAATAATCAGGAAACTCGAAGGTTTTTCTCAAATGGATTTACTTCAATAAATTGCAGAAAACAGGATATAGCAACAGACAATTAAAAATGTCCAAAGTAAAAGCACAACGCGTTTCAACCATATAGGTCTTCCTCAGGTGCAAGGTCCTCCTTGATATAAGTATATCACATTGTGTGGCGGTGTTTTTTAATTGCGCACCCTGTACTTGTTTTTGCACTTTATGTAGTGTCTTCTGAGTGATTATTGACACTAGGTTTGCTGCATCTCTCACAATTCAATAGTGCCAATCCACCATATCCAATTGTTTTGTACTTTTGATGAGTGTAGGTTTCCTACTTTTGCGTCTGTGTCCAGTATCAGTAGTCTCCAAACTATCAGAGTTTTGGTGGAGGTCACATCTCCCCTAGTGTTTAAGGTGATATATCTGGTACATATATGTGTGTTTGTGATGGTGTGTTCGGTCAAAGAGTGTCTAATCTCTTCCATGGATCTAATGAGTTCCACTCAGAAAACCATTCCCAAAGTGGCGATGAGATGGTTTGCTTCCATTATTTAGGAATAAGTGCTTTGGCTGCTTTCAGTAGATGGCATTCTAAAAAGTTAATGTATTTCTTCCTCGGTTTGGGTAAGTGGTGGAAGAAAACTTCAACAAAAAAAAAATAACAAGGTTAGGGGATATTGGCATGGTTAGCAATGATTGGGAGAATTTCTTGCTAGTAAGACTAAATTAAAAGACATTCCCACCATAGGTACCTTTGCACAATCCAGATCTCCAGCAATGTTCTAATACTTGAGGGAAGATGTTATATAATGTTATTGGGCTTTTATACCATCTGGAGAGTAATTTGAAATTAATTTCGATTGAGAGGATGTTAATTAAATTTGTGTAAATAAGAAAATATTTTGTTCCAATCCCAGTATTTGGAGCATCTAATATCTGACGCCCATTCTCTGATGAAATGAGGCAAAGAGGGGCAGGTTTATTCTTGTACGTGAGCATATAGCATAGAAAGGGTATTTTTGTGTATTGTTGGTTTGGAGCTCCCCTGTTCGAAGGTGGAGCAGGTAGGTAGGGTGGTTTTTCCAAGTAGAGTAGTGACGGTTAGTTGATCATGAAGGTTATCTATGAAGGATGGTGGTGTTTGGGCAGATGTCTGATATGGATTTAATCGTGTTTCCAACAGATATGTTCTGCAGTGTTATAAATAGGAAGTATGAAAGTGCTTGGCCAACACAGTCCCGGCTCCCCTGGAGGAGAGTTTGGGTTATGAGTGATTGGGGTCAAAGAGTGGGTGACTCGACTATTTGGTTACTATCGAATTTTCTCCACAATTGAAGAAGGGGAGTAACAGTGTGGTGGGAGTTCATACAGAGTGTAGTGATGGGACTGTTTGCCATGGGAGTTAAGCCAAGGGATATTTGATCCTATTCTGTTGCAGGTCTTTCCAGTGCTTGGTGCTATCTCTGTTGCATCATTCCAGTATTCTAAGGAATTGGGAGGAAATATAGGATCTAAAGGGATCAAGGAGACTGTCTTCCTTTGGATTTTGGACTTAATAATAATATTTGGTCTTCTGCCAAACTAAAGTCTGTGAAGAGTCTAATTTTTAAGACAAAGTAGTAGGAGGGTATTTGAATTGGTAGGGTTTGGTAAAGCTATAGCACTCGAGGAAGGGCATTTATTTTAATAATGTTGACTCGACCCATCCGTGAAATGTGAGGTTATCTAGATATATTTACATTCTGCATTTTTAATAATATCAAATGTAGAAGGGGCGGGGCTAGCACCCAGACCCAGACAGACACCATTTGCTGGAGCTCCTCTAAACAAACTTGAATTTGTATTATATTTACTTGTTTTTATTATTTTCTAGAAGTATGTATACATTTTTAATAGTTTCTTAAATAAACATATATTTTTTATCCACCATTGAATTACACTCTGCGCAAGTGATTCCAGGAAGGGGAAGTGTCACCCCTACTAACTGACACTAGGCTAAAAATACTTAGAGCCAGTTACCACAGGCTCTAAAGAAGGTGAGCAATTTTGTATTTTATTTACATTGATTTATATCGGTATCTAAAATACTACATTTAGATTGGGGATATCTGTGTCTTTTTTCCATGCAACGTGGAGAGGAATTACGCTCTTTTTTTCACCTTGAGAGACGGGTCGTGTGATCTACCCTAAAAAGACACAGACACCTGGAAGTTTAGAGCCTTATAACTGTAAAAGGCTCTAAAAAATGTGAGTTTATTTCAATTCATCATTCACAACTAAAGGACTTTTTTTGGATATTTATTTAACATACTACACTATTATTTGTACTCTTTCTATGTTTTCTATTTTTTATATATCACTAAGAAAACTAAAGCACAATATATAGGGTAAGTGCGTGTGTTAGCACTGTCCTTTCACTGAAAATTTCACTATATATTTAGCGCTACACTCATGAGGAACTGAAGATCTGGGAGATATAAATATCCACCTAGATCCAAAGTTTTCTCTGTTCTTTTTGGTGTTTAATTATGTATGGTGGGTTATAAGGAGTACCCACGGAGTGTATATAGCAGCTAAAACCACAATTCACTAATTATATAGCGCCACTATTCCACATCTTTTTGTGTTCAAACTTGAAATCTGCCCGATATCATCGAAACAAGAGCCCACCCAGCCTCAAAACTCACAAAATCGGACTCTGCTGCCCGAGCTGAAAACATAGATGCCTTTCTTCTAGCCAAAAAAACAACCAAAGCGGCGACGCAAAATCGAGACCTACCACCCTCTCCAGATCCCCAGCCTTGCGTCACTCTTCTGTGGTGACCTCGTGGAGCGGCCGAAGGCGACCTCAACACACACATCGCCTGACACACTCACCATGGGCCGTAAATCACAGAGACCCGTCACAGGGTCGGATACCAGGGACATTGGGGCGATGCTCCAGAAGCCCAAACAAACCCTGGCTGGAGACCAACTGTACATAGAACCAGAACCGTACAGCCACGAGATGGAGGTACCACAACACCGCCCGGCGAAGAACCACGCCAGCGAACCCTTCGGATGATTCAGCCCCAACAACTAGGGGAGACCTGAAGGTCCTATTGGCTGATATTCACAAGCTCCTGGCTGCAGATTCAGCTGTATTTAAAACACAGCTACAGGCCGTAACAGAGAGAGTCAAGGCCATAGAGGAGGTTATAGTGGACTCAGTCTACCATGCAAACCATGCAGGACTCTATCCACCAATTACAAGCGCACAAGACTATCCTGAACGCAAAACTCATAACCATGGAGGATAGACAACGCAGCGCAAATATCAATATAAGGGGTATCCCTACAGCAATATCCGCGGGGGAACTGCCCTTCTACACCAGACGCCTCTTGACATCTATATTACCTCCCACGCTGGCCCGCAAAATCACAGTGGACAGTCTATATCGCATCCCCAATATAACCAACACTAATTCCAACCTGAACCGGGATGTCATCCTGCGCTTCCACTCAGTACAAGACAATACACATGTCATGACAGCTGTGAAGGTGCAGAGCCCCCACTCCCGTTTGAAAATGCCACCTTGAACTTTTTCCAGGATCTTACAAAGGCAACGCTGCTGTGGAGGAAAACCTACGCACCGGTAACTTCCCAACTACGCACGGCAGGACAGCCATACAGATGGGGAACCGACAACTCTTTAACTGTCACGAAAGAAGGTACTACGCACGTCCTTCACACCATGGCTGATGCAACTTCTTTCCTGGGTAAATTAGGACTACCCATTCCAGCTGACAACCGGTCGCTACCTGAGAGTGCCAGAGACCCGGCCACCATCACCCCCTTTGTCCCACGCACCAGAGGGACACCACAGACACCCATGGCTCCACAACCTAGCCCACTTTAGAAGGCTCCGGCCTCGAGACACCCAGAGAGGACACTGATGCACGAGGGAAACCTCGGACCAGGACACAATGCAGTTACTAGAACTACCTTTTACCTTTACATTTACTATAACTTTTATCTATGTTTTCACAACTTATCGTTTAAAGCAGTTTAACACGCTTATCCTGACTACGAGCAAATCACACCCCAGATAAAACACTGGACACAACACCAGAGAGTCAGTGGGGCCACAACCTCCCTCCCCCCGCTACCCATTGGTTAGGGGTATCGCACATACCAGCTTCCGCTACCAACAACAAACTTCATTCCCGGACTTTGCTGACCCTTTAGTTAGCACCCGGAAAGGACAAAACGGCTCACGGGCACAGACCAAACTGGGAACCAACACCACTACATAAGCTGATACGTGTCACTTACCTCAACTCCATGAACCACACACATGACATCCATAATGACACAATGTTTTTCTTTGTTACAAGACTCCTGCATATTTGTCTACATAACTTCTAACATGTTAGCCTTGTATACCATTGTTCAATGTTGGAAAAAAAAAAATGAAAATGTGCACGTTGCGAGACATGCCTAAGCTATATATGGCATGAATAATATACGAATGTCTTTTGTCCGTCTTATATCTCTCATGCACATCCAAAATAAAGATAAGAAACAAAAATCTCCTGTGAAACTGGTGTTTGACCATATTTTTTGAGATGTGATGAAATTATATTTGCAATGTCTTTGAAATATTCAGCAAAATCCATGGCTGTATGAGGGAGGGGTTGTCAGATTATTTGGTATTCAACTTCAAATGCTTGGAACTTACTATTGGAATACACTTAAATGCAAAGAGAAAGCACAACCTAATTTGTACTGCCTTAGAAACTACCTTTTTAATCAAAATTGCAGTTACGAAAATGTTTGTTCTCAAAGAGCATATCTTTATGTATGGAAGAATTACACAGGGACAATCACAGAATTCAGTTTGTTGATTTCACTTGTCCTCCGAAGAATGCAGCCATGAAAACTTTAAAAATAGATGTAAAGTTAATACTATAAATGTCCCAACGCGTTTTGTCTGCTCCGTACTGACTTCCTCAGGGAATGCAGACCTGTAAATAAATTTGCTTGTACTTTGTACCAACTTGTAACAATTTATCTACAATCTATATCTATCTAAGATCTAACCGTAATGTGTGTGCCAAGTTGCATATAGCTGCACAGTGAGTCCTCTATTGCCAATCAGGGCCAGTTTCAGCAAGTGAACCATTGATATGATCTCCATGGACTATATGATGGTAATTCTTTATTTTTCAGAACAAAGGGGAGAGGTCGGGGTCGAACGAAGAGAAAATTTGGCCCTGGGAGAAGACCTGGACGGCCCCCAAAATTTATGCGATTTGATAACCACAGTGACAACCGTGAAAAGTGTGGCATAGGAACACAGGTAACCATGAAAGTGTTTTTAAAACAGAATTGTAACATGTACTTCCCCTCCCCCCCTCTCTCTAAATTTTCTACAAATGTATTCCACACTCCCCGCTTCCCCATGTGAAATGCTTGATCTTTCGGGTACAGCAAGAGCATACCACTGCAAATTAGCTAAATTCTTGCAATATTTTATGCATTTGCACACTTAAATATGTGGTACTGTGAAATGAATGCCCTGGCAAGCATTCATTCATTGGGCATTACTCTGTAGATGCCCAGAGGATCATGTGGGTTGATGTTGTCTTGAGCACGCAATTGCAGCAGAAGTAAAAAAAAAGGGACTCCCTAAGTGTGGAGAGACTTACTCTTTTATAGAGAATCACCTGAGAGTGGAAGAATAGTCAACTCAGTGCGGCTTTTTTCTGTTTAGCTGTTCCTTTTTTGACTATTTAAATGTACTCTCCCTTTGTTTATGTCCTGTATGGTATGTAGTTCTCAGCAGTGCCCTCTCTTTCTCAAAGGACCTACTTCATTTCCCAAATAAGACATCACAGTACGAGGACTCTGACCACACGACTTTGAATGGACTGGATCAGCCAGAACTTACACTAGGTGGAACCACTCAATGCGAACTGGATCCACCACCCGAAAATCAACTGCTGCAGCCTGTGTCCCATGAAGCCAGCACCCCATCCATATCCCATAGCGTTTTAACTGCTGAAGACATGCGACGGGCCAAGCGCATACGGGTAAGATCCCTTAATTAGCAATCTTGTCATATACAGCCCGGTGTGAGTGTGTTTGTTAAATATTTTGTCTCGTGCAAAATTAGTGCATGTAGTCATGCTTCCCTTTTTTTTTTTTTAAACGTGTGAACTGTCTTTCTTATAGACTACAGTTGGCAGTCTACTAATCCTCGGGTGTAGAAATGGTCAGAATATTTATTTAGAACCAGGGTTGTTCATTCAACCAGGGATTGTGAATAGTTCAGTAAGTGATGGCAAATATTAGACAGAAATTGCATAAAAGTCCCTAGTGAACATTTCATAATTCCCTTTTTAGTGAGTTTCTTGGAGAAGGGCAGAATGCCATCTATCATGCTCGGTTTTTGAAGGTGCAGTGAATAAAATTGGCAAGGAGTATACAGTATATGGGCAGTGAATGAATACACATGAATCTTTATACCCCTGCTGGAGTATAAAACAAAAGGGCAGGGGTCCAGTAATGAACTGCACAGACCAGTTCATCCTGGCAAACCTTAAGTATTCTTATAAGGTTTCCACCAGCCTGCAGCAGGGCAGTGCTACTGCTTGGAACAAACATTGCTAATGGTGATGTCTCTCTCTCTCTCCTCCTGCTCACCATCCAGCTGGAGCTGCAGGTAGGTGTGATTCCATGTAAACTATGCTTTCATTGGTGGGATCATTAACCTCAGCCTGTCAAATAAAAGATAACTACTTTTGGGGTAAAGGACATTTTATGTTCGTTGCAACCTATTTTTAACCCATTTGTGTTCAGATTATTTACATATTTTAGTTGTGGTGAGTAAAGGCTTAAATGTTGGCTTGCTGTCCACAGGTTGAACTGGGGTGCATGCGCCTCAGTGCATAATAAGTTGTGTGTAATGCAAACTGTGCTAAAAGTTCTGAGGATCTAGACATTGGCTAACAGTGTGACTGATCCAGTATATGGCCTTAGTGGCGTTCTTGTCTTCTATGGATATAGGAAACCTTCTTTTATTGAATCATTATAATATTGAAATTCATTGTGCATGTTTGACACCTGTGCCTTGATTAGCGTTATCTGTTACATCACACGTGTGTCTTGCAGAACGCTGCTTTGCAGCATCTCTTTATTCGCAAGTCGTTCCGGCCATTTAAATGCTTGCAATGTGGAAAGGCGTTCAGAGAGAAGGAAAAACTGGATCAGCATCTTCGGTTCCATGGCCGTGATGGTAATTGTCCCCTTACCTGCGATATCTGCAATAAAGGCTTTATCAGCAGCAGCTCTCTGGAGTCACACATGAAGTACCATTTGGACCAGAAGACGTATTCATGTATCTTCTGCCCTGAATCTTTCGATCGCTTGGACATGCTGAAAGATCATGTTGCTGTGCATGTTATCGATGGCTGCTTCAGCTGTCCAACATGTAAGAAACGTTTCTCTGATTTTATACAGGTGAGAAAATGACAATTATTAACTCAAGTTTTCCTTTTATTTCAAACTGAATGATGTTAATTGAATTAGATATGCAATTTACACATGTCTGCCTGTCTCTCTGTGTATATATAAATGTATAACTACATGTATCTCACAAATGGCGATACTTTATTTAAAAACTATATATATATATTGTCTATATGACTTACACTGATCAGCCACAACATTAAAATCACTAACAGTTGAAGTGAATTACATTCATTATATTGTTACAATGGTACCTGTACATTTGGATTTGTACAGAATATTTGATAGAGTCCTAACCTCAACATCTGAGGAAAGGGATTTAGGAGTAACTATTTCAGATGACTTAAAGGTAGGCAGACTATGTAATAGAGCAGCAGGAAATGCTAGCAGAATGCTTGGTTGTATAGGGAGAGGTATTAGCAGTAGAAAGAGGGAAGTGCTCATGCCATTGTACAGAACACTGGTGAGACCTCACTTGGAGTATTGTACGCAGTACTGGAGACCGTATCTTCAGAAGGATATTGATACTTTAGAGAGAGTTCAGAGAAGGGCTTCTAAACTGGTTCATGGATTGCAGGATAAAACTTACCAGGAAAGGTTAAAGGATCTTCACATGTATAGCTTAGAGGAAAGACAAGACGGGGGGATATGATAGAAATATTTAAATACGTAAATGGAATCAACACAGTAAAGGACCTAGTCTTAAATTAGAGGGGCAAAGGTTTAAAAATAATATCAGGAAGTATTACTTTACTGAGAGGGTAGTGGACGCATGAAGTAGCCTTCCAGCTGAAGTGGTAGAGGTTAACACAGTGAAGGAGTTTAAGCATGCGTGGGATAGGCATAAGGCTATCCTAACTATAAGATAAGCCCAGGGACCTAATGAGAGTATATAGACAATTGGGCAGACTAGTTGGACCAAATGGTTCTTATCTGCCGTCACATTGTATGTTTCTATGTAACATTGACTGGTTAGGTAGCACAGATTTGCTTTTTGCAATAAAGTGCCAAAATATCATACTTCTGTACAAGTTCCCTAACTCTGAAATGTCCTGTCTCAGTCTCACCATGACTATTATTTTCAGTAATTGTGTCCACACATTTTGTGTGTAAATTTTAGTTTAGATTCTCTGTGGCTGGCTTGTTTACCTGCGATGATATAATTTTCCTGACTATCAGGTTAAAAAGCATGTGCGCAGTTTCCACTCTGAGAAGATCTATCAGTGCACGGAATGCGATAAGGCTTTCTGTCGACCGGACAAGTTGCGTCTTCACATGCTCAGGCATTCGGATCGCAAGGACTTCCTCTGCTCCACATGTGGCAAACAATTTAAGGTGAGTCGATTTTCTGAGAACTCGACATTATCACAAATGTCATTTATCCATATAATGTTCAATACTTACTTTGGGATTTTGGGGGGTTTCTGCGTCTTTGAGACGTATGCAGATCCATTATCATGATTTGGAGTGTATAATAAATAAATGTCATGTTTGAGTAAATTTATAAATACGCTTATTATTTATTATTTATTATTTATTATTTATCCAAGTTTGAGAACAATAATATTCTCTTGATATTTCCATGTGATAGTGAGGTGCTATTGGTCCTTTTTAATTTACTTTGGACCTTTGTCAATGATCACAACACAATTAATTTTGTATATTCGCTAATTTATACCCTTCTGAAATGCATTATCCAAGGATATTAAAATGCTATAATTGTGTTTTGTTATTGGTTGCAAGATTGTATTGGTCTGCGGAGATGTATAACGTGTGTATGTGCGTTGTTTAGTGCTTTCTATGACTCCATAAAACATGTATGTATTTAGGAATTTTGTTGTTGTAATTTTATGAATCCAGGGATAATGCCTGGTTGGGCGTTTGGTATTAAAATTGAATAGTTTAGATTTGTCCCAATCAGACATCCTAAAGAATTTTCTTCTTCGCTAGCTTTGAGCAGTTGTTCAAAATAGCAGTGAGGGCGTCTCATAAGGAAGATTAGTTTTTATGTTTCTCTAACGGACAATTGAACACTGTTGGCAATAAATGTATTTTAATATTGGAGTTTGTTATCAACAAGGACTCAAGCTGAATAATGTTTCCCCCAGATTTTTATGAATACATTTGCCATTTTTTTATCAGAGGAAGGACAAGTTGCGAGAACACATGCAACGCATGCACAATCCAGAGAGAGAAGCCAAGAAAGCTGATCGCACGGGACGCACAAAGACTTTCAAACCACGTCTAGCCTCCACGGACTATGAAAGCTTCATGTTTAAGTGCCGTGTGTGTATGATGGGCTTTAGGAGACGCGGCATGCTGGTAATAACAATGGAGTTACGGTGTATAGGGCGCTGCATGCTCTGGGTTTCCGCAGTTACCTTTTCTCTAATACATCCTCTCCTCTAGGTTAATCATTTGTCAAAGAGACACCCGGAAATGAAGATTGAGGAGGTTCCTGAGCTGACCTTGCCCATTATCAAACCCAACCGTGACTATTACTGCCAATACTGTGAAAAGGTGTGTAATGGTGCACAAACCAGGATTTGTTTCCAGAAGGTGACACAATACCATCTGTCAATAATTACCAGCATCCTTGTGTTACATTCTGGGCAATGATGCATCAAGTCAATACTCAAATGATTTTTCTATATTGCACATCAGTTGGTGCTCTGCTTCTGTGCACACTGGCCTCTTAGGATGTGTGTTATTTTTTTTATTTTTTTATATTAAATCACAATCTTATTTCTCTTCCAATTATATTCTTTTTAACTTTTGTGTTCAAGACAGAACACACATTAGTAGCTGCTTTTGTAAATTAGGGAAATGTTTGTGCCCGCTCATAGCTGATCGGTTACACCATGAGAGTGTTATTGGTTTTGGGAGATAATTTGTGCAATTACAAGGAAAAAAAGGAGCTAGGGGTAGCAACACAATTTTGATATGTACAGTGATATATGCAGTATGAGTCCAAAATGGTAAAACAAGTCCAAGAGATAATGTAGATATGCACTTATCAGAAGTATTTATATAACAAGTGTCTGGGTAATTCCTCAATGGGCGTAGCAGGGTGGGTTCAGCAGTGGAGTCCGTATGAAACAACAGAAAGGAATAATAAAGTAGTATGTTCTTACAGGGGAAAATAAAAGGAAAACTATATAGTCCTACTTACGTTTTATGGAGCTGGAACTAGCTCCAGTATGAATGGCATACAGTGGTACAATCCCCACTTGCAAGGATACGTGAGAATCAAGTCTTTGTAGTAGGTGGACCATAAAAAGAAAAAACAATAATGCTCAATGAATAAAATGCCAGGAGTAAGGATATATGGAAATGTACTCACATATGCCAGAGCAGACAGACTGCTCTATGGATCAGGCGTGGGTGGTATAATCCCTACCAAGGATGTCTTTGGAGTAGTACTCACTGGAGATAAAAATCAGGTGCCAGGCAGTATGAGGTAAAATAAAATCCAAATAAACTAGTGATAATAAAAATGTAGAAAAATTAGTAAAATGGCACACTCTAGTAAAGTATAAAATAAGCCAATGTACCTTTATTCATACAATAATACAACACAAGTTAAAACAACATAAATAGTAACCACAACGAGTTTCGCCTCTAGGGCTTCTTCAAGTGGAGATAAAAAGGAATCATTTGACATATGAGGGTTTAAATAGGGGAATGAGGGATTGTCAATGCTGGCAGGGGGAGGAGCTAAAACATTTTTTATTTTTTTATTTAAACATACAAAATAGTTCTGGGTAGATATACCATATATACTCGAGTATAAGCCGAGTTTTTCGGCACATTTTTTGTGTTGAAAAAGCCCCCCTCGGCTTATACTCGAGTCACTGTCATTGCCATAATACAGACCAGGACCGCCAGGCTCATTATAAACCCGGCGGTCCTGTTGGGGGCCGGAGCAAGCTGCTACTTACCTTTTGTAGCAGCTCCGTTCAGCTCCCCCGTTCAGCTCACAGTGTAAGTCTCGCGAGACCTGCGGCCGTCAGAGCATTGCCACGCTCTGACGGCCGCAGGTCTCGCGAGACTTACACTGTGAGCTGAATGGGGGAGCTAAACGGAGCTGCTACAAAGGTAAGGAACAGCTTGCTCCTGGCCCCCCCCCCCTGCACAGCCCATGCCACTGTACCATCAGGGAATGAGAGAGCCCACCTCCCTGGTCAGGTAACAAGCAGGGGGGGACAAAAAAATAAAATGAAACGAATAATAAAATAATATTAAAATAATAATAAAATATTAAAAAAATATATATTAAAATAATAAAAATGCTCTCCCCCACCCAGTTTACACACACACTACACACACACACACACACACACACACTCTCTGCATTGACACAAACACACACTCTGCATTATATACACAGTATACACAGAGTGTGTGTTTGTATGTGTGTGTGAGTGTGTGTAAATAATGCACACACTCATACAAACACACACTGCATTCATTATATACACACACTGTAAATAAATATTAAATTAATGTAATTTTATTGGGATCTAATTTTATTTAGAATTTTACCAGTAACTACTGCATTTCCCACCCTAAGCTTATACTAGAGTCAATAAGTTTTCCCAGTTTTTGGGGGTAAAATTAGGGGTCTCAACTTATATTCGGGTCGACTTATACTCGAGTATTTACTAAATAATGAATAATTTTTAAACCGGCAAATAGCCTTAGGTAGAGACCTTACCATGGGCTGGATAATAAAAATAATATTATGGAATAGGGAAAGTGGAGGGGATTAGAAAATATAGCAATATAGGTAAAACATCTTTAGAGTCCAGAACTGACGTTCTAATATATGTATAACTGTATAAAATGGTATATTTGTCTTTTACATTGTATTAGTATATAAACATAAAATAAATTTTTTAGACATGGTATACTAGGCTAAACGTGAATAATTTTAAGATCAAAAATAAAATATAGATAAATACAATGAAAATAAATACATATGTACATAAATACAGATCGTAAAAATGAATAAAAATAAATATAGAAATGGGAATTCTCTCCATAAAATATTTGAAAAAGTATATTTTATAAAAAAAAATTAGGAAATTTAAAAAGGTCAAAGTCTACATTTAATCCATTTGGGGCAAGGGTTTTTAAGAGATAGACCCAATACATTTCTTTTTGACATCGCCACCTCTCCAGGAAACTTTACATTTCTGGATGTATAGTGTTTTTATCATGGATTAGAAAGTGTTTTGATACTGAATGATTTGGGTATCCTCTGATTATATTTGGACAGTGTTGAGCTAGTCTGGTTACAAGTAATATTCTCTTGGCTTCCATGGTGATTGTTCCTCATTTATAAGTTTGTCTCAGGATGGCTCATTTTACAGACCCCTGGATGTCTCCTGGTAGCCAGTCAGTCTCAGCAGAATACATTGTTCCTGTTTTTTCCTTAATGCAATAAATGGTTTTGGATTTAACAGGTTTACAAGAGTGCTAGCAAGCGCAAAGCACATATCCTGAAAAACCACCCTGGAGCAGAACTCCCTCCGAGCATCCGTAAGCTCCGACCTGCAGGTCCTGGAGAGCCTGATCCTATGCTCAGCACCCACACTCAGCTAACAGGAACTATAGCTACCCCGCCGGTGTGCTGTCTCCACTGCTCCAAGCAATACAGCAGCAAGGTACAATGGATTCCCCTTCCTGGCTCTGGTGCATAGGGGTTAATCCGGTCAGGCACGGCTGCAGTGCTGTTGATATTCTGTAAATGTTGTATTAATCCAAGTGTACTTGATGTAAACCATTGGAATGCATTTGCTGGTATCAGGAGTTCCAATAAGCTGAATACTCCATGTATTATAGAGCACATAATATTGTATTGTATTGTATTGTTGCTTGTAACGCCCAGTATCTTTGGGTCCTTTCATCATGTTACCCAGCAAAAACAGTGCTCTATCAGTTTGTGCACAGCATCAGAAGAGAAACTGAATAGGTCTAATAAACGGAAGAAACTACGTAGGTTGTGCTGTGTAAAAAAAAAAATGCCAAGAGCAAAGTTTTCCTTTTTTTTATTTTTTTATTTTTTTTTACATTGAGAAAGCAGCTAGAACCAGCTGTAAAAGTATTGTTCATTTTAAGTCTTCCAATCACAGATAGTATGTTTCCTATATTCACATTAAAGGTAATTAAATAGCTTTCTTTAAACAGTTGAATGGTAATACATTCCAAAATGTTTACTTATAGCTCTAAATTCTGAATATATTCTAGACAGTATTGTAAAAAGAAAACTAAACTGATACTGAACTGGAAAAAGCTTGATATTTACAACATAATCTATTACACTATTTTAGGAATAGAAGGAAAAATATAAAATAGTCAGCTAAACATAAAAGGAAACTGTAGGGGGTGGAGAAGGACCTTCAGGCATTGTATAGATTAAAAAAGAAGCTGGAGGAACCATGGACAGCAATAACTGATATTGAAGTTAAGATTTGTGTTTTTGATCAATGAGAGTTAGAAGTCTGAAGAATCATAGTGCATCCATAAAGCTTTAAATCGGGTGAACAGAAACTAAATGTGTACCTGTTCTTTTTTTGTTTTGTTTCTTTTCCCTTCCCTAATAATGATTGTCATTAGACAAAGATGGTCCAACACATAAGGAAAAAACATCCGCAATATTCTATGCTGCCAGTAACATCACAGCCATCTGTAATCAGTACAGCCCCAGCTGTTCTTACCGCTGATGGCACCAACGGAGAAACGGTGATGGTGAGTAGCAACGCTAGTGATCATTCTTGCAGTGGTTGGCTTTCCTGATGTCCAGTAATTGTTTTTATGTATGTATATGTAAATGTGTGTGTATATATGTTTTACATGTCAGCAACCTAAATCATTCTATTTTTTTGTTTCTTTATAGCTGTAATATAGTACACTGGTAGTACTGCTATAAAGAGTATTAAAATGCTAGCGTTAAGTGAGCCTGAAATCACTCCCATATACACAAATTGCCGTTTTGTCGGCGGAGGAGGAGCACGATCCAGCACCGAGTGATATCGGTGCTGAAATCGAATGAGTGAAAAAAATTAAATTCTATTAACTCTTTATTTGCCATTGAGGGGCACTGCTTTTAGAGTGACACTAGTGTTAGGAACACAGGTTTATATTCCTAACACTATCGTGCTACCATTAATTGCTAAAATATATTGTGTTATTTTGTAACTCATAAAATGTGTAGCAAAATCATATCTATTTATTTATTAACCTCGTAATTCAGGAAAAAATGATCTATATATAAAGGTAGTCTGTACCTATTAACTCCTAATTCTCTCCTGGTCCTGTAGACGACTGATTTGCTGACACAAGCGATGACAGAGTTATCACAAACACTGACAACAGAATACCGTACAGTGCAGAGTGACTATCAACGCATACAGTACATCCCAATTTCTCAGGCCACGGCTGGGATGCAGCAACCACAGCACATCCAGCTCCAGGTGGTGCAAGTAGCGCAGGTAAGAGCATGTTCTGTAACGTGGGTGATTGTTTCTAAAGTGACCCTACATTTTCAAGAATAGCAGATCTTCCGAACGCTTTGTTGCCTGTAACAAAAATTCTAAATATCCCTCTCTTTTCAGGCACCCTCCCCTCACCAGTCCCAGCATTCAACGGTGGACATTGGGCAGCTTCACGAGACGCAGGGCTATACCCAGCATGCCATTCAGGTACAACATATCCAGGTGGCTGAACAAGCGTCCAGTACCCAGGCACCTTCTCAGGTAAACTGGTGTTTACTCCATCATCTTGAGAGGGCAAATATACGCTGCAATACAGTTTTTAAGAATGTACAGCTTGAAAGGCCTCACTCATGCTTGATTTGCAGTTGGGATGTTTTGGTTGTGTGATGCTAAGGAATAATGCTACCACATTAAGTGCTGAAACTCCTTACATAACGTAGCATGTGACTATGCACCCATTGTTGAAGCTGATGGAAAGTTTCTTATTGTGACTGCAGGTAGCAGGACGTCCTCTAAGTCCCACGTCACAGGAAGCAGAGCAAGGTGTCAGCCCATCCCAAATGCAGACTCAAGCCTCTCAAACACAGACAAACAACACTGTGCAGCACACCTACTTGCCAAGCGGCTGGAACCCATACTGTAAGTCTTTGGTTGTATGGTTTTAAATACACATCGCTGGAATAAAAAAAAGTGTATAAATAATTCTTTAAAATAGTGAATACCTTGACATAGCCAGTGGGAGCAAAATTTATTGCCAGCTTTACCCAACAGCTTCTCTCATGTTTGCTTGGTGGGATCTGTGTTTCAGGTATGTGCAGAAATACAATTAAGCTATTCTTGGAGAAGGCTGATGTCACTAGCTTTTATTTTGTACTAGGCACTTATTCTCAGAATAGCTGTAATGGTAACTGTGGTGCTTTTACACTGGGTGTATTTAGAACATTGAAGCACTATAAATTGTGGAGATTTTGCAGTTTGTATTGATTTACATTGTGTAAGGTTATTCATGTTAACCTTGTGCTTATAGTGGATGTGACACCAAACTACATTGAAGAGCACAGTTTCGTCCAAGTAAGCAATAGAGATGCTAAACAATGCGTAATTTTATTTGTATTCTTTCCAGTCCATGGCCAAAAGTAAGTACCTACAGTGCATTAATAACATTCTGTTATTGCATGCATTGCAATAGACATTGTGATGAATTTTCACAGTAAAAAACGGTTTACCTGCCAGATGCAATTACCTCTATTTACAATAAAATACTAAAGTCTCTATTATTGACAAATTATGGTCTGCTGATGAATTAGCTTCCTCATCTCGCCTTTTCTGATTTTACAGCCTCTGAGATTCAAATGATGTTACCCCAAGGGCAATATGTGATTGCAGAGGCCGCAGTGGGCACACCAGTTACTCCTATTACCAGTAGTCAGGTGAAAGCAGTTACTCAGGTAAGGACTGTACTGAATGGAAGAGAAGACTGATTATTAGAATTGTTTTTTGTGAGTGTTTCCCTGTGTAAACCATCGGCGAGACTGCTTGGAAGATGAAGATATGAGTGCTGTAATCGAACCAGTCTGAGCAAAAAAATGAAATTTGACCCTAACCTACTGTGAGTGTCCCTCATAGATCTGTATTCAGCATGAATGGTGGGCCTCTCTCCGCTCAGAATCCATAAACACAACAGAGTCTGTTCTTTGTTTATAAATTGCTATAATAGGAAGAAAACATACCTGCATACAAACATATATATTAATTGTCATGTACATTTCCATGTGTGAGTAATTACCTGCTTGAGTGTTGGATACATATGAAAGTGTTGTTGAGACGATTAAAGTAGCAATCAGTAGGTTTATTCTCAGAACCATATGTAAATGGTTTTTACAATACAATCGGTTAATATAATAGAAGATATCAGAATCGAGAGCATTTTTCAGACCATATTATATAATTTGTGTCTGCTTTAAGTCTCTTATCCATGTTTCTATTTCTGCTTAATGATTGTAATTTTTCTAGTGCAATATTATACTGTTTGCTATCTCCCTTCAGACACACTATGTGATCTCTGACGGGCAGAATGACCTAGAAATGAAGAAGAATGCTGTTTTAACAGAAGATGTTCCAACAAACGCAGATCAAATCGAGCAGCATTTGGCCAATCCATCTCAGACAACACAGTACATTATCACCACGACCACCAACATGAACGGTAGCAGCGAGGTGCATATTAGCAAGCCCTGAGAGAGGCCAACGGTGGCTGAGAAACACTGTATAGACTGCAAGCACCTCTGTTCATAGAGGAATCCTGAGTGGGAAAAGATTGTGGCCACTCCGGACCAACCTACTGGGATCCCATACAGAATCTTACTAAAAAATATCCGAATGGCAAGGCAACAGGCAGTACCAAGTGATCACAGGAACTAGCTCAAAACTGTTAGAACCATCTTACAATAAAAAGCGTTTTCTCCTGGTTCCATGATGCATGGGATTGTCATTGAAAATGTCACCATCTTGGCATAAGGGCACGTTTCAGAAGGTACCCAAGTGTTAAGAGCTTCTAAAGTTGGTGCAAAGCATGGTGGCACCTTGCTAATTAATACCTTTTATTTAATACCCCTATAATCTGCCATCCTACATACTGCAGAAAGATAATTTATCACCTCTATTTCTACTACTGTTAACGACACTAGGTAGAAGATAGATTTAAGTGTCTGCATTCCATTAATGTTTTTTTAAATTGAAGTCATCCATGACATCTGATCAGATTTTCCAAGATTAAATGTGTAGCTGAGTCACAGGGAATATGTGAATATTTTTATTTGTGTTTGTGCAGCACACAAGGCATGCCCAAGAGACAAGGACATTTTGACAACTGATTGTTAGATTCTTGGTGTATAGATGAACTTGTGTATTATTTTCAAAAGTAGATTTTAAACTTGTAATGTATTTGCTCATAAATGATTTACAGCGAGCCATGTTTACACCCGACAGAGGTTTCAATTAGTCACCACTTACATTCTAAATAATATTGGTTATCAGGAGTGCCTGAGTGAGTGAAAAAAAAGCTAGATGGTAAAGTCAGACCTATTCTTTGTAACACCCATTTTAAAGCATTGCATAAAATCCTACAAAATCTGACACAACTGGCTCAACCAAATTAGAGTATTCTACCGTTTCACTGTGCACTGACTACTACTTTTCAGTCTAGTTCTAATATTCAGTGTGAGTGCGCCACAGGCAGTGTACTGCACTGCGGGTGAGATGCCATTATTGCGATTTAACAAACCTATTCATTTTTGTTCTATATATAGATATATTTTGATGAGCAAGCAGCCAGAGGCAGTGACATGAGGACTGTCACCCCTTACTTTATTGTGAAAATGATTTTTATTGTTATTCCTGTACAATCAAACATTTTTTCATTCCTGACTTTTTTACTAGAACATTTTATGCCCACAGTCAAATCCCAGTTCATTGGTTAATATAAGGAACATTAAAGCATGTTGTGAGGCTACAATAACTAGGAGCCACCCATGTGTGGGGGGAGAAAATTGCAAAAGGGTGATGGAATCCTTTTCTCTGACATTTAAAAAACATTCTTTCAATTATGTGGATGTGAGAGTAGGGCTGGTTTTGAAAGCAAGGTGCAGATTACAGAATATTTGCCTCCTTTAAAAAAATAAAATAAAAAAAAAACATGCCCAAAAACGTTAAAGTTTAAATGATAAAACCACATTTATCTGTTATTGTTGCTGTTTTTTTTTGTTTTGTTTTTTTATTCTGGCAGTTAACTATATCAATTTTAACTTATTCCAGATCCTGCAGTCAAGATCTGACATTAATTGTGGATTTTCTGTGACTGTGTGACTGTGTTTCTGTGGTGGGGGGAGGGGATGGGGGTTATATTATTATTTTGATAGATTTTTTTATTTTTTTTATTTTTTTTTTATTTTTATTTTTTTAAATGTGGTACACCTTAAACCTGATTATTACTGCAGTAACTTGCATTACAGAATCCTATTCAGGCACCATTTTAATAAATTTGCTTAGTAATTGTATTTGCAGACTTATTGAATGTTTGTGTAACCCTTAGTGTGACACATTGTTGTAATGGCTCTTTCCAGCTCAGTTTTAGGTTTACCAGTTTCTCTATATTTTCCTGACCTAGGCACATAAAAAAACGCATTTATGCTCCCAAGAAATAAATGGTAATTCCTTAGCATACTTAAACTGCAGGTAAACCAAAAACAATTATCGAATCAATGCAGCTCATTGATTAATTTGGCACTCTGAGCTAGAATTGGCCAATTTTTATTTATTAGAAATGTAAAAAAACAACCAAGTGGAGTGATTAGAATTCTATGAACTCTGGGCTTAGTATCTCCGTTCTGCTCCTAGCGTTTCTGGGAATTTTAGTTCAGTTAACTACTAGCTAAACTAAGTAGTACACAAACAAAAATTCACTATATGCTCTAAAACACAAATACACCCTTTAAGGAAAAAAGTGTTCCCTTTAAGACACTCAGAATGAAGTAGAAACAGATAAAAGGGCTAAAACATGTATTCTAAAACCACCAAATAAAGTGATGAATAAAAGTTATGTACAACCTGATAAATGATCACAAAATTTTCTGCAAATAAATATATATGGCGCAGTATGTTCAATATAAATATCAGGTGGTAGAGAAAACACTAGATAGGTGTAGAATCAAGCATTGTACATAACCTTTATTATTTACTTTATTTGGTTGTTTTGTAATATATGTTTTAGCCCTTTTTGGTCATTTTTTTGTCATTTTTTTCTGTTTCTACTAGCTAAACTAAAACTCCCAAAAAGCTTTGCTGTCCTTCCAGATACCATGCTCACTTGTGTTATTATATATTGCAGGTTAGGAGACGAGAGGGGTGTAAACTAAGCTGGGTGCAAATACAGAAACCTTCAAGTGGGAAGTATTTTAGAACGGGGATGTTTAACATGGGCAGGGTCGGGTTAACATGCAGAATTCTGCATAACACCCCGCACCCCTCCAAAAACAAACAACAAAACAGGATATAAAATGGAGTATCCATAAAAATACACGTAATATTTTGGGCCAAAAACTATAAAATACATAAGTTATGTTGATGCATTTAGTATCCCTTTTCATATTTTGTACACTTCACATCCTGTTTTTAAGAAGATCTACCCTTTTCAAAGAGGGTATGTGTTTTATTCTGGAACACTTTCTCTTTGCTAATTTCACAGGGCCAGCGTCCTGTCTAGTACCCCCTTAATCTTGCTACTCACAGGGCTGCTAATTCTGGGGTGAGATAGCATGTGGCTCCAGTGATATTAATATTCGACAGGTTCTGCACAATCACATCTATTCTGAGATTGTGATACACAGAAATTCAAAGAATAAAAGACATATAAAAGCATTCTTCCATATTGTTTGTCCTCTTACTGCTCACAGCAAGCAATAAGAGCTCTCTCTAAACTCCTTTAATAGTATCTCATTGAGAAGAGTTGCTGCTTCCTCAATGGTATTTAAATAGTTTATTAAGAAAAATAATTTGTTAGATCATACTGTTTTCACTTTTATCTTCAAAATGTCACTTCCTAATTTAAGCAATAGATATTTTACACATGGCAGCATTTGCCATGTTAAGTTTTCTGGTCTTCACATCCCACTGTAAAGAGCATTATGGGATATGTAGTCTATAGCATCAGAATTGGAGAGATTGATCTAAATTAAGAAAGGTTATCAGATGTTTCCTTTAACTGGGAAATATGGAAAATATATCAATATAACAGGGCTGTTGTTAGATATCTGTCCTGAATGATGTGCATTTTAGAAGTTCCCTTAAAGGGGAGATTTGGATCACTTAATGCTAGGTGAAAGAACACGCACTAATTTGGCCAATCTTAGACATGAACACTCGCTGATTCTGTGCTGGATTTCATTTATATTAGTTGTCGTTTGAGCAAGTGGCTGCTTTAATTCGAGTTTTATCTTCCAGTTTAATATTCCGATTTATTTATAGATTTATAGATATTTTTTTCAAGGAGATCAGCATGTCTGTATAAATACACATGTTGTGAAAAGCATTCCTTAAGAGTCTGGGCAGTTACATAAATAATTAAATGATGAAACATAGTTTATTCAGAACAACTCTGGGTTAGAATTCTGAAAACTGAGCAATCCCCCCAACATTTCTGATTGCTCGTATGTAGTACAAGAATACCCCAGAATTATGTTTAAAAATATATCTATATATATCTTTCCCATATTGGGCTGTACCTTGCACCAAATCACAGCTTATCTGCAACAAAAAAAAGACTTGCAGGCCTGAACAGTTAAGTGTGGTGAGCCACAGTAAAGATCTTTAACAAACGTGTTGAACGTGACAGAGTTGGGGTAAATTGGCTAAATTATAGGCAATTGCAGCCATCACAGACTGATAAAACTTGATATGTATTCATTCAATTTCAGAAGGTTTAAGGATTTAGCATGTAAACGGGTGACATCGTTTACCCTGATTATGGCCTTTTAAAACCCGACTCTATAGCTGTCCCAGAAGACTGAAATTGCCCATTTGAGATAAAGGAAATATACCATACTGAGAACCTATTTTGCACTAATTTATTCTATTCCAACAGGTTCTAGACTGGTTATGAGTTTATCTTCGCATTAAATGGGTTCCTGACCGCAAGCAGCGCTGCTACCTGTTTACATAAGATCATTGTATATTATGATAGCAATGGTTACGGCTAACTGCGCCGTTCTCCTGAGAGGACACAGTTGGGAGTTAGTGTAAATTGTAATATGAAACTCAATGAGCTCTTCTGTGTACCTGCAGGCCCGTGTTATTATTTAACAATGTATGTTCCTATCTGTGATTATTCTGGTGGTGTGCTTCATGGAAAGTATCAGAAGAAATTGATTAAAAATTTCCTTGCTCTTTTTTAAAACGTGTGTGTGCAGTTTTTTTTCCCTGATGTCATTTAACTCCTTAAGGACCGCGTACGTACTAGGTACGTCTGACAAAAACGGTCCTTAAGGACCCCGGACGTACATAGTACTTAAACTGACAGGCAGTCTCTCTGCGTCTGTTAAAATCAAATAAAAAAAAATGTTAATATAAATTTTTTTTAAAAATGTGTATTTTTATATCAATATATACATATATTAATATAAAAATACACTTATAATTAAATTACACACGTGTGTGTGTGTGTGTATATATATATATATATATAACTATATAGATTGTGTGAATATATTATAAAATACAAAAAAGTAAATAAAAATAATTTTAAAAATTAGATGTCATTTTTTCTAACTGTATTTTGATATTAATATATATATTTATATCAAAATACACTTAGAATGAATTTATATATCGATGTATACATAAATAAAAAATAATACGAAATATATATATCCATATACATAATTACATAAATAATTTTATAAATATACATGTGGACTTCAAATATATAAATATGTATATATTTAAATTCTACGTGCATATTTATGTAATATTTTTACATAATTAAGTTTTTTAGTGGTTTTTTTTTTTATTGCAATTTGAGGGGCATGCCTGACAACCCGGGCCAAAAGTCCAGAAAGTGTAATTTGTTAGCAAATTAAGACTTCTCTGAACACAAATATTAGTGTTTCAAAACAGTAAAACATATCACTGCGATGATATTATCAGTAAAAGTGAAGTTTTTTGCATTTTTCACACACAAACGTCACTTTTACTGATATCATTGTTGATTATACACCGCACACAGACTGAGCTGATATTACATGAGGAATGTTATGATCTGCAGGTGGCAGTTTATTTATTTATTAATAGTTTATACATCGCACACAGATTGGGCTGATATTACATGAGGAATGTTATGATCTGCAGGTGGCAGTTTATTTATTTATTAATAGTTTATACATCGCACACAGACTGGGCTGATATTACATGAGGAATGTTATGATCTGCAGGTGGCAGTTTATTTATTAATAGTTTAATAGTTTATACACCGCACACAGACTGAGCTGATATTACATGAGGAATGTTATGATCTGCAGGTGGCAGTTTATTTATTAATAGTTTAATAGTTTATACACCGCACACAGACTGAGCTGATATTACATGAGGAATGTTATGATCTGCAGGTGGCAGTTTATTTATTTATTAATAGTTTATACACCGCACACAGACTGAGCTGATATTACATGAGGAATGTTATGATCTGCAGGTGGCAGTTTATTTATTAATAGTTTATACACAGCACACAGACTGGGCTGATATTACATGAGGAATGTTATGATCTGCAGGTGGCAGTTTATTTATTAATAGTTTAATAGTTTATACACAGCACACAGACTGAGCTGATATTACATGAGGAATGTTATGATCTGCAGGTGGCAGTTTATTTATTAATAGTTTAATAGTTTATACACCGCACACAGACTGAGCTGATATTACATGAGGAATGTTATGATCTGCAGGTGGCAGTTTATTTATTTATTAATAGTTTATACACCGCACACAGACTGAGCTGATATTACATGAGGAATGTTATGATCTGCAGGTGGCAGTTTATTTATTTATTAATAGTTTATACACCGCACACAGACTGAGCTGATATTACATGAGGAATGTTATGATCTGCAGGTGGCAGTTTATTTATTTATTAATAGTTTATACACCGCACACAGACAGCTGATATTACATGAGGAATGTTATGATCTCCAGGTGGCAGTTTATTTATTTATTAATAGTTTAATAGTTTATACACCGCACACAGACTGAGCTGATATTACATGAGGAATGTTATGATCTACAGGTGGCAGTTTATTTATTTATTAATAGTTTATACACTGCACACAGACTGGGCTGATATTACATGAGGAATGTTATGATCTGCAGGTGGCAGTTTATTTATTTATTAATAGTTTAATAGTTTATACACCGCACACAGACTGGGCTGATATTACATGAGGAATGTTATGATCTGCAGGTGGCAGTTTATTTATTAATAGTTTAATAGTTTATACACCGCACACAGACTGAGCTGATATTACATGAGGAATGTTATGATCTGCAGGTGGCAGTTTATTTATTAATAGTTTAATAGTTTATACACCGCACACAGACTGAGCTGATATTACATGAGGAATGTTATGATCTGCAGGTGGCAGTTTATTTATTTATTAATAGTTTATACACCGCACACAGACTGAGCTGATATTACATTAGGAATGTTATGATCTGCAGGTGGCAGTTTATTTATTAATAGTTTAATAGTTTATACACCGCACACAGACTGAGCTGATATTACATTAGGAATGTTATGATCTGCAGGCGGCAGTTTATTTATTAATAGTTTAATAGTTTATACACCGCACACAGACTGAGCTGATATTACATGAGGAATGTTATGATCTGCAGGTGGCAGTTTATTTATTAACAGTTTAATAGTTTATACACCGCACACAGACTGAGCTGATATCACATTAGTTTATTTATTTATTAATAGTTTAATAGTTTTATACACAGCACACAGACTGACTGATATTACATGAGGAATGTTATGATCTGCAGGTGGCAGTTTATTTATTAATAGTTTAATAGTTTATACACCGCACACAGACTGGGCTGATATTACATGAGGAATGTTATGATCTGCAGGTGGCAGTTTATTTATTAATAGTTTATACACCGCACACAGACTGAGCTGATATTACATGAGGAATGTTACGATCTGCAGGTGGCAGTTTATTTATTAATAGTTTAATAGTTTATACACCGCACACAGACTGAGCTGATATTACATGAGGAATGTTATGATCTGCAGGTGGCAGTTTATTTATTAATAGTTTAATAGTTTATACACAGCACACAGACTGGGCTGATATTACATGAGGAATGTTATGATCTGCAGGTGGCAGTTTATTTATTTATTAATAGTTTAATAGTTTATACACAGCACACAGACTGAGCTGATATTACATGAGGAATGTTATGATCTGCAGGTGGCAGTTTATTTATTTATTAATAGTTTAATAGTTTATACACTGCACACAGACTGAGCTGATATTACATGAGGAATGTTATGATCTGCAGGTGGCAGTTTATTTATTTATTAATAGTTTAATAGTTTATACACCGCACACAGACTGAGCTGATATTACATTAGGAATGTTATGATCTGCAGGTGGCAGTTTATTTATTAATAGTTTAATAGTTTATACATCGCACACAGACTGAGCTGATATTACATGAGGAATGTTATGATCTGCAGGTGGCAGTTTATTAATAGTTTAATAGTTTATACACCGCACACAGACTGGGCTGATATTACATGAGGAATGTTATGATCTGCAGGTGGCAGTTTATTTATTAATAGTTTAATAGTTTATACACCGCACACAGACTGAGCTGATATTACATGAGGAATGTTATGATCTGCAGGTGGCAGTTTATTTATTAATAGTTTAATAGTTTATACACAGCACACAGACTGGGCTGATATTACATGAGGAATGTTATGATCTGCAGGTGGCAGTTTATTTATTTATTAATAGTTTAATAGTTTATACACCGCACACAGGCTGAGCTGATATTACATGAGGAATGTTATGATCTGCAGGTGGCAGTTTATTTATTTATTAATAGTTTATACACAGCACACAGACTGAGCTGATATTACATGAGGAATGTTATGATCTGCAGGTGGCAGTTTATTTATTTATTAATAGTTTATACACCGCACACAGACTGAGCTGATATTACATGAGGAATGTTATGATCTGCAGGTGGCAGTTTATTTATTAATAGTTTATACACCGCACACAGACAGCTGATATTACATGAGGAATGTTATGATCTCCAGGTGGCAGTTTATTTATTTATTAATAGTTTAATAGTTTATACACTGCACACAGACTGAGCTGATATTACATGAGGAATGTTATGATCTACAGGTGGCAGTTTATTTATTTATTAATAGTTTATACACCGCACACAGACTGGGCTGATATTACATGAGGAATGTTATGATCTGCAGGTGGCAGTTTATTTATTTATTAATAGTTTAATAGTTTATACACCGCACACAGACTGAGCTGATATTACATGAGGAATGTTATGATCTGCAGGTGGCAGTTTATTTATTAATAGTTTAATAGTTTATACACCGCACACAGACTGGGCTGATATTACATGAGGAATGTTATGATCTGCAGGTGGCAGTTTATTTATTAATAGTTTATACACCGCACACAGACTGAGCTGATATTACATGAGGAATGTTACGATCTGCAGGTGGCAGTTTATTTATTAATAGTTTAATAGTTTATACACCGCACACAGACTGAGCTGATATTACATGAGGAATGTTATGATCTGCAGGTGGCAGTTTATTTATTAATAGTTTAATAGTTTATACACAGCACACAGACTGGGCTGATATTACATGAGGAATGTTATGATCTGCAGGTGGCAGTTTATTTATTTATTAATAGTTTAATAGTTTATACACAGCACACAGACTGAGCTGATATTACATGAGGAATGTTATGATCTGCAGGTGGCAGTTTATTTATTAATAGTTTAATAGTTTATACACCGCACACAGACTGAGCTGATATTACATGAGGAATGTTATGATCTCCAGGTGGCAGTTTATTTATTAATAGTTTAATAGTTTATACACCGCACACAGACTGAGCTGATATTACATGAGGAATGTTATGATCTGCAGGTGGCAGTTTATTTATTAATAGTTTAATAGTTTATACACTGCACACAGACTGAGCTGATATTACATGAGGAATGTTATGATCTGCAGGTGGCAGTTTATTTATTAATAGTTTAATAGTTTATACACCGCACACAGACTGAGCTGATATTACATGAGGAATGTTATGATCTGCAGGTGGCAGTTTATTTATTAATAGTTTATACACAGCACACAGACTGGGCTGATATTACATGAGGAATGTTATGATCTGCAGGTGGCAGTTTATTTATTAATAGTTTAATAGTTTATACACAGCACACAGACTGAGCTGATATTACATGAGGAATGTTATGATCTGCAGGTGGCAGTTTATTTATTAATAGTTTAATAGTTTATACACAGCACACAGACTGGGCTGATATTACATGAGGAATGTTATGATCTGCAGGTGGCAGTTTATTTATTTATTAATAGTTTAATAGTTTATACACCGCACACAGACTGGGCTGATATTACATGAGGAATGTTATGATCTGCAGGTGGCAGTTTATTTAATAATAGTTTAATAGTTTATACACCGCACACAGACTGAGCTGATATTACATTAGGAATGTTATGATCTGCAGGCGGCAGTTTATTTATTAATAGTTTAATAGTTTATACACCGCACACAGACTGAGCTGATATTACATTAGGAATGTTATGATCTGCAGGTGGCAGTTTATTTATTAATAGTTTAATAGTTTATACACCGCACACAGACTGGGCTGATATTACATGAGGAATGTTATGATCTGCAGGTGGCAGTTTATTTATTTATTAATAGTTTAATAGTTTATACACAGCACACAGACTGAGCTGATATTACATGAGGAATGTTATGATCTGCAGGTGGCAGTTTATTTATTAATAGTTTAATAGTTTATACACAGCACACAGACTGGGCTGATATTACATGAGGAATGTTATGATCTGCAGGTGGCAGTTTATTTATTTATTAATAGTTTAATAGTTTATACACCGCACACAGGCTGAGCTGATATTACATGAGGAATGTTATGATCTGCAGGTGGCAGTTTATTTATTTATTAATAGTTTATACACAGCACACAGACTGAGCTGATATTACATGAGGAATGTTATGATCTGCAGGTGGCAGTTTATTTATTTATTAATAGTTTATACACCGCACACAGACTGAGCTGATATTACATGAGGAATGTTATGATCTGCAGGTGGCAGTTTATTTATTAATAGTTTATACACCGCACACAGACAGCTGATATTACATGAGGAATGTTATGATCTCCAGGTGGCAGTTTATTTATTTATTAATAGTTTAATAGTTTATACACTGCACACAGACTGAGCTGATATTACATGAGGAATGTTATGATCTACAGGTGGCAGTTTATTTATTTATTAATAGTTTATACACCGCACACAGACTGGGCTGATATTACATGAGGAATGTTATGATCTGCAGGTGGCAGTTTATTTATTTATTAATAGTTTAATAGTTTATACACCGCACACAGACTGAGCTGATATTACATGAGGAATGTTATGATCTGCAGGTGGCAGTTTATTTATTAATAGTTTAATAGTTTATACACTGCACACAGACTGAGCTGATATCACATGAGGAATGTTATGATCTGCAGGTGGCAGTTTATTTAATAATAGTTTATACACTGCACACAGACTGAGCTGATATTACATGAGGAATGTTATGATCTGCAGGCGGCAGTTTATTTATTAATAGTTTAATAGTTTATACACCGCACACAGACTGAGCTGATATTACATGAGGAATGTTATGATCTGCAGGCGGCAGTTTATTTATTAATAGTTTAATAGTTTATACACCGCACACAGACTGAGCTGATATTACATTAGGAATGTTATGATCTGCAGG